>OZ035953.1:25614492-25952354 GCA_964034955.1 Orchesella flavescens
TTATCAACTAAATGTGTTATGTTATGCCACAAAAAGTTTAGAAAATTGCTAAATTTACGAAATATAATAGTTATGGAAATGTAATTTTTATGAGTGGTTCCAGCACAAAATGAAGCTGTGGAATAAAATAAAATGAGGACAAACCTACTTAACCAACATATATCTCATAAGTACCGTGTGTACGTTATATTCATACATGCATGCACTGTGAAATGGAGAAAGTAAACTTTTAACATAGTCTCTTAGTAACATGGTATATAGGTTTGTACCGAAAATCACAAAATCCCAGTCGTCATAAATCAGTCAGGTTATGAACTCTGACAAAGTCTTCCAATGGTTTGCACAATAATCTTAGTTTACGATTCGATTCCCATTCCAGTGGCTAAATCCATACCAACTGGCTTACACTCATAGTCATGGAGACTCTGTCCTACTAACTAACTGTATAAATATATTGGATTTTGTGTCGTGGTTGGTAGGTTCTCAGCTCCTCTTCCTTGAAGTTTTGAAGTACGTTCTTGGAAAGAGGGTTTACGATACTTTTTTATGCGAGTTTGTTCCGTGCCACGCCATGCCATTGTCATTGGTTTTTGGATGTGTGTGTGTGTGTGTGTGCAACATAAATCTTGATCGATATACACTCAAATGCATATTAGTAATTTATCCACGAGACAGACACTTTTTATGGCTCAGTGGGAAGTAACAATGGAAGAAAATAAATCATTTCATACCTTCATCACATCCATCCCCCCTCTAAAAATATATGTATGTGCATGTGGTCGGTCGTACATCTTTCAATTTATTCTGCTGACACAGTCTCCACAAAATCCTAACAACATGCTAAATGCATTAGTGGGATCTTACTTGATTAAAAATGCTAGTCAGCGGTTTGATGTTCCATTACGCTCCAAATCAATTCAATCTTTTGGGAAAGTAAGGACACACACGTCCTCGTCTCTCCAATATTTATTCCAAATTAGTCTCGGGAAATTTTATGTAAAAGCAGAGTCATTACTGATTACGCTCCACTCATCCACTTTACAATCCGGGACACAATTAGTGGAAGCCCCCTTTTTTCATTTTATTTCTGCTAATATGATTAATCTACCCAAAAAATGTACATGGAAGAGTGAAGGAAACGTTCTTCCGAGTTCAGATCGATGAATATTCAGCACAGATCCCTTATTAGCATTATTATATTTGTTACCTTATTATCTAGGCAACAGCGAGTGGTTTTGTCCGTCTGCTTTTCCTGTCCCTTGCCTATTGATAACTTTGGTTGGGTCGTAAACCAAGTTCGAATGCGGCCAAAGTTGGAGAGGCCATTTCATTTTTCCAAGCGTTCGCTCTATATGCTCTTTTTTGTATAACAAATGGAAGCTAATCAGTTAGCGATGCTGAGTTCAAATGTGTTTTGCTGCTCAAGTGAGAGTAAAAAGGCACATATTTAAAAGCCCACCAGGAAATTTGCTGCTGAAGTCATTTCATTACATGTAGTGTTCTGTTCTGGGCTTTGACGACACTTCATACTGCTTTTCAGGAAGTGTATGCTAATTCAGTGCTGGTTTGGTTTGGTTCGGTTCGTGTATGTACATATTATCATCTCTCAAAAAAATTACTGACTTGTCGGCATATTGTCATCATATTGTATATATGGAAAAGAAGTTGATACTGACAACTGACAATAAGCGTCGAGCCTTTTATTTACAGTAGAATACACTTTTGCCCGTGTCTAAATAATTTTATGCAAATACCACTGCTTCTGCTCCTGCTTCCCCCTTGTCTCAAAATGACTAGTTGTCGGAGGAAAATATATTTGTAATATTGCAATGGATGAGCCATGAGCCAAAGGGAAGTTTTCATTTAGCGGGTAATACTTCCAGCTCGAGAAAATTTTATGCATTTACAACAGTCATCAACCTTTCCCTTCATTCATGATTATCTGGTCTTCATCACAATCATTTATCAAGAGAAGGAGAGAGAGAGTGAGAGAGCGAGGAGCAGATGCAGTGTTTTATTCATCATCTGTCTTCCTATTAAGATGGGGTGATGAAAGCTAAAAGACATGTGGATCAAAAGTGAGTGTGAGCGAGTAATGCAAAGAGAAGGGCTGCAAAATGAAAGAAATCCGTTCCTTCCTTGTATGTACATCTCTATCTTCAATATTTCCATTATACATGTTTTTCGTGTCTGCATTAAAAAAAATGGCTGATACTACGTATGTGCCTTTTCCGTTCCACATCCAATCCAATCCAAACTTTATTTAGTTTATTCTCTTGCATGAAGTTCAAAAGTAGATGGAGATAAAATGAAAGCACACAGAGAAGCTATCGGAGAGAATGCATTAGCACATGGTAAAATGTGTGATGATGTGCTTTGACTGGGTGAAATAAATATTGCAGTATTGGGAATTCATAATATCCAGGAGAAAACACAAGTGCAAAAGCCTATGCTAGAGATTGGGGGCTGGCACAGAATGAATTCCTTTGACGTCAATTAAAATCGTTACAGAAAATGTTTGGAGTTCGAAATGAACCAACTTTGCAATTATAGAAACGCATTATCTCTTGTAATTGTTTAACATGTTGGAAATACTTTTACTATCTAGCAAACTTATCTTTTGATAATGGAGAGATTGTGTTGTGTGTTGAGATTACTTATACATACGTTATATGCCCACGTACATTCATAGAATCTACATATTTTGAGCATTTGAATGAAATCACCTATATACTAGGTAGAATATCACTCCTACTCCTTCAAGGGTTCCCTCGGGCTCGTCCAGTGCCCACGTAATATACAAATTGGAAACAAAACATCGAAGCACACGTTATTTTAATAAGTGCAGCTGAAGAGACAACATGGAATTCCTCCCAGCGTTTTTCTCGATTAGTGGTGAAGAGAAGAGCGCCGGAATGCAGATACCATTTTCAGTCCTTTTTTTCTATCCCCATGTTTTCATTCTCTGCTACATTACATATGATCTGCATATTTCACAAATATTGGCTTCATTCTGCCTCTATTTAAAGAATTAACTAGAATTTTTTTACCATTTCAAAACCATATGATCCGAAATGACTTGGTTCCCAACGTCACTGAAAATGGAAATTAGATAGCCGCTGATATAATCCCAAAATTGCGGAGGACTTTGCTTGGTATATATTTAAAAGTATTACATTTGTGAAGCTGATTTTCAGAGAAGGGGCGTTAAATGACACACTCGGATTTTATTCAACGTTAGAAAATGAGTTGAGAAAAAGCTGGAAGGGAAAATTTGAAGGGATATTATATTTTCATGTAAACTCAGTTTAGTTTGGTTTTTGCTTTAGTCATTTTTACATGATAATAACTACTATGGCGGTGGCGATGAAGCAAGGGAAATGTGGAACGGCACATCAATCCCGTAACGTAACCTTCTTTTTTGAAAGAAAAAAGAAACTGCTGACTTATAAAGTCAAGCTTGGAGCAGAGGGAGCGGCACGCCAGGATTTCCATTCTTTCCACTTCCACCACACTACAATTTTACACCACGAAGCATAGGTTTATATATGTTGAGAGGAAAGCAACCTACTTCAGATTTTTTTTCTGTATGTTTTCATATCTCATTGCACATTTTTGTCGTTGTGAGCTCGAATGCGGTAGTCTCGTTACAAGCATTAGCATTCGAAGTTACAGCCATTCATTCCCATCAGTATTCCGCACACTCCGCATATTCTCACTAAGGAACAAGACCAAAAAGGAAGGACAGAACACCATATATCACGTCAGAAATGGTTTCACTGTCTTTTTTTCGAAAGATATGAGATCGCTGAGTGTAGTCCACTTGAAGCAACGCAACAATGATCGATCTTTGCAACCCAAGATTTACCGCAACTGATTCAAATTTTCGTTGTTGTTGTTGTCTGTCCAAACTTTCAAACTCCATTTTCTCTCCTTTAACTTACACACACTCATCCCACTCCCATATTTTCTCAGCGTTTCTCCCCCTTCCCTTGTTCCCTTTCACTGGTGATGATGTATACTTTTGTTCCTATCATAAAATATGATCTTTACAGCAGCCCAATGTAATACATACTTATGTGTTCATACATATTTAACCTTGATTCATATGTATAAGGCAATTAATAAAATATTAACATGAAGGATATACTACTAAGCTTCATAAAACTCAAGATTCCCTAACGACCAATGATAAAAGGAAGTAGGCCAAAAGTCTATGGAATTGTAGCACAATTTCCATTGCATAAATACATAAAATCCATTCAATATTTTAGTATCCACCACACATGCACAGTATGCACAAATAACTATAAATATAAATATAGTGAGCCACGAAGCCTATATATTATGTATCTGCTTTTTGTACTGTTACTAATCTTACTACAAATGTGCAAACAAGTATAAAATACACAACTGGCTAACACTAAACTATTCATAGAAATAATATACTTATAATATATTATGTATGTATATTCATGTGTTAGAACAACTATCCAGGAATGCTGCTGACGTTGCAATGCCATGTATTCTTTTCCTGTCATCAGTCATCCCCTACGACCCTTTAAAAAGACAGGAGTGCAAGTTTATTCCGAATCTTTCGTGGAATAGCGCGGTGGCCATTTCCAGGAATAAAAGGTTGACTACAGAGACACTGACACTTCTTGAGCAAGTTGAGCAAGTGTATGTGTATGGATGGATGGTAAGCAAGAATTTAGCACCTAGTCACAGCATTATGTATAATGTTGTGAGACATACATAAAAATCTTATGAATATTTAAAGGAAAATAGAATGTCTTCCCAAACACATGTCTTTGATCAGAGATGTGGTGTGGAGTGGTAGTGGCATGGAAGTGGCAGAGAGATTGAGACAGAATTATTTTCCACTTACAGAAAGACACAAAGATATGGATGTGATGTGGTGTGGTGTGAGTATTTTCTCAGCATGATTTTCATTTTTAATATATAAATTTAATGTTTCATGACATAAAATTCACGATAATGGTTTCCACCTTTTCTCGTCCTTGTCAAGGTATAAAAATGTTTTGTAGATCTATGGGCTTTAGCAACCATCACATATTGCTCATGTATGGGAAGTAAAATACTTTTTTTTGTGGGATGGCAGACAACCGATATTATTATATGCTCTCAGCTCAGAACTGAAACACGAATGAAGTGTTCTTTTTCCTTATCCGGGAAAATGAACAGATGGATGTTTTATGTGTTTTACCTACTTTATGTGTAGGAGTAGTGTGAAAACCCATTCCTTTCATAAAGAAGTGTACTGTCTTCCTTATAGTAAATACGCCTCCGAAAGGATAAATTAAATGACAATTTTATGTTGCTTACAACTTTATGAATATTTAATATCACTTTGTACACTGCAGTAAAACTGACTGCCCAGACATTATTATGGGATGGATATTGACTTGGTGACATACTTCCCGGAGTGCGCTTGTAGGGCTACCGCTCATTTTTAAACATAGCACAATCTAATACAATTGAAACAAAGTTAGGACAGGAAATGGAGCAATGTGGTGAAACTGAGAGATTATTCAACAATCAACACACGATTGGAGGAAATTGTCGAGATTTAAACATGAGAAACAAGCGGAAAAGAATTTAGTCATCTAACCCATAAATTTCAATGTTAGTCATTGGCTTTAAATTAAAGGTGATTTGGAGAGTGAGAATGAAATAAATTAGTATATAGAACTATTTGGAAGCTTCTAATAGTAGTCAATTGCTCCCATTTAAGATAAGGGAAAGGGAATAAAGCAACCTAAACATTTTCCGAAGCAATTGCAAAGTTTTTCCTTTACTTTGCCAGCCTCATCACCTTCAAGTGGAGAAGGGGTTGACGGTTCCAAGCTAATTTCATGTGCATAATGCATAAACATGGGCAGTGCAAAATTAATGGGGTACTATAGCCTCATCCCAAAAACTCACAGACACTTTTCAGATGCTTATATGCATATTAAACTGTTGAGCTCATCAAGACCAGTTCGTTTCGTCTCTAGTGCGTTTACCCACTCAAAACTGCACATAAAAAGTTTGTACTGTAGGTTTCCCGAAATTGCCCACGTTACGTAAACGAGGAGATTTTATTTCCACAGTTGTGTGCTAAAAAGTCTTTTCCTCCACTCCACTCGACTACTTCTTCTTTTGTGAGTTCCTTCTTTTCTTCAATGACTCATTGCATATTATGTCAGTTTAATCCTTTTCTGATGGGAAAGTAGTCCAGAGAGATTACAGTTACTTCTACTTAACTTATTCCATCGCTCCTCTCTCTTTCTCTCTTATACACGCTCTCTCCTTTTCCGTCTCAACTATCTTGGCTGCCTTCTTGGTTTTTGTAAATCAACCATATTCACAAAAAGCTGTGTCTGTTCTCCTCCTAAACTAAACTAAACTCAACCAACGAGCTCAACATAAGCAAACCAAACTACCAGCATTGAGCATAGTAAAGTTGGGGTAAGAGCAGAGTGCAGTCGTGATTTTAATTATTTCGTATAGGAGAATAGAACTTTCCTCTAAATAGAAGTTGGAAAAGACTTCATTCCCTGCTGTGCTTTCCCTTCAATCAAAAGAAATGTCGTATAATGAAGGAGCTACCCACTTTACCTCTCAATTTCCTTATTGGACCTCTGTATACTTTTAGATTGTTATTATTATTCGACTAGCTGGCTATGAGCACAATTTCAATTCACATATGAAACCTAGCTCAAAATCATTTTCCTTTTAATATGATATACACATGACGCAAGAGTAGTAAAAATAAACTTGGCTACAACTTTACGGCTTCATCCATACCTTCGTGGATTTAATGGATAAAAATGAGATTACATTCATTTTCTGAGGTAAAAATTCTTTAATCTACGGTCAGAATTTTGTTTCTTGGGATTATTAGTAGCGACTGTATTGGAGGCGGATGCATGCAAACTTGACATGGGTTTCACAAAGAGAGACTCAAGGGAACCAATTCCGGTTCAAAGCAAAAATTCCACATGTGGGGAGAAAGTTTGAGAAATTATAATCGTCTTTCTTATTAAAAATTTTCTGAGCTTCACTCACATCCAAAGCAACTTCTCCGCTACAATAAGCATCAGAAGAGGATCATACGAGTTTGAGACTAGACTGAACCGAATCTGATTGCGAATTTGTTAATATATAAAGTTTTTGGTGCGGATAATACTAATTCCATTCCATGCGAGTATACCACCTACCCCACTATACTCTGAATTTCATAAATTGAAGGGAAAGCAATTTAGTCACGAAATAGCATGACAGACGAGGAAATTGCATGACCAATATCAAATGAAGTTTTTGAAGACTGGGACTGCACTCCGTTGATGAGATATAGACAAGAGCCCTTGTTTCCACCTGACTATACATACATCTTCAGCCTTTTGGAGCTCATCATCAGATATATATTAGCTTGAGCTGAAAGTGTTTGGTGTATGGCTACTTTCTACCATTCCAAGAATATAATTATTGATGGAAAGAGAAGCTTTGGAGTGAGTATTTTAGGAGGCTCTGCTTCAGTTTCCCACATTTTGCATTTTGGTTTGATTTTTAGCAAAGCACACGATCCAATAATCCTGTATAACCACAGTATTTTAAGAGAAACCACTTGAAACACTACCCTAGTCCCCAAAGAAACGTTTACGGGAACACTCTGACAATCCATGAAAGACCCAAAGAGCCTCTATACGGTGAGTCCGTCAACATTGATTAAATATTAATGAGGCACTTCCTTCTTCCTTTTTTCCATTCAGGTCTTCTTTCTCTTTCACTTGCAGTGTCTCTTTCACCACGTCGTCCCATATATTATTTTTCATTCGTCAGCGATTCCATATATCTTTCTTTCACCGTTTGATGCTTACAACTACAACGAATATGAAATCTGAGATGAAATAGAAGATGGAGATTGTTACCTAGGTCTCAGCGGGTACGTTTCAATGCCCCCACTCTTGGATTTATTGTTGGCTACACAAGTAAGTGGAGTTTGGAGGTGAGAAACAGTTTTGGTTTTCCAATTCAGCTCTCACTCTCCAGCTTTAGAATAAGGGGATCGATTCATACTTTGAGTAGGATAGAGTTAACTTGCAAAAGTGTATCCGAAATACATAGAAGTTTCCATGTGCTAATAATGTTGCTTTTATTTCTTCCTCGCCTTCACATTGCATTATATTGAAGCGAATCATTCAGATTCTATTGGTTTTGCTGCAGTTTTAAAGTCCTGCTTGCTGGAGGACAACAAACATTGCATACACAGGGAGATTATGAACGTTCTCATGAGGAATGTTTATTGAGAATGAATGAATTAATGTACCTTTGCAAATATCTGCTGTTTTATTTGGCTAGTTGTGCTGATATAGATAACTACATACAAAATTGTGACATACATATGTATGGTACGTCACCATATGAAAAGAATCCTTGTCAACAGACGAGTACAGATTTCAAGCAAATACATCAGGAAATTTGTTTCCGAAAACGTCTCTTCCACTTACCCAAACGCAAAAAAAGTAGGGGAGGCTGGGCAAAAGCATTTTCTTTTCTTCTTTGGAACTTGGTTCTTGAACAATTTTATTTCGTGAAAAGAAACGGATATTTAATCCTACGTAAGCAGGAAAAAATGTGAACGACTTGTATGCATATATGATGTAAACATATATATCTCTTCCTTGCCCTATATAATTTATAGATAGAGTAGTCTCCCAGTTTGCCAAGCTTACGTCTGCCAGTACTAAGGAGTTTGTTCACTTGAAAGCTTTGACAAACCTTGAATCAACATGCCAAGTCATTTAGTGAAAATTGACCAAGATCCCATGAGCCTTGCTTGGGTATGTGAGCAACTAGATGGTTCAGGAGGACGGATGTAATGGATGGTAATATCTGTATTTATATTTATCAACATGTGCGCACACAATGATATAACATCCATTTGTAAACATTTCTATTATGAACATCGTAACACAATATGACAATACTGCTCTTTTGTCGTCCTGGTGACCATCTATATATTATTTTGTGTACATATGTATATGTCTATTCAACGAGGCTGTATAACACATGTAAAAATATTTATGCCTGGAAAGCTACAAACATTTTCCATATTCATGTCGTGTATCTTCATTTCTTGGAAATATGAAGCCCCAAGGAATACAAACATTGTGTTCTTTTCCCAAACCTTTTTCCTAATGATTTTGCATCCCATACCAAGCGTACAGTAATATAAAAAAAGAAGAAGGTAGAAGCAAGAGACAACATTTATATTTTTCGTCGCGACGTCTTGTTTCACTGGCAAAATATACTTGTGCAATTGATTCAACCTTTCTAAGGACAAATGGAAAATTGTTTCTTGGAAATTGTTGTAGTTTCCAAAAAGATTCGTATTCTCAATATGTTCCTAACGTAACTAAACTAACTAACCCTCAAGTCAAGTAAGAGTTGGAGTGCTTAAACTTATTTTGTTTACATAGACAACCACTTTGGACGTTACAGTCTGCAGTTGAATAAAAACAACATTTTTACAAACGCTCCTGCTATTTTGTAAAATAAGAAAAAGAATTTTTCACAAGATGGTCAATCCAATTCATCTCTCTAGGCAATATCATTGCTTAAGTGAAGCCAAATGACGTATAAACAGTGTAAGGTAACGAGATCTTACTGGTAAATATGTCCTAGTTCTATTTACTTTATAAATATCAATACCCCTCGGTGTGCTATGACGTAAAGTTCCCTTCTGCTCTTTATTTTTTTTATCAAAGCATACGTACTCAAATTTGAGTGAATATAAGATTCCCCTTATTTTATTAAATTATGTTGAAAGGAACTCAGAGAGTCATCGTAGCGTTAACAAGGTATTGTCATCTTTATCAGAATAGAATTTTTGTGAATGCCAGAGGACACCACCCCAAAAGTCTCATTCATATTTCAACCCTTCATTTCACATCCACCTGTCAAATTTTGTTGTTGTCATTACTACATTTATTTCATTTTTTGGTGATTACTTTTACATTTGACAACGACACAATCTGCTTTAAGACAATGAGCAAAGTATGTATGTGGATTTAAACATTGTTGTACGTGTCTAAATGCATTTACTTTGACTTCATGTTTTATCCTGGTACATAAATTTATTATTGATGTGCCTTAAATATTCTAACTTCTCGCTTACATACTCTACTTACACAAACTTTGTAATGGTGGTCGTTCATTCCACTCCACTCTGCATACTACTAAAAGTAGTAATAAAACTTTAATGCAAATTTGAATATTTATGAGGCCTCTCAACAATATGAGCCCACGACGGCTTCATAAAAGACTTCTCTCTCTCTGTGTGTTCCTACAAAACTACGCTGTGAACTATTGAAAAGTCTTGCTTGTGAAAAAAAAACATTTAAACTAAAAAGCCATCACGACTCCTTTCAGTCCTTTCAACATAAAAGTAACCACTTGTTGTACACCGCTCCGTCAATCGACACCACCATTATGTGTGCACCCTTTACAAATCATTTCTTGGAATGGCTTCAGAATTGGAAATGATTTATACGCAAAAAATTTATCAAACTTGGTAAAGGTAAATAAATCGACTGAAGTTCCAGTTGGCCCCTTAATTCCAAGTAAATCTCAAACGTGTGATCCATTTCAAGAGCGAACGTGACAAATAGTTATTTTGCAGCATTGCTTGATAGGATTTCCAATTTTATTGTTTTATTAATGAATGTGAGCTGCTTAAATTGTTGTTCTTGCAGTTATTTTCAATGCGCATTACAAACACATAAAATCATATTGAACAGATGATGTCATGCTTTTGGAAGCTTCACCTTTGCTGATCAAGCAGGTAGTTAAATCAGCTTAATTTGTCGTATACTATGTATTTAACCGTGTCCGTGTCCGTTCAAACATTCACTAGGAACAAAACAAACAAAAGAACTAACGGTGTCATTTCATGAAAACGTCAATAAATCATACATATCTTTGCCAACGAACTGGCACTGTTGCGGTTCCCTATTTGTTTGGTTTTTCCTCGTGCAAGTCTCTATATGGGTTAGATTCTACCTTGCAAAAGAGCACGTAAGAGCAATTCCTATCAACACTTGTCACAGTCATGACATGACTCACAGTGAGTGAGTGCGAGCAAGCAAGGTGTAGGTGATAAAATATTGAGAAAAGTGCTTGCTTTACAAGGAAACTACAAAAGTGTGAGCCAGTCATAGTAGCAAAATTAATAAGAACAATAATATATAGACACTGAATGGTGAAATATGGGGCAGAGAATTTAAAAGCTGAGTACTTACTTCATGAGTTCACACATTACATATTAGATTTATGTGTAGTAAAGTAAGTAAGAAAGACAAAAAAATCGGCTTCTTCTTGAAAGGAAAATAAAGTAAGGAAAGTAATGGATCGGATTTAGTCTGACAAGAAACAATACAACGACACTTAACATGATTCCATGTATAGCCATTATACATCATCCCAACTTTTCAAGTGGAGCCATTGGGAAAAAAATAGAATGAAAGAGTGAGAAACTTGATCACGTAGCTCCAGCTCTTTTTTTTTACAGGCGTCTTCATGACATGATGCTGATTTCTGAAAAGAACAATGGATCGCATCTCCCTTTTGTATGCCGAATTTTGTTATGCGCCCGAGTTCTATGCGTGTTATATGAGACGACTGTGTTTTGATGGGATGATGAGGCTTTGATGCTTACTCTCAATTTTTATAAATGCATGCGAAAAGGGTTTGGAGCAGTACCGCATTTTTGGAATTGCCAGAAGTTCATGGGGTTTGTACGGGATATAGAGGGAGAGCATCAATACAATTCCAACTCCATTTTTCTATAAAGCTCTATTATTTTAAGCATGAAGTCAAGATTTAAGTATGAAATGATATGATATAAGGATGATATGGCCCATGTTGTTATAGGCGAATAAAGTAATGTGTTTGCGGGTTTCATATTTAATGCAAATAGTATAAATAATATCTTAAGTACTAACCTTCAGATTAGAGCCATAAACACATTTGGGCAGTGTGTTGGCGTTATGGGCTGAAATGTGTTGTTATGTCTTGTCTTCTTTATGAGAGTGATGCGATTATGGTCGAATATTTTAGAGCTTATGAAGACGACGTGCTAATGATGCTTGGTTTCCATTACGCGAATCGTTTTTGCTAGGATTTGTTTACTGTTATTGATGTGCAGCGAGAGGTAAATTGCCTGTACAGCAGTTTTGAAAGCACACACGCACATAAAACTTAACCAAAGTACACGGTGGTTGAAGCAAGTGTATGGCTTCCTTTTCGTTTTTACGAGAGAGAGAGAGTTTCTGGACCAAATACAATTGTTAATGACGGAAGAGCGCATCGACAGTAGGAATAAATTCATTGACTAAAGCCAAAAAACCAAGAGAGATAGGAAGGGAAAAGAGGGGGGAAACACACAAGTTTTTTCGTAGCGAGTTCAGTCAGTACTCGGAGTCACTTCTCAAGAACGGCTCCCTTTTCCTCTTTTTTTCTTCTGTGAAGTGAGATTGAAATAGAGAAAGAGAGACGGAGTAATGGGTAGAATAAGAGAAAAAACAGGGAATAAACCTAAGATTTGGGTTTTTCGGGATGGCTTAACTGCTCCGATCCCCTGCCGACTTACAACGGCAAAAATGACTAACACCGTGCTTACTTTGGATGTCTGTGCATCTGTGGAAAACTATGAGAGCGTGAGAGTGAAAACACAAGTGAATCCCTCAACTTCAGGCATCTGACTGACTTGAGAGTGGCCGTGTTTCAAGATCCATACTACCTCGTTGGCTCTAATGGTTCTCTCTATATACATCAACATACCTAAAGGTAATACGTTGCAATGGATGTTGCTCGTGGATTTTCAAACATCTATTGCACCACCACCACCAACATTTCCATTGCTCTTTGCTACTATTTTGCTCTTCTACTACAACAGAACAGAGCCTTATTTCTTTTGCTCGCACTATTAGCTCCATGTCTTTCCCCAAAAAAGTTGTAGTTATACTGGTCCTACACACATACACATACAAGTAGCCAGCCAACCCAGCTTTTACATGTATATGGCCAATATCGCCATTATCTACACTAGATGTTTAGGACCAAGAGCAGTGCATAAGGAGCAGCAGCAGTGAGCTGAGCACAAGCCTCTCTCTCCTCTCTTCAAGCCAGGAAAGAAGAATTTCCAGAAGGTGTATCTACATGCACAATAGCAAAGCAAAAGGAGTAGCGCTCTCACTCCCTCAGTACCAAGCAGACGACAAGAGAGCAGAAGAGAAGAGGAAGAGAGAAACACAAATTTTCAGAAGCAGAGAGAGAGTCTCTACAGGACCGAGTTACTCCCATTCTTTCCTCAAAAAAACTTGTTCGGTTCTACATGGAATGTAGAACGGAATGGAATGCATGTACATATACAACACAGTCATAGAGTTACTCCTCTGCTGCTCTCCCTTCCCTTTCTTTCTCTCTCTCTCTATCTCTCTCTTACTCACTCACTTACTTTCTCACTCTCTTCTCCGCTCCTCTTTATAAGATACATTAATATCATTTCCTAGTCTGCTGCTATTACATACTTGTAGAGAGAAAAAAAAGACTGTTGTTAGAAATAGCAATTTGAGTTAGAGAGTAACCCAGAAATAGTACCTGCTTCAGTAGAAATAAGAAAAAGGAGGAAAGAGTGGCAGCAGTAGTAACGTGACATGTAATACAATAATAGTAAAGAAAATAGCAGCAGAAGCACTCCTCTGCAAGGAAAGGAGGAGAGGAGGTAGCAAAATAAGTAAGTAAGTAAAGTAAGCATAATAGAAGAGTAGAATGAAAGAAGTGAAGAGGAGAAGATGTGATACGAATTTGAGTTCATGTTTCTTCTGCATCAACTTTCCATGTGAGAGTTTTCCATGCAATGTCTAATTATTATAACATACTGCAACTACTCTATTGTTTTTTGTTGTTCCTTTTGCTCTACTTAATATTACTTAACTGTACTAGACTCACTTTCTCTATCTCTCTCTCTCTCTCTCTCTTTGCAAACTAGTTTACCCTCAAGAAATAGATACGCCATTCCAGCTTCTGTGTCCTCCTCTCAACAAGACTCCACAGTCAAATCGGAAATGACTTTCTCCCAACGAAACCATTGCATTAGGCTTCTCAATTTCAAGTAATTTGAAATACATCTCATTGCTCTCAGCCTTACACGGCATTTTTGCACACTAGTCTACCCATCTTTTCATGGGATTGCTTTGTAATATGTAACTGTAATAGCAATCAGTCATGAAGGAAAGCCTTCCTTGAAAACAATGACATGCATCCTTGTCATTACCTACCTGGATTGGATAACATAATTTTGTATGCATGATGAAAGCAAAATGAAGTAAATAGAATGGTAGCTATTATTAAAACTCATTTCATCAAGGAAGGCATTGCATGAGAATTTCGGATGGATCTGGGAGGTTGGGATGTTATGGGATGTGATGTGATGCTGAAGATTCAAGATAGACTTCATGTCATGCTAGGAATCGTGAGACATGTCTGAAACTAGATCACGTAATTAAATGTTCCCAATTTATGCTTATGCTTGATATGATTCATACACATAGGAATAAATAGTGAGTGACTGAGAGGGAGAAACAAGAGAGAAAAGAAAATCATATATACATTTCCTAAAGTTATTCTGTGAGTAGATAGAGAAAGCTATCCTTACTTTGAGCAATAATGAATTGTAAAAGGATATAGGGACTTGTAAGGGTTTTTGCGACAGCGAAATGAAAATTCCCCCAGTACGATTGAACTTTTTGTTGAATTACATGAAAAGTGAAATACAAGTGTAATGTATAACATCAACAGAAGCATGCATGTGTAGCACTCAAATGTAAATTGATGGAGATGTGGAAACTTTTTCGTATGAAACACAGCTACAAATGAGAATGTAACGGAAAATATAAACTTTTATGTAAAAAACAACTTTCCATGACCTTGTTAAATTTTGCAACAAACTGAATCAAATGTTAACATTAGATTTATTTCAAGGTTTCAAACAAAATGCGATAAAAATAAGTTTATAAGTGAGTTTCATGTAAATATATCCAGTAATTTTATTTACTCATTTTTGAATCTTATTGATATTTAATACTAACAACGATTTCCTCTCTGAAATTTTACGAACGAATTCTTTACCCCCTACAAGCAATCATACGGACAGACGCAACAAAACGTTTTAATAAATTGACTACAACTTGGTTGCCAATAGAATTTATTCCAGTATTATCCCTATGTAACTAAGTTCAGAAAGTAATAGTTTAAAATAGACGAGAATTTCAGATGGCTAGTAAAATAGAAGTTTATAACTACATATTGTTTAAGAGCTTTTGGACCACGTGAAAAGACCACTACACACAAATGAATATAATATATAGACTTGTAGAACACAACAAAGCTTTCCAGGTGCTGAATACTCATTTCCCTTTCTTCTGTAGAGTACACCTGCTAAAAAGAACAGCTATATGTATGTTTATCCATATGAGACTACTTGCTTCCCACAAAAGAACTTTTTTTCGTCACTTAATGAGTTGAACTGAAGGGCAAAGGGCATCAGAAAATGTGTGGCTGAAATACAATTAACGAAGCTGTACAAAAACAGCAATATAAGTTTAGGGTTAAATTAATTTCACTGGGGCACTAGCCCATTATTAAAAGGATTCACATACTGCGTATTATTTTATGAACAGTTGTTTGGTTCATATGGTATAAATTGTCCCATTTATTTTTAACCTTTCAAATAATTGGCAAAAATAGCCTAGAGTTAAGACAACCAGTATTATGGATACAATTCTAAACAAATTTTTGTTTATGCCCTTTCTAAAATTCATTTTTTTCTTTCTACGTCCTACTCTTCTTTTCTAAACAAAAAGCAACACAATATGGTAATATATACATGCATATGTAGGTCAGAACGAATTATCGAATATACAAAACTGAAAAGCAACGGATGTGCTTTCAAAAAAAGGAAAGTAGTATTAATACCCCAGTAGATATGAAATATATAGGATAAATTTCTCTAGAAAAGATAACTCAATCCCACAATGATAGGTTACGCTACGTAATACAATACAAGGGATATAAAATGGGGAGTAGAGATCGAGGAAAAGTATTTGTCTCACATGACTCCCATGAAACCTGTCAAGTTGCTGTATTCCTTAAATGGCAAAAGCTTCCCAGGCATTTCACCAGTTTGTTTTCACAAATTTTAAATCATCCACAACATAACAAGGCAAGGTAGAGAGAAAGTTTTTTTCCCTTTCAAATCCTCTCTCCCATACACAAAACATATTCAAGAGGAGATAGATAAAGAGGTATGATAATGTTAAATGTGAAAACGTTCTTGTTGCCTCGAAGCGCATTGCCATATTATATGCATATGAGTACTTTTTTTCCATCAGCCTAAGTATCCAGTTTCGGCTTCCTTCTCCAAGAAAGTCGTGGCAAACGTGGGACGCTGTGCTTTGCCCGTGCTCATTCTTAATTCTAAAACGTATGAATAGCAGACTACAACGATATGAAAGCAATAACAGTTGGCCGTTAAAAGTAATTGTATCTGACTGGAAGGTAAATAGTGATCAGTAAGCGAGTTTACCCAAGAATAGGACGAGCAGACAAGGCCAAAACGAGAGAGAGTGAAAGCAACATTCAACTTGTACCGTTGTCAACCACTTAATGCGCTATTTTCTCTGTTTGTGCAAGCTATTTTCCTATAAACATGTATGTAAAAAGGTAGGATAAAAAGTTTACACAAGCAATTCGTGCAGTGAAAGGGAATCTTGAAAGGAGCGTTGAAAACAAACCCATTGTGCAACGGATCATTTGTTTTTCTGGATGCATGCATACAGACTTGGGCAGGTAGTTTTTGATAACATGACTACGCCATCGACGTACGTAACTACATATGCTCATAATATGCTTAATCACTCAAGATTTTTTTTAAAGAGATAAGATACAAGCATTTAATGCGGATGCAGTTGGCATCCTTTACATAAAACGATCATGAAAAACTCATAACTATTCAGTTGAAAACATAAGGAAATCAGGGTCACTTGTTTGAGATAAAGTAAAAGAAAGGACAAACTTTTAATGGTAGCTGTCTACATAGGAATGAAACCACAACGACTATGAAGGGTTCTTTACCAACCTTCTGCCATGCAAAAAGTAGAGGCAATTAAGAGGAAAAAGGGAAAGCAGGAAAGTTGCTTGTGAAGTCTGCCTAATTTAGCGAAAATATTTAGAACCAATTAAATTTGAAGGAAAAGACTGTCACAACACAACTGCCGCTTGTTTTTTTTGTAACCTTACATAATAATGTAAACATTGTGAGAATCTACTCTATTCTTCCGCATTTACATTCTACTCATGGAAATTTAAAGTTTGCTTGTTATTATTACTATTCCAAAATTTAATACAAAAAAACCTTCCTTCACTCCACTCTGCCTAGTTCCAAGCAAACCATTCCAAACGAAACGAAATACGAAGTGAGGGCTGATGGTGAAGGACCATCACACACGCCTTGAAGATTTCTTTTAGTAGGGCCAAGATGCAAGATATTTGGGGGGCCTTGGCACAGCCTAAAACATCACATGCAAGTGGAACTGTGAGCATAACATCACATCGCATCAGGAATCAAGATAGAGCTAAGCCATGGATAGATATTTTTTGGGTTTGGATAGATGGTAAAATATTTTAGCTAAATGCTGTTTGATATTGAAGGAAATCAGGAAAGAAAAGTGAATTCAGGTCACAGAGTTTTGAGTCTGAGTGAAAGAGTCAAGATGAAGTTAAACGAACTTGCTTTTCTCAATTTTCTGCCTGCTCCCTCAGCATACATTCACATATGGTGGCTAAATTGAAGAAGAAGAGAGAGAAAGAGAGGTATGAATAAGAGTGCTACATATAGACTTTGCTTGCTTTGTTCACCGCCTTTTTACTTCCATTTTTGCTTTCTTTCTTATCGCTTTCCGGTTTTCTACAGATTTTATATATCTATTTTGTAAATAAGCAATGAGCATACATACATTAAACGTGACGGATATGGTATGGCGCTGAAGATAAAAAAAATGCTTTCTTCCTCAAGAACGCCAGCCACCGAAGCATGTTTGCTTTGCTCTTGCATCACCAGCAAGTCAGGTACAAGAGAGTTACATTATCTCATATGATGTTATATAAGTACTAGAAAAAACAGTGCCGTCTAAACATTTTTACACTTCTTTCGCGCAGATGCTTTTTACTGGTTTTAAACTTTTTTTCCCTTGCCATTCTTACATTAGGTTTTTGCTCAAACAAAGTGTGGCTGCATATGGTTCCTTTGTGCTGCACTTTTGGTTGAGCTACCAAATTATGTTTTGGGGGTCAGGTGCAGTAATGGCATTCATGTCCATCACAACTACTTTTCCGCAGTGGTGTGTTTTACCACGTTTCAAGAAAATGGGGGTGTCACGTACAAAAATTAAGTTGCTTTTGTACTTACGTTTGTGCAGATAAATGATGCCTTCTCCTGCTTTCAAAAGTCAAACACGTGCTTTCTCTCTATTTCAATTTCTGCTGTGCCAGCATTTTTTTTTACGTTTTGTGAAAAATGCTTTCGTTCAATGTTTTGTTTCAATTATTGCCAAAACCCAATCAATTATTAACCCTGGAATAGCCTTAACCAAGTTAAGATCCTTGTTCTAGCGTTAAATATAGATGCAACCCTTCCTGAATTATGTTCCGGTTTATGACCACTTGCTCACCTTGATGAATTCCAGAGCATATATGATGATGGTGAAACAGGAAGAAAACATACTCAATTATTATAATTGTGACCGTGATTAATGAGCACTCACGATCCCAAAGGATAGCTTTTGTATTCTCTTGTACCATCTCCAGAATTAAATTAAGGAAACATGATATTTTGTATATTCAATGGAACACCTTTTTCTAGCTGTTGTATTACAACTCGGCTTATTGCAAGAATGATGCTACCAAGAAAAAGGACGACGTAATTTAAAAACAACCAGGCATTCGGCTGTTATAAGCTTGGGGAAATGCTTTGAATATGAAGTTGCATGAAGTAAGCCGAGGATTTATTCATGGGCTGCCTTTTCCCCTTTAGTATGAGGATTACGGAATCTCTCTATCTTTAAAATGAAATGAAAAGGCCTTGTGAGTAGTAGTGGCCAGCAGCATTTCCCTTGAATCGAAGTCATGCGTCCAAATTAAATGAATGCAGTAGACTTTAAGCCTCACATTCTCAAACTTACAGCCACAATTCTGTAATACCCAGACACACATGTTGTATAACCAGATTGCTCATGACAGTTATTGGCTAAGAGCGTCAACTAAGAAAAAAGATCGAATGGGATATCGCATCTGCAAATAAAAATTTTAACAACAAATTGAATTTGTGTAATTAATAGGAGAGGAAATGTAAAATGACATTCGAATCCAATTAGCTCTATTCCAGCTTCCCCCCAAAGAAAGATGTACATATCGTGAATATTAAGTTATAATCTTACAACGCTATATAACTTGCTCACTTTTCTAATATTTTATGAGCTGTGTGCACTGAGCAAAAGTTCCTTGATCAGTTTGTGAAATGAGTGAAGCGAATGAATGATTGAGTGTAGGAAATCGGATAAAGAAAAAAAGTGGATGAAAGAAATTACAGATATGAATGGTAAGTAATAGGTAAGCCTTTTTTAAGACTATTTTTTGTGTCGTGTAGTAATTCTCCCAGTGCATAGTTAAGTTTCTTGAAGAAAAGTAATGGTTTTCTATCGACAGTGACGTCGTTCGGAGAAAATATGGGAGGTAGAATGGAATGGAAACTCGCACACACTTAAATACGAAGATATAACTATATATTTTCCTTATATTCCATTTCATCCTTTTATAATGTTATGTGAGTAATAGAGAGAAAGTTGAGAAGTTGAGAGTATAAGTCCTTTCCCTTCTTTTGTAAATTAGATTACTCGAAGAAATGGAAGAAAGGCTGATGAAAGGGAGAGGAATGGAACCCGTAGTTTTTTTTTTTTTTTGAAAATTATGTCTTCGAAGACAATCTTGTGTATCTTTCGGAAGAGCACCATGTGTCTTTGAGGCTTCTTTTTTTTGCGATCAGTAAAACACGTTCCGTACTTTCTAAATTCTATTCTTGATTCTCATTTCCCTGCCTAAATTACATTTTTTCTCAAATAACCTCGTAGACCAACGTGATAGAAGGTAGAAAGACAGCTTTCTCATCACATTGTATTGTATTGTATTGTATTGTAGGTTTTTATTTAGCACCCTTTCGACTCCTGGTCCATAGGGTGACAATCAATATACTCAAAATTTACATTTTAATAATTAATATGAATCTCGGGTTAGTAAGGTTATGCAGATAATTTTTATAAAATTTAAATATGGATATATGTGTAAATTTCTAATAAGACGAAAAATAAAAGGTTCAAAGTTAGACTTGTGAATCTAAATACGGATACATATCATATAGAATATTATGTTGGAGAGAAAATTTGAGACTAGGTCTAAGTAGGAGTAGAAGTAATAACATGTATTATTTTTAAAGGAAGGTTAACATTTTAAAACTTATATGTTTGAAAGAAAGTTAAAATTTAAACTAACAAATCAGATTTGAAGGAGTTACAATTGCAACTCTTCCCTAACGTTTTCCTTTTGTTTAGCCACTAACTTGTACACTGCAAAGAACATCATGAAGACAACTAAAACGGTAACACTGCATGAGCTGACAACCACAACAACGGTATGGTCGGGTGGCAAATCTCCGTTAATTTTTGGTGTATTCACTGTAACAATAGCATCGGTTGGGTACTTAGGGTATACCTGTGGTGGGCTACGATTTCCGCTTACTTGTCCAAATTGTGATAAATCGTTAAAATGGGAGGAAGGTGGCTCAGGAATTTTTGCTGTGTAGATTTGGATTTGACCGGGTTCCGATTTCTTTTCAAGCGCAGCGTCAACTCCTGCCACAATTCCACCAGTGGCTAGAATAGTTCCAGCTTTTTTAGCAATTTGGCCCCATTTTCCACAGAGAACTGAACTTTTCCCCACAAGGAAAAACACAAGTGCGAGGCACTAGATACAGAATGTTTTTTTTTTTTTTTTTTGTCAGTCTTTGCAAGAATGTGGTAGTGACAAACTTAATCTATTAAATACTAGTATGTTTTATTTAGTATATTTACTTACAATTTTGGCCTTAAAATTCATGACGAAAAGTAGAATGGACTTCTTATGGTAACAGTAGGTAACAGAACTTATGTCTATGCTACTTCCTTAGAACTTAATTATTGACTATAGTATATGGATTTAACTAATTACGGCTTGGTCAATAGAAGTGAAGGGAACAAGAGATAGATTAATTGACAGAGAAGGACTGTTGTCTGGCGAGGATAAATGCTTAATGAAGTCAGCTTTAGTTTGACTGGAGTATTCACTCTCCCTCCTGCATAATTATATTTCTCATCCTAAGACTTTCCAAAATAAAACTAAAAAATGCTTTGCATTCATCAACGGATTCCCAGTTTAGGATAGATTCCCAAGGATCTGATGAGTCCAGCATATTCAAATAACTTTCTATCCACCTATTCCTACTGCCAATGTAGATTCTGCATCGTAGGAAGAAATGCTCCAAGGATTCCAAATCATGCATATTGCACATGGTACATATCTCGTTCTCATAAAGAGCATGCAAATTTCCTTCAGAGAAGAATTTGCCACTGATTTCATTTAGTCGTGCTTGGCTCAACATTTTTACTTTATTATGTGACAAATTAAAATTTAGGTATTGCGCACAGCCATTTGAGGGAATGAGGTTTATATAGTACGATAGCCGAGGAATAGATTGAACTCTTTCAATATCATACATCTTATAGGTTTGACTAATTTTTTTAAACATTGTATTGCATTCTGCTAAAATATCATCTAGGTTTGCATTCCAGAGATGACCATAATTTACGAAATGAAGAAGGCGTTTTAATTGTAATGCCCAGTTATATTTATCATCTTCATGATCTCGTGAAGCCAGTGCCAGAAAGCATTGCTTTGCATACCTGCTTTCATCCATGCTCAGTAATTTAATCCAAAAACGTATTGCTTGCCTAAAAATCACAACCTTTAATGCTTCGGTGTCGACTTCCAACCTTAATACTGCGCCTGAGGTACGCCGACTTACGCCCAATAGTCTACGAAAAAAATTATTTTGAAAAATTTCGATTATGTCAGGGTACCGGAGACCCCATATGTGACTTGCATATAGGGCTGTGGATCGGGCGATAGCGTTAAAGAGCTTTTTCTTGGATTCCAAAGATGTAATTCTGCCTGCTATAATTGTATTCCAAATTGATGCAGTAGCAACTATACCTTTATTTTTGAAAAGGATTGCCGCTTTTCGAAATAAACCCGAACAAGCAAAAGGCACTCCCAAGTATGTATATTGTTGTACGATTTCTAACTCCTGAACGCCATATTTAAAGCACAAGTCAGATGGTAGCCTTCCTCCTTTTCGAAATACAACTACTTTTGTCTTTGAAATATTTACTTTGAGTCCTAGGTTGATAAAATAGTCTCTGAGTACATTAATTTTCCTTTGCAAGTACACAGCAACTGTAGCAAGTTGCCTTGCTGCTTTGTAAATTGTATTCATTATCTGGTCATGAGATGTATTGAAAGATTCAGCCGCTAGGAATGACGAGACTGCATCTTGGTAATCCAATCTCCTTTCTGGATTCCATTTAATTCTACATTCGTGAGTTTCTTGGCCAAGTGCAATCTTATTTTGTAAGCTAACGCGACATGGAAACCATGACGTCGTTAACGCCAATTTTCTTGAATAAATCTGTTGCCAATATGATTCTTTTTTGTGGCGTTTCATCTGCTTCTTCTGTAATCCCGTAGATGATGATATTTTTTTCTTTCTCTTTTTCTTCAAGTCGGTGAATTTTTTCTTTACATTCGTCAAATGACGAAAGTTGATCGAGCTTGTCATTGACTGGTTTCAACTCTTCCTTCAAAACTGCTCTAATTTGAGCCACAAGGGCTGCGTCCACTCTCGGACCCATTTCTGCTGCAGCACCAACTGTATCCACAATTATATTGCAAACACTTTCTAGGTTTACTGAGCACGGCTTTTTACTCAAGTCCACAGGTGATGGTGTAAACGCGAGGTTTCTAGGCCTTTTTTCACCTGCTTGTAAGGGTGTTTCGACGATTGAACTTGAGGCTTTTGGTGGTGAGGAACTAGGAGGTGTTTTTGTTTTGTTTAGCATAAGCCAACTCATCACAATATTAAATTGTGCAAACGCGGCGTATGTTATGCATACTCCAAAGCAAATGCAACTTGTTGTGACTTTAAGTATATAATGTGCACATATATAATGTGCGGAGCAGCACAGCTAGAACCTCCTTCCACGACCAAAGCTAAACCGAGACTCCTTCTCATCACATAACATTGACTGTGGTCGATAATCATTTCTCCATCTCACTTTTTTATGGATTTATTCATGGGCTGCCTTTTCCCCTTTAGTATGAGGATTACGGAATCTCTCTATCTTTAAAATGAAATGAAAAGGCCTTGTGAGTAGTAGTGGCCAGCAGCATTTCCCTTGAATCGAAGTCATGCGTCCAAATTAAATGAATGCAGTAGACTTTAAGCCTCACATTCTCAAACTTACAGCCACAATTCTGTAATACCCAGACACACATGTTGTATAACCAGATTGCTCATGACAGTTATTGGCTAAGAGCGTCAACTAAGAAAAAAGATCGAATGGGATATCGCATCTGCAAATAAAAATTTTAACAACAAATTGAATTTGTGTAATTAATAGGAGAGGAAATGTAAAATGACATTCGAATCCAATTAGCTCTATTCCAGCTTCCCCCCAAAGAAAGATGTACATATCGTGAATATTAAGTTATAATCTTACAACGCTATATAACTTGCTCACTTTTCTAATATTTTATGAGCTGTGTGCACTGAGCAAAAGTTCCTTGATCAGTTTGTGAAATGAGTGAAGCGAATGAATGATTGAGTGTAGGAAATCGGATAAAGAAAAAAAGTGGATGAAAGAAATTACAGATATGAATGGTAAGTAATAGGTAAGCCTTTTTTAAGACTATTTTTTGTGTCGTGTAGTAATTCTCCCAGTGCATAGTTAAGTTTCTTGAAGAAAAGTAATGGTTTTCTATCGACAGTGACGTCGTTCGGAGAAAATATGGGAGGTAGAATGGAATGGAAACTCGCACACACTTAAATACGAAGATATAACTATATATTTTCCTTATATTCCATTTCATCCTTTTATAATGTTATGTGAGTAATAGAGAGAAAGTTGAGAAGTTGAGAGTATAAGTCCTTTCCCTTCTTTTGTAAATTAGATTACTCGAAGAAATGGAAGAAAGGCTGATGAAAGGGAGAGGAATGGAACCCGTAGTTTTTTTTTTTTTTTGAAAATTATGTCTTCGAAGACAATCTTGTGTATCTTTCGGAAGAGCACCATGTGTCTTTGAGGCTTCTTTTTTTTGCGATCAGTAAAACACGTTCCGTACTTTCTAAATTCTATTCTTGATTCTCATTTCCCTGCCTAAATTACATTTTTTCTCAAATAACCTCGTAGACCAACGTGATAGAAGGTAGAAAGACAGCTTTCTCATCACATAACATTGACTGTGGTCGATAATCATTTCTCCATCTCACTTTTTTCTTTCCATCTTATTTTCATAATATTATTAGGAATGTTCGAGGGAGAACGTCTCTTTTAAAAGACAAAGTGGATTTCCTATTCCCTTTCTTCACGAGAACATACTATTTTCCTATTTCTTTTTGGTGATGTGATGTACTTATAGGATTATGTGGAAGGTAGGACAGGACGTCTCATTCTTTGTCATCATCTGGCTAGTGAAGAATGTTGTAGTTTGTAGAGTTGACGTGCAAACACAGCAGCTTTGTACTCTAGTCAAAAACTTTTCATCAAATTCAATTGATTCCACAATGACATTTAAATAAACACTAAGCGACAGTTGAAGCGGAAAATGATGAAGTTGATGACAGTGTAACTGTGAATAATTCACCAAAAACTTTGCTTCCCTAACGCCTACTTCGCCTAAGCCTTCGTAACATCGTATATCATCCTCCTTTTCCACTACACTACATCTCCTTCTTACTTCAGTCTAGTTTATTTCACCAAATCTATTCGAATGTTTTCATACCTCACAGGAAAAAAAGTTGTCTCGAAGGAGACATCGTCTCTTCTTTAATTTAAGACTTAGCACACCTTTTCCTCGTGTCTCTCTTTTTTTTTTTGCTAAAGTGACTTTTTTGTTTTATTTTTAGTACCCTGTTACTTTCTCTCAAAGGAGTTTTCTTTTCATGTTCAAACGTTGGATCTCCAAAAGGAACATGTTGGTGACAGCATATTATCTAATCCTTCCTTTCAACATCTAATTTAATACAACAGGAAATATCAAGGAAACACAATGGAGCTCATCTTCATCCTCCATTTCTAAAACGGTAAATAATTATAATTTGCATGGGAAACTATTATTTTGTTAAATGTTCATTTGTTTCTCCATTCAAGGAAATTTTTAAGTAAATATTACTTTCGTTTTCTGAGAGAGGTAGCTTCAACTTTTTTTTTAGCAAAACACTTCCCATTAATAACCTAACGAAAGCAAAAGAAAAATAGATGTTGATGTTTCCAACTTCTTAATGAGCATTTCAACGGTTCTACTATTTTTTCTTCGTCTGGTGGAGAAGTTGGTTCCAAACTTGATGCGATGGTATGCTACTAATACTACTTCTTGGTTGTTTCTATCTCTGATTTTTTAAGTGGGAAAAGGGTGCTCCAATCGGATGAAAGTTATTGTCGTGTTGAATTTTTCTTTATTGGAATGGTACGCAACTAGGCATGCTTTCCACACTCCTTTATTGATTGAGATGTCAACGAGAGAGTTGGATAAAACAAGGGGTATCCCATCTTCTCCTTCTCGTTCTCTATGTGTACACACACTTCCACTTCAAAACATCCTAATGCTAACGGAAGGAATCACTGTTGTTGGAGGAAAACGAGAATCAGAGTTACCTCAACTTTTTTTTCTTAAGTTTTAGCCGGTTCGCTGGCTTTTCTGAAGATTTGTTGATGCGAAAGTGCTTTTCCACTTTCAACGAATTATAGCATCATGGAATGGATGAATCCATCAAGCCAAGTTTTCTCAATGCTTCTGTACAAACTTAGCACCTACTTTTGGCTGCCTAAGTGCATATAGTGTATTATGGGCTTACTGTTTCGTATGTATATATGAAGAACCCTATGATAAATTACAGGAGACAAGTTTTATCATTTTGTTGAATGGTGCTGGGGCTTACTCATTTTTTGGGGAGAAAGGTGACGGTCCCGTTAAATCTTGTACCACATACTAGTGGTAACAAGTTTGGTGGAATCACTCAAAACTTTCCCTATACAACAGGAAAGTAACGGTGCTTAACCGGATTCATGGATACATGCCTAAATTATGTTAATTTTATTTTTTCACTGGTATCCTCTCTCGTTTTCTATAACAAACCTTTAAACATCATCATATCATTATGGAGAAGTTGAAGCGGTGCTGGTAATCAACAAACTGCTGTATAGACATGTATAGACATATGTAATCGTAAAGATGGCTACGGGTGTAAAGGATTTTTTCTTTTGTAACTTTGACCTATTCATGTTATCCCACAAGTTTTTTGGTAGCTCAGGGTCACAAGCTGACGGAATGATAATGATAGACTGTAACAATTTAATTGGTAGTATTTCTAGAGCATCATTTGTACTCGTTTCATAATTTCAATTGCTTTTATTCAGACAATAAGGCAATGTATTAACACAGATGTACAGATATCTATCCAAAAAGTAACCAAAACTTGTTCTTTAAGAACTTTAAGATCTACATATACATGTGCATTATGAGTATTGTTGAAAGTCTTTTGTACAATATAATTTTTAATGAAGTACAAACAATTAAAAAACCATGTGCTCAGTTAAGATGATTTTTCTACTGGAACAAACCTAAAAGCAAATTTATTTATAACTATGTATTGAAAATATAATAAAAATGTAAGTATTTGAAAAATTCGACTAGAAATTGCAGCATGAAGAAAATCCTGTTTTCTTTAGCCGGAGTTGAAGCCACATTTGTTGATTTGGAACATACATTTCCGGTGGTATGTCATCCTCTGTCGTAGACACTTCAGAGGCGGATGGAGAGGATTCCACAGAATCTTTAAAAATCATGAATAGACGAAGGATAAAGTGAAAGTTGTTTTTATCACTAACCCATATCGATTTATAGAATGATATCAGGCAAAGGTTCATGTTCCACATACCCCCTGAAGCTGGTGCTACACGACGGCTCTTTCGACTTTTTTTCCCAACGCCTAGCACATCACCCGGATTTCTGAGAAGGAGGTACGCTACTCCTTCACAACTCTTGAGAACTTCTAACTGCAAAATGGCTTTTCTCGCCTCTTTATCTAACTGAGTTTCATTACGAATCCATTCGCGCAAAGATACAAAATCTCGAAGAAGCTGAACTGCTCCCCATTCACTGTAACATAATGGGATTATCTTTTTTAAAGTAAAGTAAGGTAAAGCCCAGGTTTTGAATAGAATTTTTTTTTCTAGAGAGAAAAAGGATTAGCAGTAAATCATGATATTCATTCTCCCACCTAAATTTAATCTTCTTTTGAAGTATGTAGTGAAGCCATGCGTCACACATGGCATAAATTACTTGTTTTCCTAACGACTCTTGAACTAATGGAGGCACTAAGTTCACTGCTGCTCTAAATACAGGCTCGACTACACGATCTGGGTTTAGATAAATGAAATAATAAGATCCGTTCTCAAACTTATTAAATTTTATGGATATAAATGTATGGCCAGGCCCCAAGCCTGGAGGGGAAGATCTCTCTTACCAATGAAAATCCTGACATAGGTAGATGGCCTATCTGGATCCAGCCCAGAGCCTTTTCCAACTCCTCTCCAGTGACTGGCATCAGGCATGTATGTTTGTAAAGTTGCTAAACTCAATGTACGACAAACTATACCAACAGCATGGAGGAGCTCATCAGGAACCCTCTAAAATCAAGGAGAAAAAAAAATACTTGAATACAAAAGTATGGAGGGAGGGAGGGTTGAAGTACGTATTCAAAAAAATAAGAAGACTCTCATCTCATCATCAATATGAACGTGATTCTACAGATATATATAGGTAGATCTAAAGTAATCAAAAAGGGGCTGCATTAAAAAAGAACATGTGGAAGAGATTTGCATGAATGCATTACTTGTAGATTTTGAATGGCTTTTTTCATGTCATCCGCACACATTTGTCGATTTCTGGCACTGATTCGAATTGCAATGTTTTCATTTTTCAAGAGAACCTCTCTCGTTATCAAAAAGGCCTAGAGGAAGAGCACAAAAGAAGGAAGCATCATGAGCATGTACTTAGGTTATGTTGAAATGCCAATGCAGTGCTTTTTTTTGCTATGTTATGTTACACAATAGAAGATTAGAGTGAAAGGGAAGCCTTATTAAAGAAGAACTCAAAACTCATCATCATTGGAACGAACCTCCTTTGATTTAATCATTTGAACAAGAATGGCAGGATCCCTTTGAGAGCACGCAATGAATTGTAAAACTGCCCATGAATTCAGCCATACTTTTGCTCTTCGCACGGTCCACGATCGGAAATAATTTAGGGTGGCTTCCAGACGGAACAGTATCTGAGCTTCGTCTCCCAACGGCTCCTCCTCACCAAATATCTCAGTCAATTTCTGTCTTTCCATCAGCGGCAAGGACATTCGGTTGGTTACGCTGTTCCCAGATTCTACAAGGAGAATACATGATGAAAACATTTCCCCAAATTTCGTCCCCACTTCTGTCGACCACTGTGATGGCTCCGGTTTTGAGACGAGGGAGACGTGCTCTGGTCGTTTGACTCTGAAAGCAATCTCAAAAGCTTCTCTCATTTTTTCGTCCCAATTAACCATTAAAGAAAAGGAATGGAGGGCTCCTCCTATTGTCTCAAAAGCTGGAAGTAAAGGCGTAGGATTCCCAGCTGGAAAAAAATCGTAAAAGATTTCAATTGTAATGAATCAATGTATTCTTTGATTAATTAAAGATTGTCGAGTTGCACACAAAGGAGGAGTACATACATACCTTGTGCATGAACTCCCAGCATCAGCGCTTTCCTTAGCTGCATTTGCATTTCTAAAGGTTGCAACGCAAGTGGAATGGAAGCTTGAAGACTCCACAAAATCAAATCTTCAGAACTATCTCCAACCAAAGACCACAGCACTTCGTGAAAATACCCGTACATTTTCATCTTAAAACCTTTTGTCAGCCGCAGCTCTCCATTTTCTGACTCTTTTACTGCTGCTCTTCCAAGAAGAGAGGGCCTCTTAGAAAACGCTTTCTCAAACGGGCTCAAATTCTTATTCTCATCATCCAGAAAGTGGGTGAATTTATCGGCTCCTAGCATGTCATTTTGGTTTTCGTAAAATGTCCCTAGAGCAGCTCTAGTAAATTCACTTGCTGTGAAGATAGCACGCCTCTGAGCAATTACTTGAAGCAACTTTGTTGCTGTGAGCGGCTTTAATGACTGTTTCAAAAGAGGAGCATCATTGGTATTAGCTGCTTTCACTTGAGCCAACACTCGGATCTTGGATGGGGAAGTTGTTGCTCCCATCTCATTTACAGAGTCTGCATCTGATGGCGTGCTAGCAAGAGATGCATTAGTGGCAGCTAGAGATGCTTCCACGTGTGCCCAACAGGATTCCAACCCGGTATTGTATGTCTCTGCTAAATGAAAGACGCTACAGGCACACAATGCAACCTCGCTCTTTTCCAATGTTAACCAAAAGGAAGGGGAGGCTAACACTTGGGTCGCAACTGTGACTAACTGGTTGATTCCGTGGAGTATTGCGAGCCTGTCGTGATTAACTTGTCTCTTGGCATGACGAATCTGGTGAAAGTACATAAATACATGTTGCTTCAAGAAAAAAACAAGCTTAGAGCATCATTAATCCAAATGGAAAGCTGGGAATGAGTTGGGCTACCTTGGCATATAAAACTAATTTACACTGTGACTGGAAGACTGACAGTGTCAGGCATTGTTTTTCAATGTCAGACACACTGTCCGATATACACTTAAGGCCGTCAATATAGGATTGTAGTGGGATCCATCGAACATCGCTTTTACTTTCACCTGAAGCATCACTCTCAGACTTGCCACCACCCATCATCCGACGCGGATTCCCTTGTGAAGCTGCTGCACAAGATGATAACTTCTTTTTGTCCCACAGAGCTTCTTCAAACTCGTTATCCTCCGTTCTCAGCCATCGTCGTAAGGTACAAACGGCAACGTGGACAGAATTCATAAAATGAAGGGCTTCATCATGAACATTCCACAGCTGTCGCAGCAACTGAATGCACTCTGTATTTATACCCGACTCAAATGGTAATGCTCTGATGTTCAGCGGCCCTCCATCGATTGATTTCGGTGATCCCACAGAATTCTTTTTTGATGGAGTTAGTGAAGCATTCTGAAAGTGTATTGATGTATTAGTATCACACAAAGTGAGACAAAAATAAAACCCCGTCAATCATTTCTAATGAAAACACACAATATCCATTTGAGAATGAATATTTCAACATTTTTATAAAGAATAAAAAATCAGCATCCAAGTCAATATTATGGAATAACTGCTGATGGCATCATTTTTTGCTATTTTATTGACAGAATTTTTTTTGCAAGCTTTCATTAAAAATGCATTGACGCAGAAGGATGATTTGATTATTTTTTTATCTTGACTCACAGAAGAATTGGTCTCAGATTGTGGTTGTGGTACTTTTGGCTTTGGGACGTTTGTTGGCTGATTGTTCTCAACTTCATCTCCATCTCTAGGTTTGGCTTCATTTTTCTTTGGGGATTTAATCTCAGCAGTAGCACTATCCAAATTTAGGGACGGCGTTTCCAGACTAGTATCAGGAGTAGTTTTAATACTGCTTTCACTACTGGAACCTGTCTGACCCGTCCTTTCACTTTTAACTTTGGCACTGTGATCACTGTCACTTTTCGACTGACTACCTTTAACAGAAGCAACTTCTGTATTGATTGGCATTGAATTCTGGATTTGAACCATGCTTTTATCTGATACATCCCTGTCATCATTTTCATCCTCAGACTCTTCTTCTTCTTCTTGAGTTGCGGTTCCACTTTCACTCTCAGACTTGTCGGCATACGTTTCATTCTCGTGAGCTAGAACTCCACTCACACTCATCTCCTTTGACACGGGAGACTCCAGTGACAAAGCATCATTCCTATTGTTTTCTGACGAGGTTTGCAAATTTTCAACCATTAAACTCCCTAACAAAAACCTGACTAAATATTAATATCGGGAAAAGAGCTATAGTGCTCTACGAGTGTAAACAACTAAAGTAAAGTATTATCGCTTCACTTTCACTTTTGGACATTTTGTGTTACAGAAATGGAAGCTGGGGATATGTGTTGCTAGTAGTAGTACTCGCTCACCATCTATGAAGAACTGACAGCTACAACGACAAACATATGTAAATACACCTACTTCGGAAGTGAAGTAATGATCTTTCACCTCCTCTTTGGTCAGGTAGGATCCAAGTTGCGGAGGGAGAAGGAGAAAACGTTATTATTTAGTCGTACAAAAGTTGGACATAGGCGAGTTTCCTTCCTCGCTGCCAATAACTCACTATCATTTTGAGTTGGTTGGAGAGGAAACTCAACCAGACTTGAACTGATTATTACTGTTTCCTGGCATTGGTACGACCATCGTGTCATCACCATTTTTTTTGTAGACATTCATGTAAAGTGAAACACTGAGAAGAAACTAACTTTTTATACACTGCATGGCTACCCTTTTCATTACACCAACATAGTGTATGAAAATATTGCCGATCTTCGTACTTTTCATGTTCCATTTCTATTATAAAGGAGAAAGAGAGGGAATCAAAATGAAAAACCATGCTATCGTCATCCTCGTTCTTCTCAAATAAAACCAGTTTGGCAATTCACTCCGTCAATGTCTTCTCGCTGGTATCGAGTTTGGGGGCTGAGCTCTAACTTTTCATATGCAACTACCTATCAACTCACTACTTTTACTTTTCACGTATGCAAACCCATACCCCGTCACATCATACCTTAATCAAGTTCATGTAGGAAAGTAGCGGAGCTTAATAAAAATTTAGTCTGGGCACAGGCACAAGGGGATTTGTTACGGCCATAGCCAGAAGAAATTTTTTCCGAAAATCAATTCATTCATCAATGGAAAGTTTTCACGCATTATTTTCTTTGTAAAGTGAAATTCTTTTGTAAAAATTTATATGGCATAAAAAGTTTGCTCAAATTTGAACTGACAGACAAATAATATAAAGGTTTTAGTTAGTAGCTTACCACCTACCTTTACCTAATAATACATTACATAATGACAGAGACAAAAGACAGCCTACGTTTATTATGTACATAGTTCTGAACAATCATAATTCGTTACACACAATGCAACCTAAGGGAATTACTTGGAAACAAAAAAAATCGAACTTCTGTCTAGGTATTTTACTTCTGATTACATATATTATATGTTAAGGATTACAAAGGAACCCTCACTGTAGTTTGTGCAAGTACAAGAAACTATGGCAGCGTTATCCCATGATTTGTTGCATATATATATACATATGAACATGTTGGGTTTTAGGTTGTTAGGTTGTTTGTTAGTCAAGTCAAATGGAAGATAGTAAGTTCGCTGGAAAAATGAAACTCAGCGGTAGTCGTAAATCCTACAGGAAAAGTGTAATATGCTGCTGCATGCAAACATAATAACTTTAAGTCCACACACAATGAGTAGTAGTACAACAAATAAAAGGCAGTTTTCTCTCTCTATCTTTCTCCTTTTTATTATGTACCTGGCTTCTGTTACTATATGGAATGACTTGGCTTACAATACAAACCTTTAACGATAGTGAGTTGACTTGGATTATTTTCGGTAACAGCTATGTAATGGTGCTTCCCTGTCCGAGAAAATAAATGCTGACAAGTGCATTTCACATGTGCACATGTCGTGGCATACCGCACTGTTTGCCAGTTGTTATGACAATATTGGTTGCAAACATATCCAAACCAAATCCTTCCAAGCCAATTCCCACACCAACTTTTTTTATACTTGCTCATGCAAGGAAGACCAAAATGGGGTTCATTGTCGCTTCGGTATACAACATTATTAGGATGTTTGACGTAGTTTAAGTCAGCATTACATTATCTAAGCCTGAGACATCGTTAACAGGGTAGATTCATGCTCCCGTGCTCACAACTTTAAATGTACGATGCGTGGGTTTTGTTATCTGATTTTACCAGGTTAAGGAATGAAATTATCGTTTTTTCTTTCATTAAAACATCGAATCATATGGATAGTCTTTCATGACTCGTGATCATAGAGCTACAAAAGTTTAACTTGTACGCAAATGCTTTGTTTGAACCTAATTTTGAACAAGTAGATATGAAATGACTTGCTCATACGAGTTGTAGGTACAGGTTAAAATCATTATGGTGTTATAATATAATAATGTAACTCAATTCCTGTTATTTCTCATGCAGTAATTCAGTAGCAAGTTAAAGCTAGTAAGGGCACCTAAAAGTAAAATTCTTAATTGAGTATAAACTATATACTTGGATATTTCAGTTCGGGTTTTTGGCGTGTTCACTCACGATTAGGATCAAATGCATACGTACTCTGTAACAGGAACCAACAATATCCATCATCCCATGAGCACATACTAATTTATAAGTTAATAATAATGTCGTCATGTGTATTCATATGCGTGAAACAAATTACAAAAAAGTCAAAAATTAAAAGGAAATAATCCCCACAGACCAAAATAAACTGAATCTACAATCTTTCGAATAAATGCATACAGTATTATCAATATAACCAGTATAAAAAGAGAACAGAAGTTTATTTCTTTCGCTGGAAAGAGAACCTTGTAAAATATTGAGTAAAAAGTATAAAACCATAAGTCTGAGAGGTTAAAAAACCTATTTAGTATTAAATTACATGCATAAATTTGGTCATTTGTACATTTTTGAACTTTAGAAAATGACTACTGATTTGCTTTATGGAAAATATTTAATTATTTTGAAAGTCCAAATGCATGACTCAAGGTAAGTAAATATCCCGTCATTTGTGTTTTCTTTGACCCGGTTAACCACTTTCCACGTGACTGAATTTGGTTAGTTTTCTTTGACAGACAGTTTCCTAATACCAACAGCGTCAGAAAATAGAAGTTCCTCGCCAGTCAACCACATAAAAGCTATGTTGACGTGAAGACTTAAGTTAAAACAGAAAGATTAAATTAATGCAAATGAAGCCATTTCAGACACTTAAATGAAGATATGAGATACTAGAAAAAAGCTTTTACGTCATAAAAACGCAATAGTGCTAGATTTTCTGTGATAAATCTACACAAAATAGTGATATCTTGTTTTTAGCATTTCTTAGAGTAAATATTATTGATACGATGCAGCAACGGGGTTATAAAGGAATCCTACTTTAATGTTTAAACAGTTCAAATGGTTTCAAATAATTTTGGTTTAAATCTACATTTCTTAGCCCTACAGAAGTGTTAAATGTATGCATGAGTACGCAATAAACCATTGACAGCTGTGACATTCAACTTGGTTGACACATTTTTTTCGCAATTGATTCGGGATAGAAATTGCATTGCACAACTATGATGCCAAAAGTTTCTATGCATTTTCTCGTTTACGCTCCGCTTACAGCAACTGTCGGGGTTCAGTCAACCATGCGAATAACTTTGCTTATTCTTTCGGAGTCATTGTAACTTTGGATCACTCTACTTACCACATGGCTGCTTGTAACTTTTTCACAACATGAGACACAATGCAAACAATATGGTTACCGTAATTGCATGCAGATTAACCTTGAAGTTGTATTGTGACCGGGATGAGAGGAAGGGTTGTGTAGTAGGGACAAAAAAAGGATGACGGGAATGGTATTTGCTTTTGTCGAAAATTTCTCTGTCGCTTCGTACACCACATTTGCGACAATGAGTTGAGTGTTGGTATAGAAAGACTGATGGCGAACAAATAAATAATGCTTTATACACAACAAGAAACAATATATATTACTCGTTCCGTCTTCTTGATTGTTTGCATAGTGTAGCGCCAGGTTGGTAGCAAACCAGGTAAAAGGTGTGTGTGGTACATCCTATTAAAGCTTTGGATGAGCTCATTCATCATCCTAATTGAGTGGCATTTCTTATTAAATACAGTATACAAATACTAACAACTAAGGAAGCGTTTTATTGATCCCATACTTCACTCCTCTCTTTCCTCTCCATCGTATATGGATTGCTTGGGGAGGAATATGCGTTTGTGAAATTTCTCCTTATTTTGTTCGCGATAAAAAAACATGCTTTATCGTTTACACGGCTTCCCCCTTTCACACCTTATGATTTAACAGCAAGAATATACCTATTTTTCCCAAGGATTCTTTGTCATCACCTCATTCAAGTCCATCCCATTCATCAATTACATAGACTACAGCTCTCAAAGTCAAAAGTACAGCCTAAATTTAGGTGGCTCAGAATTTTTTTGTGCTTATAATTTTAATGCTTTCAACATTAGTATTAACCATTTTGAAGTAAGATCCTCACAAAATTTAATTTGCTGGTGTTGATGCTGATACACATGTTTACAGAAAAAAACTAGGGATACAACATAGCATCGAAAAGATTCATGGTACTTCACCAGCTCCTGCTATTATTCATCTGCCAGATTTGCTACCAGCTTCCGCTGTACCACACTCATGAATTGTAATGATAGCTGTATATATGAAAAGAGGCAGTATATACTTTTATATATATATATACAGAAGATTTCGGGTTGCTTTGAGACATTATGCTCGCTGTTACTCATAAAATTTTATTTTATGGCAAACAACCGACATCTTCTGCTCTGTTGAGTGCTGTGATTGCTGATTCCTACCTTTCGATCTGTGAATAAATGTCTTTGCCCTTAATCATCTTTGTCTAAGCATGTAGTTTGATAACCAGCTACATGGCCAGTTGAGAAATAGTATGTTTTTTTCAACAGCCACCGTCTTTGCTCCACTAACAACATGTTAAGATTATTCACCTCTCTTGAAAGAGAACCCTTTTTTACGGAGAAGAGTGCAAAAACTCACGATACCATAACATTTCATAATTGTCACGTCTTCCTGTTCTGCCTCTCAGTTCCATTGTTGGGACCCACTCAAGCCCAACCAAAAGATGAGACCACAGATCCATTTTTATGAATACTTTTTCAGTAGCTGGCCATATACCAAGCGTGACGACAGTCTATGCTGATGCTTATAGTATGTAGAGCATTCTTTGCATACGATACGGCGTCACTGACATGGTGCGTATACATATACAGGCTTAAATGGTTTCGCATGCTTTCTTTTATCACATCTTCAACCAAGGACAAAAGAAGCTGTCAAAATATTTTGTTGTGCAGTCCCAGTTGCAGTACTTACACATTTTTTCACTAGCAATTGCGTAAAGTAAGCTGTTTGCATCAATTGCTTCTGCTATCGTTATCCTAATTTTAGGAACTAAAAAATTGTCAGTAAGTTCCTCCTCGAGCATTTCAAATATGAGTTTTTCAAGCTCAAACCTCATGTGAATATCTAAAGAAAAGTTTGTTCCCAATTATATAAACTGTATTTAAAATGCACAGTTGGCGTTGTTCTCCATCTTAATTTTGTTTTATGCATTTTAAAAAATTTGCAATGAAACGAAGAGTTGTTAAGACATGTATTTCTACACTTTGTGTTCATGGGTGGTAAGTGTTTTTTTAAATTATGCACGTACTTATATTGGGTAAAAGGGTTATGGAACAAACTCATTCAAATAAATGTTTTGAATTGTTTTATGCTTGATAAGGTATGTGCCATTATTCCTGCTACTGCTTGGAATAAAAATTTGTTTGTTATCATGGATTGCTGACTCAATCAAACATTACCATGTAACAACATCTACAAAAAATGATCGAGCTAACCGGAATGAAAATCCCATGCTGCAGCTACAAAAGCATAAACGTGCAACGACTAGCCCTCCAGAGAATGTTGTGGTACAGATTCCAGATAACTTGATGGATCTAGATATAAATCCATCAGCTAAGAATCGGTATGAGAATCACATTATGAAGCAGCTATGTATTAATCACACCAGTAAATTCTTTCATACCGAGATAGTGGAAGAATTCTATTATTCTAACAAACTAATTCAGTATGAATTAATATACAATTCTATTCTCAAGAACATCGTCAACAAGCATATGGCTAGTATACAACAGTGTCCCGGAATGTGGGGAAGAAGCCACAGTGGAGCTTTTGGAAATGCTTTCCATTCAAAACAAATTCAGTCATCAGGAGCATGACTACCAAACTCCTTGGCCAAGGTTGAAAAATGGAAATAAAACTTACTTTTATTCATGCCGTCAATTTCTTACAGTAGACATAAATTGATTCAGAAATTTTGTCTTCTCAAAGGCCTACCAATACATGTTTGTTATACATACTTACATGTATGTAATACTTATGAAAAATTGCTTCCCATTTAGATTTCTTCTAGAGCAAGAGCAGGAAAGTTTAGTCTCATGGTTCCAATACCAGCATCTTCCTAGAAGCTACAATCGACATTTTTACTTCGTAAATTTCACCAAATACCAAAAGTACGTTGGTACTTGGTACCCAACCATACAATTTCATTGGAACATGTTACGTTTTATTCATTCCTTCTTTTTTTCCAACAGATACTCTAAACAGAGACCGATTTACATTAACATAGTTCAGGATCCCATAGACAGGCTAGTTTTGAACTATTACAGCAGAAGAAACATGTCATCTTCTGCTACAAAGGAAGAAATCGACAGAAGAAATTCTCTAGGACCGGGCTCAGGTATACCAATAAATTGACCATATCCATGGATTTCTCAATTCTGGACAAAAAAAATATGAGGCTTTCCTTTTCCCACATAAATATATTTTTGTCTTTCTTTCAAACTTGCGTTTTAACATAGTTGAATTTCCTAAAAATTGCATGCAGGAACAGAATGGTACCATAGAACATTTGAGGAATGTGTTCTTCAGGCGGATCCTGAATGCCGTTATACTGCTGGGGAGAAGTCATTTACTTTAATGATACCGTTTTTTTGTGGACAGCACAACTCTTGTGTGTGAGTAAATAATAGTATTGGATATAGTTGATAGTATGTCCGCGGAAAAGTCATCATTACATCACTTTTATGGCGTTCCCCTCTATTAACAACATTTTTTGCTTGGGAATGCAATGAACCCGTGCAAAATCATTGGTCTCGTGTAGTCGCAAGGCATCACCTTGGGGGCTTGGTTGGACTGTAGATTTTTTTTCTTAAGTTTTATGAACGCACATTAGTATTACATAGTGAACTATCATTTGAGCTCCGATTTATGTTCCATTGTTTTCCTATGCTTGTGCTTGTGTGTGTGTCACATTAGCAGGGAACTGAGCGAATGAGAGTAAAAGCAAGTATGAGAAGCAGCCGTTAATAATGCATGTTTCATGGCTTTTGTTTTTATTAACTAACTTTATCTGCAGAGCAATCAATGATAGGTGGGCCTTACAGATGGCGAAATTGAACATAGAAAGGGAATACTCGGTTGTGGGAGTGTTGGAAAAAATGGATCAAACACTCACCGTTCTGGAAAAATTTGTTCCACGCTTCTTTCACGGTTCTGCTCAGGTTTACAGTAAATTAGGTGAGTTTATCATGCATTATATTATATGACTATCTGTCCACCACTACTATTGAATATACCATTAAAAGGGAAAATGAATATGAGCAAGTAGTCGGAATATCCAAGCTGTTGATAAAACCGATTTTGAAGATTGCTTGTAGCGTGCGTGGGAACAGTAGCCAAGGATCATGGTGCTGTCATCAATAGAGGAAAAACTAACATGTTGAGAAGCATTTTCTTTGGAACAAAAATCTTACATGCTGTGTAATATTTAGGCACGGCTAGTGACTAGACTAGATAGACACAATGCATGAAATTTCCACTGTCTCAATAACTTTTCCCCAAATAAATGAAATTCCTTGACAACTATTTGGCTTCATACGCAATGCGTAAAAAAGTAACTTTTGATCCTGGATTTATTTTTTGATTCCCACGGATTTAGAAACATGTTATATGCTCTGCAGGATTCTAAGTATGAGTAAAGCTTCTTGAGTTGGTTTTGTTGTTTGGATTTCAGTCAGGAAGAAACACAATACAAAACACAAAGTTTCGTCGGATGTGAGACAGGTGATGGAAAGCGAACTTTACAATGAGATGGAGCTTTATCGCTTTATTCTCAGCAGGCTCTCAGCACAACATGAAAATGGATAAAAAAAGTTTAAATTGATTCTAATATTACAAAAAAGTCTTGATTCAAAATGGGATGATTTTAAACTCAAATGCTCTGTATAATTGCAAAATTTGTGATGTGTAAATAAACTTAGTAATGTAAATAATAATATTGTTTTTAATTTTTTTTGTTGCTAACTCCACATTTATTGACCATCTAATTCATTATTAATGTTTGTATGTATGTATGTATACGTTACATAAGTTATCAAACTAACTGTACCCACGTTTTCGACTGAAAAATTGAAATACACTAGTTTTTCAGGCCGTAATATGTGTTGATCCACCAGTAGTGTATATAGCCGGACCATTTTTTTCTACACAATTTTTTGTTTTTGTAAATTGTAGTAATGGCTTCAGTGAAGCTACTCTCGACAAATCCTACAAGCGCCACATAATGTTATGGCAGCAACAAGCAGGATTACAACAATCTCGTTCATGTCCACGCAATAAACACGTCAAAAATAATACATTTAACTAACAAAGGAAAAAATATACGATAAATGCTAAATCGTAATCGATATTGGTACGTATATACGAGGTAAAGTACATATTAAGATAACATCAAATAATCAAAAGAACCTGAAAATGAAGAGATGTACCGGACATCTATCTAGAATTAACTGGAGTTAATAACAAGAAATACATCACGGCAAATCATTAAATAATATCACTTAACGGTAGTAACGGAGAAGTTCTTGTTGTCGTTAACTGAAAGCCAACAAATACGTATAATAAATTGTTTTTGTATACACCACCGTCCGCCATTCTATCTAATCTAACAAAAATCTACGTAATCACAAAACAGTTTGGTCCAGTACTACTATAAGACGTATAATAAAAAATAAAATAACTCATATTTATAATATTTTTATATATATATTACTATGTTTTCCATTTAGAACACACATGTTTACCGTTAGCTTTACACTTAAACTACACGAACAAAACATAAATTCCTATTTATTATTTTGTGCGATTTTGACTACTGTTATTCACTATAATGTTGCATTTTCCAAGTTAGAATACTGATTCGGCGGATCTTGATAAATGGATTGGATGAGATGGAGACCGAGCGAGTCGTTTCTTTGGTAGCTTTTCTACAATCTTTTGGATTTTTGTGAAATCCAGTCGTTCCTCGGGTCTTGCTGACCAACAACTCATCAAAATGTCCTGCAAAACAGATAAAAAAGTACAATGTGAACCATGTACTAATTGAGTAGTAGAAAAGGTGGGAAAACGTACCAATATTTTTACCTTTACATCACGCGAAAACAAAGTTGGTAATGGCTGCCGAATACCAGAACCAACTTGCCAAATAATAGACTCTGCGGGAAGACCCTTGTAGGGCCATTCCCCTGTTAAAAGTTCATACCAAACTGTGCCAAATGCGTAAATGTCAGTCGTTTTGGCAAATGGGAGCTCATTATCGTGTTTTGAAACTGGCTTCAAACACTTAATAAGTTCTGGTGCCAGGTAGCATAACCATCCTGGTGGGATACTCATGGAATCTCCCTTTCTATTGAAACAAAATGTGGTACGTTAGGTTAACTTAATAAGGTTCTCTTCGCGTCTTTATTTCACAATGCCCCAATTATGGAGGTAGTTAAATATTAGCATTTTGGTATTATAGACTTACCTATTTCCTTGACAAAGTTTTGTGACGCTAAACAATCCAAAGTCCGTAATTATGATTTTTCCATTTTGACTCTCAATAAAGACATTTTTCGACTTTAAATCTTTGTGAATGATCCCCCTAGCGTGGAGATAGCCCATCCCCTGGGTAATTTGGGCTGCCACAGCTGCAGTTCTGTTCATATTGAACTTATCTTTCCTCAGATGGAGATGTGTATAAAGAGACATCCCCTTGCACATTGATGTGACAATAGCCAACCGTGGTGGCTTCATGCATGCACCCATGAAAAGAACCAAATTTTCATGTCGCGTCTTCCTGAAAATTGCAACCTCTTGCTTGAATTGCTCCAGTGTTTTCTCATTGTCCAAGTAGCTCATATCCAAGACTTTGATCGCAACATCCCCATGCCAGTTTCCGCGATAAACCGTTCCAAAATGCCCCTTGCCAATCTTGTCACCAATTTTCAGTTCGTCGAATGGAATGTCCCATTCACGATTTGATAACTAAAAAGTAGGGGGAAAATATTTATAATTGTGACTGAATTTCTAGGTGGAAATTTTATAATTTTATACTATTCAGGTTAAAACTATAGTAGTACAGAATTTTGGCGGGGCCAAGTCCTCTCATTTGGCTCTCCATCAGATATCTGACTATCTTGACTGTCCACACGAAGAGCCAAAGTTTTCTCTGAGTCAGTACTTCCAGACCCTGAAGTTTGCGATATTGTGCGATCTGAATCATTGGATTTCTCAGTACTTGTGCGATCTTCCGTGGTAACCTCACTGAATGGTCTAGTTTCAAGCGTGACTCCTCTGTCCAGATCCACATCTGTGCATGCATTTAAAGAAACTGCTTTTGTTGAAAATGTAACCCTAGTTACCTTTAAAACTCATAAAAGAAATGGAGGCTACCCTACCTGGATAGTGGAACTTGGAGCTCGTGGTTGGGAATGGTGCTGGACTAGACGGAGTAGAACTGTTACAGCTTGATGTATTAGAGCTTGAATCAGGACCCTTTACAAAAATCACAAAACAAAATTAAATAAATACAAATAATTTTTAAATTAATTTTTTAAAGTTTGTTAACTTGTTACAACTTACTGGAAATGGCTGGATTAGCATATTCCCCGGTGGACGAGTAATTTTGGGTCTCACTACCCATTTTGGATTCGGTGAAGCTGGAATAAGATTCCGAATACCTGGATTTTCTCCTTTGAAGTCAATCACACATATTATAAATTTTGATTTTCGTACTATTGCTTACTTTCCAGTTGAAAATGAAATTTTGTATTACCTTCTCGTAACTGACGAACAAATTCATCAATAAACTCTGTAGGTAACCCGCAAGAAGGTGGTACCTTGGGTTCACAGTCCCTATGGCATTTGAACTTGCATTCCTTGCATCTCAATCCAATAATCATTTGCTTGAAACAGTAGTCACAAGTTGCAACTTTGAAAATTTTAGAGAACCGATGGGATATCATGTGGCCCATACTCCGTGCCATAGTTGGAGTGCGTGGTGATTTGGGTACTTGCAGAGCTGCTAAAAAATGAAAATATTTCTTGTCGTAAATTCCCCCAACAACATTTGAATACAACACACGACACAACAATCTAAGGTTAACATTCTTCACAACATTTCAAACCATGCTAGTGTTCATACACTGGAACCAGGCCCACAAATGCAAACAAAGCCGTATGTTGACAATAAAATAATGCTTCAGCATGACCCATTATTTGGCAAAGAGATAAAAAATATTCTAAGACGTAAACATTCAAGACAAAGGTAATATTTTAAAGCATTGTACTGAATCAGTCCAGAACAGAGAGATAGCTCTCCCTGCGACAACGGAAACAAAAAACAAACCTCTATATACGACAAATAAAGTAGCGAACATATTTTGAAAAATTAGAATACATATTTTATCCCAGTTTCGGTACTTGCGGCATATCCACTGGTATCCGATTCCCGTTAGAAAACGGACCGTTCTTCGAATTCCTGTTACATATATACATACATAAGTTAAAAGCTCTTGTTATTGTCAGCAGAAAATATAAATTTCATTTTTTGCAGACACAAACATTTTTATGCAGTTAGATTTGACTTAAACAGTACATACTTTTTCCATCAATATGTTTCCAGTACTACAAAGGCACTGAAATTGCACGTGCCGTATTCAATTAATTTAAAAAACAAGTACAAGCATGCTCATGCATTTGAAAATCGGACTCTTTCCCATTAGGAACATTTTAAAATTAAATTGTCAAAATGAATTCTTTGCTTTTGCATTTGCGGGCCATAATAAGCAACTTACGTCTGTTTGGATCCAACTCGTCAACAACTTCGACATGTGATGAGGGTGGAGACTTGATGGGACTTGCACTTAACGGAGAAGTACCATTCAAGCTGGCGTCACCAACTGATGAAATTACTAACGAAGAACTAGTCGAAGCAGCGTGGCGCCCGGATGAAAATATCGAGTTGGACGTTGATGTCGCGGAGCCAGTACTGTACTGCAAATCCCAAGTGGTTGTTGGTCCAGCCGGGCCAGGTTCTGTTGGAAGTCTCTCTCGTCGCTTGGGTGGTAATTGTTCTAAGCTGTAACCCGCCACGAGATCGTTTCCAAAAGAGTTTAGCCATGAGTGTGAGATTGCATTTGATAGATTTACAGTATGAACACTGGAAGGATGTTTGTTGTAAAGGCTTGCACTACAATTTTGATCAGGATGGGCGTGCACAGTGACAACGATGATCAAAGAGAAAGTGGATTTGGTGGTGATAAGGGAGGAGAAACGCGTACCAAGCCAAGAATCACAAAACCACATCAAGGAGTGGAAGCAGGTTATAAAAACGAAAACAAATAAACGTGCATGCAGTACGGAACGATAAACAAGGTGGACCATACAATACACTACCAACTAGAACTAAATAGGTACATACATACATTACATTTCATATAAACATTAAAGTTTGATACTTGGAAGGTACTACTAACTGAGAATGAAATGAGTAAAACTCAACAATGAGTTACAAATTAGGATATACATACACAAATAATAAAAAAGGAAATATATTATACTTTTCTACTTGGCAGAGCAACAAATATAGGCATATGCAATTGAGCTACAGAAATGATAATGGACATGGACATAAACAATGCGTGGCGGCGCGCGACATTGATGAAATATATTAAAGTTGTTTGCATACCTAACAAGATTACTTTCGGATGAGCAATCAATTCTGCTTGCAAGTTGTGACTCGTGAGACTTTGATTTTGTCAGTGGAAACCCTTCAGGTTGTAAGTTGCCGGATGTAGCAACAGTTTGAACAATAGCTTGTTTCTTTTTTGCTGGTGGTGTCGTTTGAAATTTTTTATCCCCTAAAAAAATTTAAAGTTGTAGAAATTGTTTTAAACTTGTATTTTTTATATTTTTTTATTAGAATGCTTAATTCATGCATATAAATTGCTAACCTTTCACTGGCGGGGTAGGTGGGGGTGTTTGTCCGGGATCGTAAGACCCTGGTGACGTAGAAGATGGTGAAAACACGGATGAATTGGTGGGTGAGTAGATGTTTGGATGAGATCCAGGTGAAAACGCTGGTGAGTTAAGACTACAAGGAGCCATAGTTGTCACTGGCGTGCATGGCGTAGTAGAGCAAAAATGGGATGATTGACTTGCAACCGACCCTGAGTTTCCGTGCCCGTGACTAAGGTAATCTTCCGATGGAACGGAACTGCGAGTGGCTCTTGTACGGCTGTTGTGTGGTGATACCGAATTAATGGAATATGTTGCGATTACCTCATTTTGAAGGTTCCATGAATCCCAATAAAGATCAGTTACGTCATGGTTAACTGACGGCGATATTTGTTTCCCATTTTCATCGCATTGTTGTTTCAGGGAGTCTAAGTTATAAAAAAATATTGAATAATAATAATTGTTAACTGTCTCACATTCACCAGAGTTAACCCTGTTAACATAAAACGTACCTGTGTAACGCTTCAGCTGCTGCAGAGCTCTAACAAGTCTACGAGTTTCTTCCTCATTAGCTTGATAATCATTCATCAATGCACGAATCTCTTGTTCAGACCGATCTTTCAAACTTTCCAAGCTATACATACGGCAACAGATACCCTAAATACATACATATAAATCTATATTATTATTTAGCCTGTATGCACCACATTTTTTTGTGATCATAAAGGATTCCACAACAATGTTCACATTATTTTTTTAACATGAAATGTTACTTATTTACTTACCTGAATTATTCTAGCAGTAAGACCCACTACTTGTAGCCATATTTTCAACGATGGTCCTTGACAGTCTGGAGGTAAATTCTCAGGAGCAATGCACTTCTTGGCAATTAGCTGATCCCCAAAGTGCTTGACTAATTTACCCTGTAAAAAATACACACAATTTCATTAGCACTCAATATTCAATCTTTTTTTAAAGAACAAAAAAAATCGACACAATTGCAATCTGCACTTTACCTCCAAAGTTCTTATTTCTTGATGCGTTATTTCTGCACTTGTTGTACACTGTGTTCGGAGCCCATCCAATCTTTCCGCTGAAAGCGTAATGATTGGATGTAAAATCTTGAGCGTCTCTAACGCCCGAGTTTCATCCATTCGGTCCATTTGTTTAATTATCTTAATTCAGTTTTCCATCCTTTGATGAGTAATTTGAAGTAGATTTGCGTTGAGAGGTTTGAGGAAAAAAACAAAATTTCAAACTTAAGGATGACTTTAATTGTAGTAAAATCCTTTCAGCAGTACTGCTGGTCGTGGCTTATTATATGGTGGCCAGTTTATAAAATAATTGTTTAGATTAACTGCTGGTGAGCCCAGCTAGGTACAAGAGCAATATTTGTTCCGCTAAGTATGAGGGAAATGGCAACTTAATTATAATTATAATCAGTGGTTGCAGGGTTTTTTAGCTAACCTTATTAAATTTTTTAGATTTAATAACGTTCTAGCTACACTTTGATATTGTTTTTATAATTTTAAAACTGAAATTCCTTGTCAAATTTTAATTATTAAATTTATACACGCAGAGTGATTTGCTTGTACGTGTGCTCAGCTGTGCGGCTTTCCGTGTACTCCGCAAGGGCCCATATATGTGAACATACAACACACATTCCGACCCAAGAACATTTCTCACGTATTTTAGCATCTATGAGCATAAGAAAAATGATGTTTACTGATGTAACACTGTGGGCTGATTTTGAAAGACGAAGCTTTTTTACTGAACTGTTTCGTAAGTGAAAAATAAAGCATATATAATTATTTGCTATCACTCTTTGTTGTATTATAGGACTTCTCTATTCCTTGTTATTTCTGAGTCCAAGAGCTTTCACAATTGCTCCACGGGATGCTTCATTCCCTAATTTGTCCAATTAGTCTAATTTCCGAAAGTGCCTGGCATAGAAAAACCTATTTTAATCAACAGGCAAGCCTCATTATTCCATTTTGTAGTTTTCTAATTTCCAAAATATGCACGCTACCACTACTCGATGATATTTTGGATCAATAAGACTCATTTCAATTACATGTTCCAATGTCCTTGCATGTTTAGCATCCGTATAGATGCTTACAAGGCCTGTGGCTCTATATTGTGGTTGATAAACCCATGTTATACGACAAAGCTTATGTATGTATCTATCTCTCTGAACTTGCAAAACCAAACAACAAACTTACATGACATTTTGCATACGTAAGCAGACAGAAGTCCCGTTACACTACAGTCTTACATACATACTTACGTAGAGTTGTAGTTAAACATGGAAAGAACATGTTCACCAATTTATGTGGCTTGTAATTTGTACTATTCCTTTATCTGGCTCCTTGTTTTCTTTTCTTCTGCTCATTATCAAACAGAAATGCAAAAAATTGTCCATGGCCTTCCAATCGAAAAAAATGCAGTGAAAAGCGTCATCAGCTTAATTAGGAAAATGCTTTGATGTGATGGGATAAGCGTAGACTATGCAATGAATTTAAATTAAATTTTCATTTTAATTTCAAAGGTATGTCGTATTTGTAATCATGTGACAAGTGGTTTGCCAAATAGAAACATTCAACAAATTCCAATTTGTTTGATGCATGTTGACTCAAGTCAAATTATGCACAAAAATACAATGTACCCTGCAGATTTCTTTTATCTAGCAATAACTGCAGTTCTAGGATGAGTTGCTAACTGTTCCATCCATTATTCAAGGATGAGTTACATGGTGTGGGGCCAGTCCCGAAGTGCCTCTGTTGCCTGTTGTGGGATGTGTCAGCAAAATTTTCCACTACTAAACTTTTGTATTGAAGGCGACAAACTAGGAAAGAGCGGAGCAGTCCGCAGGAATGATTGCAAAATGTCAAAGGATGTGTGATCCAATACACAAAATACAGTCGTACATTAGAATTTCATGGCCACCCACAGATTTACACGTGGAATTGCTTATGTAAGTGTTTTTTGCGAAAAACAAAACTCCCTTTTCATGTTTGACCCAAGTTTCATTGTTACACAATCCTCATCATTGAGGTCCACGTGGAATACCAGGGGCGTACCAACTAATAGCAACTAAAAAGATTTTCATGTCCTTGTATTACATACCGGATGTAGAAATGTACACTGCCATGTAATATGATGACTTTTTATGAAACCAACTTTGAGATAAAGTCACAAAGCCATTATTTTTTACATACCGATTTATTCCCAAAATAGTATTTTCAGGAAAAAACCGCTGTTGTATCTACATTTCAAAGATGAGCTGGCGTTTTATCTGTTATTCCCCACGCACTGTTGAAATAAGTGAATGTTGTTTCAAAGCTTCATTGGAGTTAATTACGTTTGTCAGCGAAATAAAACATTTTGGAATAACAGCATTGAATATTATTGAATTGCTGGTGATGCAATCGGCGCTAATTTTATCCAAAGCTAAGCATTCCAGGGGAGCAATGATGAAATGAAATGCGGATTGCAGTTATGAAATCAAATGCCTGAATATTAAAAATGGCTTGTCATAGTATTCTGGTTCAGGCTCTCGGCTTTCCGTTTCTAGAAATACGCTTGAAATGCTGATATGTAATGATATAATCTGCTTTATATCAAGCTCATGACATGACAGTTTCCATATCCATTCCATTAGATTCATTAGAATGCATGTTTCAAAGATATCGCTTGACAAGATCATATTTCAGGAAGATTTCAACTCCATTATTAATTGCAAATGCTCTCAATAACAGCAGCCGTACAGCGTACAACTCCAATAGATTGATAGGTTCGTTGATATTCCGTTTAATGTTAGTCAACGACGCTTCGGCAGACTTATATAACATAGTTGAAGTAAATGTTGCTACTTTCATGCTAAATTTTGTGTTAGTAACTCCTTTTGGACCTAAGCACTTTTATATTTCCAACGTAGTATGACGCAGATACTTTGTACATGAAAAAATCATTGGATGTAGAAAATGTAATTCTGGATGGAAATTATGAACCGACGTCTAGACGATTTACCGTATATGGGGCAAAGTGATTCAACGTAAAAATTACAGTTCAGAAAAGCAAGATATGTAGAAGGAGCTGGGGCTTTTGTGCTACTAATGGGATTTACAACTGAAAGCTTGTTTAAAACTTTCGTTCATCCTTAAATCGTGTACATACACAACAAGGTGAAATGAAAAACCTATATTTACGAGTAGGAAATAAATTATGAAAAACCTTTAAACGTGTCAAACCTAACACCTTAAGTACCTAAGTTCTATATGTACGATTTACCCCATATTAAATTAAATTAAATTCAAGCTTACAGAGGCCATAGGAAAAGCAATTTGGTCATCGTCATTTTAATTAGTTGACTTTATATATCCAAACGAACCTGTTTGGTAGTCGAATTTTCATGTGTTGTCCAGTTGTCCATTTATATGTTTCTTTAATGCTGCTGGGGATCAAAGTCAGATATAATGGTTGACATTTAATTGAGGAATCGTAGAAGATTGTTTTTCAAAAAGTAGCGTTAATTTGAAAGAAATACTCGAGTCTTAATTATATTCTATCTGAATCTAAGGGCTTCAAAATCTGAATTCATCTCTTTCAGTAAGTTCCAATTTTTTAGATCTATTATGTACTAAATGAAAAGCTCAACTTACAAGGCCACTGTAGCAAAGACGAAAGCTGTATTTTTGTATAGATGCATTGATTGTATTAAAGTACCAACTTTATGGTTTAATTTTTGTCATCGATGGTGATCATACAAATATTAAAGTACAAATTGCAAATTAAAATATCGCATTCATAGAACCAACGTTGGATAAGCATGATTCATTATACGAACGCTTGTACTTGAGACGTACTTGAAATCACTTTATCTGGAGAAGAAACTTTTTCTGCATGAGAAATGGCAGAACTGACAAGATTTATATTTATGTTGCACACATCCATCCGCACTCCCTAGACCCTACGATATAGAGAAATCTACATCTTTCCCTCATTTTCCTCCTACGTAATGTCTCCCACATGAGAGAAAGTCAAACGGAGTCTCTTGGGATAGTACCGTACCTTAATAATTGGGAGCACCAAAGTTGGTTGCAGGGGAGAGCCCAACATCTGAATTCAATGCAGGGAAAGTTCCAGCCGAGAAAATATCCCCCTATGCAGATCCCATGCTAAGTTCCGTAGAGGTGATGATGGAGGGAACTTGCCGGAATACTTGTTGGATATGTGGAGCTTCTCAAAGCTGAAATATGTAGTCTAAAGTATGCGTCATCTTTCTCCCTTTCTCATCTTCTTTCCGAAACGGATATTGTACGGAGAGAAAGCTGAGATAGTGAAAGTAGGGAACAAAATTCTGACAAAAGCATAATACAAAATGCAGGAATACCACAAGATATGCCATCATATTCTGTAGGTTGTCTATTTTCTATATATTGAAAACGATGTTTTGGTCTAACGTAAGTTGCTTGAAGGACAATACAGAATCACATTCGAGGCAAAACAAATTATTTCAATTGGATCTTTGACCAATAAATATTGTTTCTTTATTATTACAAAATAAACCAAAAATTTATCACATGACTGATGTTAATATTATTGACAAGAAACTGTTGGAAGAAACGCACATGCTTAAACATAGTTTTGTTACATAAGTTGTGGCTAAATGGGAGGTAGAAATATCAGTCTTGACCATATCATATTCGAAAATACTCTCGATTTTACAACGCACTTATATCAAACCTTTACTTAAATTTTATACCATTTTCAAGCTGGCTTCAAACGTACCCTCATGAACACATTACAAGGCATATTCATATAATAATTATATTCTATTACAATACAGACTTTAGGCACACATGTATATCTTGCACAAAACACGACGAGTTATATCCCATTTTAATCATCTTCCACCTCAATACTTTCGGTGGGGCTTTGCGACTCCAAACCAAGTGCGTGGCTACTCATGATGGCGACAGTACAACTCTGGAGCAGAACCTTGTTTCTCCTCTTTGTTTTGTTGTTATTCCTACAGAGAATGGCAAACGAATAAATTATCTTGTATCCATTTTCATAATGTATCATTCTTTCATTCTTGTAGCTTTGAGTAGCAAGTTTTTGTAGAATCTTACCCTTCCGCAATTTGCAATTTCACATCCAATTTTTGCAACAGTTCCTTGATGTGTGTGCCAAACTGCAGCGTTGTCTTCTCATCACAATCGTTTTTAATACACGATTTCATCTTCTCTGTAATGGCTTCGATTTCAACATCTTCAAACATAGGCTTATTCAGCACTCCTCCTTCAATAACAATCCGATCAAATTTAGATGACAAAATGCTCTGTATCTGAACCAAAGCCTCGTCGCCAGTGAAATCGACAAGATTTTCCAAAGGTGCTGCCAGTTTCCCTAACTCCATTATGTGTTTGAAGACACATAAAGCCATTTTGTTTGCGTACTGAATATTAAGTTTGTAAGCATCCCTGGCTGACACGACGCTTTTCAATACCAGTTTATCGCAGAAAATCTTGAGGATAATTAAATTCCAACAATTAGTTGCAAGGTTTGTCAATGCTAATTTAGGGTTTAAAGTAGTTGACGCTTTTAAAAGAAACTTCATTCTTACCGTATGCTTTAGCGCCTCCGATTGCTTCAGGATCAAATCCGTGAGTAATGATTGCAGGTAAATCTCATAAGCATTAGATAATCGCTCAGCACTAGTTGCTGCAGGCCTCGCCACAGCTCCAACTCCCGGTCTGGAAGCAGTACTTCCCTTGGCTGTAATACATAAATAATCATATCATTCATAAGCTACATCGCCAAGAAATTAAATTATATTAGAATTCAATTTAATCCATCAATACAATTTAAAAAAGATTACCCATAGAAGATGGCCCAGCAACACTAATTTTCGACGGGAGTAAGTTACTGCCAACCGTGCCCACCTTGACAACTGGCTTCCCAGTTGTTGGTAGCGATGACATCCTGTTTTTATGTGTCAAATTGACTTTTTTAACTGCTCCCCCAGCAGCAGTTGTTGGACGAGGAACTCTATCACTCATTGTATTTACTACGAAAAGCTCAAATTCACATGAAGAATATCGGATTCCAATATTTTTTTGCTTCCAATTTAAAATTCTTAATCACAATTTTGATTGTAATTAAAAAATGTAATTCACGTAGGAGGCAACAAAAAAGCGAACATTTTGAAGTAAACTCTGGAGTAAATTTGCATGAAAAACAGTTGACAGTACACAACTACAAAAGCGAGATGAAAAGACACCCTCCTCTGCTTCTTCCTACTGTCATTCACTAATACCTACATAAATAATACACTCCACCAAGTTGCATTGTAATGCTGGGAAAAATTGAGGAGGCGCCGTCCTGCTTAAAAAGATTTTACTCTATGACTATTTCTTGCATATCTCCCTCGCTCGTTTGTTAAGCCAATCAGCAACATAGCGGCAATGCAGTTTCCTGTGTGGTGTATTACTAGCACAAAAATATAAGAGCTAGACAGGGAGAAATTTTCCCTTTTGAGTATTTCTTGCTGCGGTCATTCATCTCCTTCTTGATGGATTGGCCTACTAGCCTCGTCTTTTTAGCTCACTAGAGAGTAAGGTTTTGAGCGCGCGGGAAAGCTGTGCATCTCCTTTTCCTATCTTTCCTACAGTTTGCAAAGAAATTCTCCTCCTTTTACTGGGTATATAATGACATTAATGTGGTTGCACATCTTTCCTTTATTTCCTTGCTCATACTAAAAACATGATGTATTGGGATAAAGAAAAGCTTCCTCATTCTCAGGCTGCAACCTCAGCGTAGTGGAATTCTCCCAGCCGGGCTCCTTTGCTTTATTTGTGTTTGTTTCAATTTAGTTAATGTGCTCCGCCTAATTATCCAATTTTTGTAGAGGATATTTGATCATTTTTAACGAAACATCCAGAACTAAACGTCGGGTTATCATGCCATTCACATTTTATTGGCCGCGTTTTTAATTTTTTAAAAGAGGAGGTAAGCATGCTGCTGCTGGATTATTTTATTTTGTATTTATTGAATGAATTTTTCTTCATGTGTATCTTTGTGGACAAAATGTATCGCGAAAAGAAGCACAAGTGCTTGACTTCGTTTAAATTAAGTGTGGAGTTCTGACAAATATTTATTGTGTAGATATTGAACTTGAATATTCTGAGGTATTTTCTTGCATCCGCAGAGGGTTTTCATTCGCCAGTTGAGGTAAATGACAAGTTTTTAATTAATGTTTTTATAATTTAATTAAGTGGTGGTAAAGAGGTGTCAACTAAAATTATGAAATAATTTAAGAAGGCGGTAGAGGTAGGTAGAGGAGGTAGAATGTCATTTTTGACTAGTTGTCATTGTAGATACTGCTAAGAAAGGTTAAGTTTATAGAGACAAAGTCCACCGTCTACCACATAAATGGAAAATTATATTCTATTTAACCTTTTTAAGCCCATGCATACGATGAGGTAGAATTTTGAATTTCAAAAATTTTGTTCAAGAATTTTAGTTTCAGATAAATATATATGTTTGGGACAACAACTCATAGGGAACTTTCTTTGTAATAAATTGTATCCAAAATCTAACTAAAAGTCGATAAATACCAGAAAGACACTCCTTTGACCCCCTTCGGAGTAGTTTCTGAAAGTTTACACTTAACAATACATGCGAAATATTATGGTGCAACTCATTCATTTTATTCATAGAAGCTTAAAGTATGCTCATTTCATTTTAAAATACTGTTTTGTTTGAGTATGACTGAAAGTCTGTGGTAAGGGTCACAACAAGAGGTGAGGTCAACAACAAGGATGATGTTTACAATACGGTGGAGATATGTATTGTCTAAGGTCTCATCCGTAACTTGACATGATTCCATGAATGTCATTTACTCAGATAGCATATAGCATATATATATCTAAGGGACTTCTTTCACCAGTCACTTCATCATTGCTGGATTTCGGAAGGGTTAGGGTTACAGTACATTTTTGGGACTGCTTATACGTATATAAATGATATATGTAGCTAATGTGCATATGTAGGTACTACATTTGGTGCTACATTGTATTATTGATTATTGTTGTATGCAACCAGATATCAACAATGCAGAATATCCCGCTAAACCCTGCTTTACTCTCCTTGCAGGATGGTAGACTGGAAACTCATTTCATTGTTGCATGGTATCCCACTTCATTCATCATACCTTTCATGTTATTATCTGAGCTTTGTAGGTAGAAGGGCTGTGAAACCCTCCATAATCCCACAACACAGCCTCATGAAAATATGATGTATATATATACCTACATAAATCCTATTTCCAAGAAGGTAAAAATTCCTTGCGGGGGGATGGTTTCTGACAGAGAAGCCCAGGCTTCTGAGGCTTCAGTTTACACATATCTGTTGACATTTCTTTGTGCTTAGATCAATCCAAGCTGTGTTTGACTAGGATATGAATTAGTCTGGAGTTTTTGAAACGGAAATCTTTATTAAAACTCTAAATTTTATTAAAAGTTCAACTTTGTGCACTGAGGAGAAAATATCTATTTACTTAGATTGATTATCATCGTCAGGTGATTTCTTTGTATGTAAAAGGTGGATGCTGAGGCACGCAGCTGGAGTATTTGGTTTGGGGCAAAGGATTTGCATTTCTTCAACTTACAACAAACAAGTTTGCTGCTGTGTAGGGTGGTTTGTCTCGATTACAAATATTTTTGTCTTATTTTTAGTAGTATATTTAAGTAATTTACAAAAAAGACTTTAGTTGCCTCACCATTAAATACAACATTTACAAGTACGCACACCCCATCCTTACTGACATAAAGTGCTTATGTTTATGGTCATGTCTCTGTTGTCTATGTCATAACCCAAGTAACATTGCCCCATTGATTCAACGTGTTTTCAACGTTGCAAACTTCATGTAGAAATAACGGCAGATTATGTCCGTCTAGAACACGTTGTTACAACATGTTGATTTCACGTTGAATCAACGTGGCTGAATTAATATGATTAACATTGATTATGCGTTGAATCTACGTTGAAAGATAAATAGTGACAACGTTGTTTATGCGTTGAATCGGCGTAGAAGTGTCAACATGTTTTCAACATAGAATAATCGTAGATGCAATGTGATGCAAATGGAATTTGTTTTCTACATACATTCAACATTAAAAATTATAGATTTATATTTATTGCCCATATAATACTTCACGCAACAGCGTACAATGATGTAAATTTAAATTATCATGCAAATAGATCATCATACATTTATATGCAAGTTTATCTAACGGCACAAAAATTTATTTGTTGAAACCTCTTCTTTGCCACGAAAACCTCGGTCATCAGAATGAAAACCATTTCCCCCACAGTAACTACTAACTATGAGAACAATTTAGAATACTGCTCATAGAACTGACCACCTAATGCATTAACTTCATCACTATCACCACCAACTTGTGTATTGCTTACTATTTTTTCAGTCGTTTCCATATTAAATAAAAAAATTAACACTTTGTGTTGTGAAAAAATCCAACTATCTGAAACAAAACTGGGTTGAAAGGAGGTTTTCACCTTTGAACAAAGCCGAATGCACAACTAAAACTGCTCCATTCGTTGTGAAATCTTTAACTGCGAAAAGAAGTAATTTCTTTGACATCACTTCAATATGTCCACTTGAAACAGACAGGCCGTGACAAAAGTCACAAGAAGATGTTTTGGATTTTATGAAGTTTCGTATACTGATTAGAGGTAAAGGCAGCTGTGTTATATATGTTGTATGTGACGGATGTCATCTGAGTTCATAAGTATATGAAAGCAGCAGTTGGCTTGTTGTTTTTCAATAGAATCAACATTGATATCATGTCATTTTCAACAATAGCTGCAATACGTTGAAACTATGTATTTTCAACATTTACAACTACTGTTTTTCAATGCAGAATCAACGTGGTTTATATCATGACATCAAACTAAATTCTACACGTTGATCTAATGATGATTCTACGCAATTTTTGTGTACATAATTATGTAGAGATCCTCATTAAAAACTAACGTTGAAATGATGTTTTATCAACATATGAATTCAACTCAAAATCAATGACTAAATTCTACACGTTGATCTGATGTTGATTCTATGCAATTTTTGCGTACATAATTATGTTGAGATCCTCACTGAAAACTAACGTTGAAATGATGTTTTATCAACACATGAATTCAACTCAAAATCGATGATAACACAATTTCAACACATGCAACGTAGAAATTTCGTAGAAACTATGAGGCAATGTTACTTGGGAAGTGTATTCACGTGTGTATTAGTACTATACAACATACTTTTAGGTTTTAGGTGTACTGCCTACATATTTTTCCCATTTGTTCTTATCTGTTTTGAAGCTGGGTTAGCCATTAACTCTAATGTGTCTGGGTTGTCATTTCTGTTTTTAATTCTGCAAAGAATGATTTCACCCCCTACATGTGGCATCATGCATGCAATGTAAGAAATGGCAATGCTTAAACATCTGGCATATGGCAAACAGCTAGAGCTAGCTTTGCAAGATTGCAAGCAAAACAAAACCAGTGCAGCATCAATATCATATCCCCAGCGCTGTATACATTCTTAGTTTCTGTACTTCAAAGTAGCGGTTGGTCTCATGGTGCTGCTGATGTTGCTGAGTAGTGCATCTTGCTACATCGGTAATATAACAGTTTACCTACATTCATTAAGTATGTTCATATTTCAACATGTCTACTTGGGCACTGACTAGGATGGAGATAATGTAATGACGACCCCAATTCTTTGAGACACAAGCCCATAGAGGTTTTAGAAATCACCCGTTGAGAACCGTAATTGGGAGAATGAGTGGCGAATTCCCATCTACGCAATCAGTACTGTTGAATGGGGCTTCGTGAAATATTTTGGAAAGAAGTTGAGTAATCCTGATTGGTTTGGTCTTATCTTTTCAGGCAAAGTAGAGCGAAGTGGGAGCATCGAGAGCGGCGAGAAGGACAATACGAGATTTTGGACTGACTAGTTCGAAGTTGGTGTTGATGAGGTTTTCCTGAAATTGAAATTTGAAGTCGGGCGAGCTTATCAAGTCAGAAGAAGGGGTTCCATAAAGTTCAAGTGTTCAATAATAAAGTGTCTCAATATTGGATCCCTATTCAACAAGATACCTGTGATACATATAATTGTGGTTGGGCCAGTCCAGTTGTTACCAAAGCGGAACATATATATATATATTGTGAAAAACAGCTACCAAAAAGTATTCTTATTGCTAGGAGCAATGGACCCACATTAAGTGGCCTGACGGCTCAAATCTTTAATGTTGTTGGACTGTGTTACCGCGACTAAATATGAGACAGATCAAGTGAATGATTGGTTTTACAGTGAAAGTGTAGGTAATCTAGAGGCCCAGGACATAAAGTTTTATATCTAAAGACACATTTCCTTAAATAAAAGTTTGGTTGACCTCTTGTTTCTAACATACATACATACGGAAAGTAGTTATTTTACTCCCCAGTTATTCAGTGACTAAAGGGCATGTATATCTAGTGGTACGTTGAATGTTATGAAATGAAAATTTGAGTAGCCATGTTTATGAATGAAAGTAGAGTAGATTATATTTGATTCATCAATTGCCTTTCTAACTGAGATAATTTGTTTTCAGATTTAATCTTGTATCTCTGTGTGTGGCAAAGCCTTGGGCCTGGCTACTAAAACCATAATGGGGAAAACAAAAGCTATGCCACTGGAGGAGTTACGACAGTTGTTGAAAACAATGAAGAAAACGAAACTGACACAATATGTAAGTTGAAATTTGTAAGTATTCCTGATAATGTCCAGCGTCATTGAGGTATATTTTAAAATTATTTTATTTGCACATAGTTAAAAAGTCATCATTTACTACGTCCTTGTTCACAAGACAGACCGGACGAATGGCCGGAGATAGGTACTCTAGTGTGGGCAAAATCTGATGGTTCAGTGTTTTGGCCAGCGTTTATAGCTTCAGTCAAGGATCGGAATATAAAGGGTGAGTTTAAATTTTATTAGCGATCACACATAAATATTTTAAAGTTGAATTTTTTTTTAAAAAACCTCTCCTTTTTGCAGTGGAAGGAGGGGATGATATTGATGATTCAGCGTACCGGTTCGTAATTTTCCTAGAAAAGGATTTCCGATACGCTCCAATCAAGTGGAGCCATATAATTCCCGTTAAGGAACCGGAGATCCAAAAAATAATGTTTCCATATTATAACAAATTTGTGGTAAAGAAAACCTGGAGACCGACAACTGGCTACAAAAAATCATTACAACTGTTTAAGGATTTTTTGGGAATTCCGGCTGGTGAACGACAAGATAAAGTTGAGAGTTTATATGAAGCCCAACCCAAACTAACGAAAGCACCCAAGCATTCAACGCAAATAGTAGTTAAACAGGAAACCGTGATAATCACAACTGCAGCTGTGAGTTATGATGATTTTTATTATGTTTTATTTGTATAACTAAAAGCATATAAATGATGTCTGTATTTATAAACAAGACTTTATGTTCCTCATCAGATTGCTGAAGCGGAAAAGAGACGACAAGATGGATTGCGGGTGTCAGAGCGAAACATACATAAAATAATTGCTAAAGGAAAAGAATCTCAACTTCAAGAAACTGCCATTACCAAGACTGACTCACCTACTGTCAAAAAGCAGGTAATACATCCCTCCAAAAACAGAGCATCAGCTCGTCCGGTCGTGGGAGGAGAAGTTCTAAAGCAGTGGGTCAAAGAAAAGTTTGAAGGTGTGGATAAGCAGTTTGTGTTCGAGCCAAATCCTCTCCGTTGTTATGCCTGCAGGATGGAATTGGATTCGAATGCAGAGGTTAAACAGTGTCATGGTTTCCCTCATCATGTTGAATGCTTAATTAAATTAGGTAAGTCATTAGTGAAAGCTGCAACGCCTTTTTAACAATAATGAAGATTATTTCTCACTGATACTCACTAAACGTTAAACAATATATTTAGATGGTGACACACCCCACTTTAAATGCAAAATGTGTTTGGAAAAGCAGTGTTGTTTATGTAAAAAACATGAGCATGTCGGAGTTGACTCAGAAACTGAGGATGAACCAACAACTACCAAACAGCAAGGGAAAGACGATGTAATGCGCCCTATAAAATGTTCAAGATGTGATTTACGCTTTCATCTTAAGTGTCTGGAGAAGTGGCCACAGGCGGAAATACAGGGTAAACACGGTCCAATCGTTTGCCCATCTCATTTCTGTCACACGTGTCTGGGGGAACAAAGAATCAACAATCAGATGCGAGATTACACAGCAATACCATCAAAGTCGTTAAGATGCTCCTTATGTTTGAGTACATATCATAGACGTAAGTTGACCTCTTTTGTTCAAATTTAAATAATCACAAAAATATCCTTAAATTAGCGTAGAAAACTACTAGAAAACTTAATGCCATGTAATTAAAAACTTTATAGAGTGTATCCCTGCTGGATGTGGTGAACATGTCGAGGGAAATAATTACATTGTATGTCCAACTCATAAAGTTCCCGATTTGAAGGTATCCCAACGCCGAATTGGATGCTTGAACTGCCACAAGCGTAAGTATTTCCTGAATCTGTTATATAAATATTTTTTTAATGAAAACTTGTATCAAATTGGTTTTTCTTGTTGCTAGGTATGACAACAAGTGATACTAGAGTAGAGTGTACTATGTGTATTCAAATATTTCATCCGGAATGCGTGGGCTATGTTGGTAAAGATAAAGAGAAATACACTCTGGAAAAATTTGGAAAAACATACAAGTGCGTGTACTGCACTTGGGGATTATTTCCTGTTTATGGACAGGTGGTTTGGTTTCAGCAAAGTTTGTCACAGTAAGAAATACATTATGATATGAGGCTTGATTAATGACTACCTGAGAGCTATAAATTAATCTCGTTTACGGTTATAATTAATAGATACTGGCCGGCTCGTATTTTATATCCAAAGGAATTTCGAAATCGAAACAGTTTCGCCACGAGATTGCCAGGACAGTTTTCAATTGAATATTTTGGAAGTACTTCCTTCTTTGATAAAGCTAGCAGAGTTATACCACTCCATCTCACTACTGTTGAAATATTTAAGGTACAGCAGCAAATTAAGAAAATAAAGATCACCAATCGGTTCTTGTGTGACATTAGTAGTTACAAGAAGTGTTTTTAATTCGATATTTGTGTACCACAGTCCATGAAGATTTACCAAGAGTTTCCAAAAATCCTACGAGCTCATGAGGAGGCGGCATTTTGTGAATCATTTGGACAAGAGTTCCGTACCAAGAGCCTTCCAAAGGTATATATATATATATGAACCAAAAGACCTAGGATAGTTTTTTGCATGCTTTATATAAACTTTTACATTAGTTGCTAAATCTGAATTTTTGTTTGTAGCCTAAACCAATTTACAAGGAAATTAAACGCAACTACTATCGCAACAATAAGTCGTTTTCAGTGGAAAGGAATTTTAAGACGGATGCTCACGAAGGCATGTGCTCGTGTTCGGAAAGCAAAGCAAAAGAAGTTTGCGTGTCAGATAGCGGATGCCATAACAGGTAACACTTGGTGTTAAGGTGAATAACTACTTTATTATGTGAATCTGTCCTCAACTTAGAATATTTATTTTGTGGAAACAGAGATACTGAAATGGAATGTAGTGATAAGACGTGTGGTGCTGGTGAACGTTGCACAAACAGGATGTTTTCACGAAGAGAAAACGATGAAGACTTCTTAAAACTTGAATTGACGAAAAACAAGGGCTGGGGCATTCGAGCTGTCGTACAATTTAAGCGAGGAGACTTTGTCGGCGAGTATAGAGGGGAGGTTATTGGTGCCGAAGAAAAAACACGACGACTGGAGCGCAAGGTGGAAGAGGATCCTTTGTACATACTGGAAATTGCAAAAGGCCTATGCATTGATGCAGAATACATGGGAAGTCTCTCCAGATTCATCAATCACTCCTGCGATCCCAATTGTGAGTTACGGAGGTACGCTTCAGCAAAAGGAAAAGCTGTTGGAGGAATTTTTGCATTGCGGCATATTGAAGTAGGTGAGGAAGTCACGTTCGACTATGCCTACGGTAATGAAAGTAATGCTCCATTCCGCTGTCACTGTGGCGCCCGAAAATGCCGATTTTTTATTGGAAAACCAGTTCCGGATGAATTTGATATGGATACAGATACTGATGAAGATGGGGATCAGTGGGATGATGTGTGCTCACATTGTGACATTGGAGGTCGTGTGATTTGCTGTGAATTTCCAGGTTGCAAAAAAGTATTCCACTACCATTGCGTAGGGATAACACGAGCCCCTCGAAAGGACTGGTGTTGTGCGGCCCATTCTGAAGCGGATGTTAAAAAGAATATGTCTCGCAATCAAAAACCCACAAAAGCAAAGCCCAAAAGTCAAACACCACGCAAACAAGTCAAAACATCCGCCCAATCAGCTACACTTTCTATTTCTAAATCATCAAAACTCAGTACTAAATCTCAAAAGATATCAGAAGCCAAGATAATGCAGCCAAAAGTTGTTATTCGTGCAATCACCTTAACTCCACCTCCTTTATCAATGCAACGCCATTCCACAGCATCTGAAAGCGATTTAAGTTCTCCAAATCGAAAAAGGAAATTGGGGGAACCTATCTCAGATAGCCCTCAGAAAAAGCAAAGAATAGCCAAAGTAGAAACTTCTAAGCCAATTATGAAAACACCAACATCCGCTAGAAAGCAATACCCTGCACATAAGAATCTTTTGAAGCCTAAAGTAAGTAACTGTTTGTTTGGTATTTAAGCACAAAAATGCATTAAGGCACTAGCTACATATGGTGACAAAGTTTTACAGTACCTTAAAATGAATTGATGTTACAGGAAATTGATGCTGCTCTCAACGGGATTATTTTACCACCACCAACTACAACTTCAATTGTTCTCCTGGAGACACCAGATAAACGACAGGTACACGCAATCGCTTCCACCTTTTATAACCTTTAACATAACAACGGCTAGATATTCATGATTTTGTAATTTTTTTTAGGGGGGTAAACGAAAACTGGAGGATCCCGACATCAACCTGCTGAAGGAACCAACTTTATTTCCCGACCGACTAAGTCGTCGCCGTAACAGCATACAGTTACCAGCAAAAATTAGCCAAGCTACACGAACAAAAAGTAGCCCAACAGAGCTTGATGGTGAGAATAAACGTAATCATCGTGGAATGAGTTTGCAACGTGAAATTTTACAGCCACGTACTACAAGTTTACTCCATCCGGAACCAGGACATCGTCCAAGACTCCAACCAGGACCTGCATCCCTTCCAGGATCTTTTCTGCAGGAGCCAAGGAGTACAAGAGCCAGAAGTTTACGAATACAAACTCCTACTAAAGGATCTGGCCCATTTTCTCCCCTCGCACTTAACTCTATCTTAATGGGACCACCACCACCGGTAAAAAAAGTAGCATCTTCATCAAACTAGTTGTTATTTGATCGGTGCTCAATTAATAAAGATATTGTCTTATTGTATTAGGTCTTCCTCACGGATAGCTTGGTGCCATCTACAACAGACAAGAATTCTGAAGTAACTGTTGGTATTCGTCCTCGCACATCCCCCAGAAATCCAACTCCTCAGTTATATCAGGTATAATGTGAAAAAATTTTAGGGTGCATATTATGAAACCTACTACCAATTTGATGAAAAGGAATCTCATAAAAATAAATGTGCTTGCAACTAGATGAATCCTAGCTCTGACCTGTCTGGTAGTTTTCCGTCCTCAACAACTACAGTACCTGCTTTACACGCAGTAAACGAAGTTAAATCTGAGCTACTTAAATTGGAGAAAGAAACCTCTAAAAGTTCTTCAGTGAAAGCTAGTAAGGTAAACACTTTTAAGTTCTTCTATCATTCCACTTCCACTCGCTAATGTTATTGTATCCTTGTTTTTTTTTCTCAGAAAAAGCGATTTTTCGACCAGAATACTGATGGCAAAGACAACAGTTTCACTAGTGAAATTACGTATGTTGTCGAGAACGACACCGAGCTAGAGATAATATCCGATGATACAGATAAGGTCGAAAGCGGTCATACTGGTAGTGTAGATTCAGCTTGATAACTTCAATTTTTGTCCTGACTCAGTCAGTCAGTGTAAATTAAATTAGTTAGAGTATGTTTTCTCTGTTTATTTGTTATTTTATCGTCTTCACGCGTTCCACGATCATTGTTCCGACTCAATGATAATGTTAGTAGTAATTCAGAAACTCTAGACACTGAAAGTGTTCAATTAATTGCCTCTGGTTCTAAGTTAACCGTAAAACTCCAGCATCATACATCACATTATAAAGACTAAGAGATTCTGTTGATGTGTTCAACTACGTATTTAAATTTGCGGAGATTAAAGCAGACATTGTAAGAAGGTGCCTACCGCTGGCTGTAAGTATATATGTATGTATGTATGTATGTAAACAAATCACGTGTTAAAGTTTTGATATAAAGATAGCATGTAAAAATTGTTTAAAATGGTCCTTTTGACATCAATAATTAAATTTAGGTTTAAATACAATACCAAGTATTGTTAAACAGTACATAATCCTGGATTAGCTTTAATATTGTGCTACATTGTTGGTTTGTTGGGATTTAAAAATCGGAATTGGTATTTGTGCATGTTGTACTTTTGTTAATGGAAAAATTGATTGTTGGAAATGTCATTTGTTACCTCCAGGATATTTTTTAGATAGAATAATAATTGAACTACAGTTTTGTATTGATAGTCTACTTTTTGTAGTTTGACTCTAAACATAATATTTTCTATGTATGTCAGTATGTAATACTGCATACAGTATTGGGTGTCACGTCACATACAGTGATGATCTTAAAGACTGCAATTTGTAACACAAAACATAATCAAATTGGTAACCTAGGTATTGGATGTTATTTGTAGCAAAATGAAATAATGGCCTTGTTAAAGAAAATACCTTCAGACAAACCTGTCTGGCGTTGTGATCAAACTGTGTTAATAAAAATTCAAAATGTTCAAAATGAAGCCTTGACTGTATTCTATAATGAAAAGTTATTGTTTGGGTTTAATAGCAAACATTTTGTATATATCCACATGGCTTGATTGGTTGACAAATAAATAAATTGGCTATACACTGGGTTAACAAAATATGTAACACCATTAAGATTTTCAAACTGTCATATAGTTTATTTTTTTTACTTCATATACTGCGCCCAGCAGCATCATACACATTTTGATTCTAGTCTTAAAAAATTTTCGACTTAAGATACATTTTGGATGCACACATTTTCTGTATTTGGCTAGATTATCTTTAAATGTTCTCAGGTAGTGTAGTTCTACATCAACTTTCCAGAGATCCAATCTTCGATGTGGTCTCCTAACATCCAGGTATGGCACTACAGTTGTAGATTCCTCATCATATAGAAACAATTATAAGGAAAAGTAACCAAGATTTTGATTTGTCACGTTGGAATATATATTGTAGACGGCCTGTCATTGCGATACAGCCATTACTCACGATTTGTAAAACTACAAAAATACAATTGGTAATAAGTTGACAGGCCGGTTACTGTTGTTTTTTGTTTTACTAATAAATATAAATTGAATCTCTTTTTTTAAGCATTCACACAGTCAAAATATTTTTTGTCAATTTGTACGTCTAAAACAATACTACATGGAAGTTTAACTGCGATAGGCTCGAAAACTAAAGAATTTTTTCCTTAATCTCCTTAAAACATTTCAATGGACTGACTTTGTACTAGAACTGCTCTACACTTAAAGTACGTATCAAAATAATATCAAATCAGATCAAATAATTAACATTCAGGATTTTTTTTCAAGACAAATTTTTCGTATAAGATATATATTAGATAACAGATACCAATATTTTTAGCTAACAAAAAGCAGAACTAGTCAATCAAATCCGACTTAAACTAAATTGCGCGTTTGAAAAATATGAGATTCAAGGAACGCAGTAGGAAGAGTAAATTCCAGCTCCATATTTTCTAGGCATGACGCCCTTGTCTGTATGTAACCCAAAATATCACAAGCTCTATACACTTGTGCTAATAGAACAAGCATCAGAACAAAATAAATATCTTGCAATTCCTTACTTTTAGGATTATTCCCATGTAGATTTTTACCCCCATCATTTACTATAATTCTAGCAATTATTGGACATTCCATGAGCAAAATTTACCAATTTACTTTAGGACTTCACAGTACGCTGTATTAATAAATTTGTTTGTTTGACTAATAGCATCTATCTGTGCCTGCGATTTGTTAACACGATGTAATATATTTGTAGGTATGGCTTGTCATATATTTTTTTAGTAATTACAATTGCTTATCTGTAGCTACCTAGTTAATAATCTGTATAATTGTGCTATCAGTTGAGAAGATCATCAAAGAGAATAGTTCACTTTACATGAAGATTCATATTTATGCAACATTATAAATTTTATATAGTATATCTAGGTTACATCAGATCACTAAAGTCAAGACTGTCGAAACGCATTGAACATATAATAATATATATGTAATTACTTATCTCTAATTAAGTTATGACATCAGTCCTTAGTACGGTTTTTTTAAATGTGCTGTAATTGCTAAACGAAACTGTACGTGTTTTCTACAGCTCTACTGTTTCCCCCAGAGGTTTGCTCCCGATGAAGTCGTTCCATCGATTCCGTCCTTGTTCTTACGGACCCATTATGAGTTACTACCTGGAATAAATCGGTTTCCCATATAAACATTGCCAACAGCCAAGTTCCTCTAGGGAAATCATATAAAGTGCTCATGCAAAGGGGGAGGTAGTGCCGCAAATAAGATTACCATCTGCAAGTCTGGTACAACAGGTGGTCTCACCCTTTCTGAGTTGTTTGGTGAGTGCAATTGTGACAAGCCCCGAAGGGATGGCAAAGCTACAACAAATTCCGTCAGTGTGACATCAGAAGTTCCACCTGATTCCAAGGGAATTGGTTGCAATCGGAAGTGTTCCAACATGTCAAAAACTGATTGGAACCACAAATGTTGGACTCGACACTGGCCTTCTGGACTGAGCGTCATTCTCAAATGCTAAATAAACCAAGACATCCGTTGTAATTGTTATTTATCGAAGGGAGTATCAGAAGCTTAGGCATAATAGCAATATGCAAAAAGTTGCTGTCCGGAAACAGGTATAATTATATGGTATGATTTAATACCTTCGCTTTTCCTTGGAAGTTAAATGTTAGTACAAACTCCCCTATTCTGGTTTCACTTTGTCGTACTAAAAAGGTTCCATGACCTTCCGCCTCTTCTTGAAGAACTAGACGAGCTGCTTCAGATCTGGAAAGTGTTCCATGAAACCAAGGATATTCCTGAAGGGTGGAATATATGTCTCGGGGAGGTTGGACCGCTTCACTTTGACTGGCTTGAACACTGGTGCTGGTTAAAGGTGCAGTATTACTTCTGACATCGTCAGTACCATTCGTTGCAGTATCTAAAATGTTTAAAAAGGGTTATTTATATATGTATCTATATTACGTCTCCAACTGCGCATATTATGTATGTATGTTGCTTACTAGTAGCTGTTTCTTGTGTAGAATCTTCGGTTACTGCGCTAACTTGGGGGAATCGAGGAGGAAGTTGGGGAGGGCTAGCAGAACTAGTATAAGGAGTGGTGGTGGTGGTGCTATTTGTGTTACTTTGTTGCTCATCTACTACTACCGCCCCATTTTCAGTCAGAGATCCATTAGTGTGGTGGGTGTGCGAGGTGGTTCTTTCATTACTATCAGTTGCTGCACGCATCGAATATTTAATTATGGTTAGCCATGACTTCATATCCTCCGTGTCTGTAGCTTCTATCACATATTCCATGTTATTTTCAGCTTTTAACACAAAAGTATTTTCACGATCTGGCATTTCCAATGCCGTTGTTTCTCTGGCCTCACTTATCAGAAAGCAAAATACACCGGATTTTGGTTTAACAGATTTTGGTGGTGTATAAAATTCGAGCATGTAGCCACCAACTGTTTTCACTAAGCATAGTCTACACTTTTCCCATTTCTGAGTTCCATCCAAATTCTCACCACTCAGGTAGTGCACAGTGCCTTCCTTTTGGCATTCAACTAATATTTTGGCCAGTTTTCCTTTTGAAGATTTATCATGTTTTGATTTGTTATCCGAGGAGCTTAATTGTACCTCGTCGGAAAGCTGCTTATGGAAAAATCTACCTTTTTTGAACCCTTTGAAGGACAATCTGAAAGTTTAAAAATATAAATTTAACATGTCATTGTACCCAAAATGTTGTTTCAATGTAAAACGCTTATATAGACAACTGTACCTCCGATAAAATGGTTTTCGAGTAGTTTGCGTGGGATTAGCGGAAGGTTGTGAACTGTCGGAAGCATTACTAGGTACTGATCTCACTGGAGTCTGTTCCCCAGTCAATGCTCTCTGATTGCTTTGGTTTCCATGATGAAACTCATTGCTACTAGGTTCTCCATTGGAAACAGGAGGTACTGCTGCATCGGAGCCATTTCGATGATTCGAGCTTCTCTGAGCATGAGCAATATGGGCGTACACACTGACAGCAGAGGAATTTGATGGGAAATCATATGAGGAACTTTGGGCGGTGGGTTCTCGACTATCTACTCCTTTCTGTAAAATTTCTGATTCCAGTCGACGAGCAAAAACTTCCACGAATCTGTGTACCAGATCGCTCGTCTGAGTTGGACTGAGACCGTTGTTAGTAGCTGCATGAAACTCTGGCCCATTTGTTTCGGAGGGTGGTATTACATAATGCGTTTTAATTACTGTAGCTACTTCAACTGCAGTTGATATCGCTGTCTCTTCACACCACTTGGACCAATCAAGCGTTCCAGATCCCATGTCAGATGTTCTCGTATCCAAATCCGTTGCTCTTCTGCATAAACCAAACACAAACTAACATTAAACGATCATGGCCAACCTATTACTACACTTCACCTTTATATTTATACTTACTTATGCGATGCGTTAACTTTAAAACTTTTATGATGTAGTTAGTTGCTGGAAGCCAAAGGTATGGTGATTGGTGATGTATTTAAATTATCTCTTTGTAGTAAGCCATGTTTCCTCCTCAGTTAGAGCTACCAGCATGTATTGTGGATGTGACCAGGTTCCTAATTAATTCATAAAGTCAATGCATTTAACTCATTATCCCATATTTTATTTTAGTACGTTATGCAATGATTTCTCAATAGCAAGCACAAACTTACGAATCATATTGACTGACTTCAAGTTGTAGATGTAGCAGAAGTTGAGGGCAGAATAAGTGTTGCTGTCATGATTGGATAGGAAGAATTAGTTCCAAAAACTATATAATAACAAGTAGGTTATGTTATTAGCTTTTGTTACAAATTCATATATTTTCAATTTTCTAAAGGAAAGCCACAATGAAATGAATAACTCCAAGACAGTACCTTTAGTTAAGCGGACAGTTATCTATTAAATAAGAACTCCCACAAGAAACTCCCTTTACTTATTCATACTTTAAAAAAGTTAAAGTAGTGAGAAATCCTTTTCTTCTTCATGGTACCGTGTTTTCCCTACTACAGAAAAAAAAGAAACAAGTTTCAGATTTTGTGCCTTTTCCGTACATTTCAGTAAGGTTTCGGTAGCTGGTCTCTGAAAGCTAGGACATATAATAAAAATACATACATAATACATCCATATCTGTTGCGCTAAATGCCAAAGACATAGGATGTGAATCTCGGAACTAAAGCTTAGATCTACGTTCATGTTTTTCTCCGTTCCGTATTGCAGACATACAACGATCCGTGATGATATTACTGGGTGATCATCAAAACTTAAGAATGCTGCTTACTATATATATTTCTACATCATCTATGTATCTTTCTGGTGGTTATGTATATATACACACAGCATCTCTGTGTCATTTAAGCATGAATATGGGATATGTACATTTCATTTCACCTTTGCAGGAGAAGAACAAGCATCTATAATGAGAGTAAAAACCCTTTCAACATGAAACGGAGAGAACGAACAGGAGCTGCAGGATTTAGGCACACAACGCTAGTCTGAGATTTCAGTAATATAAAGATATACAATACATAAACCTCAGACTCCAGTTCAGAGCAGTTGGATTGAGCATTTAAAAAAGGTAGAAATGAGTGAACAAGAACAAGGAATTTGGGAATGGGAGTCCTTTCAACAACAAAAAGAGTAGTCGGTCCTCAGTCTTTGTGTGGCTATTGCTATTGCTGGATACTTTGAAAATGATGGGATGAGGAGATGTGAAATTGGAATTGATTTGATCTGCATCACCAACCACAGCCAGCACCACCAGATAGAGAAATTCATCTCATCAACATCAGCATAAGCTCCGGTAATAAAAGAACATATATAGGAAGAGGGTTAGGAGTAGAAAGAGGGTGTTTTTATGTTTTTCGTTTCGATGAGCAGTCTGGTAATAAAAGCAGCATGGAATGGCAAAAACAATCTCTTTGTCTGCTATTTCTAGCAATGAAAGACAAAGGGGAAACGCTGTCATTCTTTGTTTTCTTGATGATATGTGAAATGAAATGACGCATTAGTTTTGAAAGCGAAGGAAATAGCAAAATAGAAACTGTGAAATGTTGATGAAAGTGATGATGTTGGTATGGAGTTGTGAAAAAAATCCATTCGCCTCTTTTTAATAACTTTTCGTAGAATTGAATAGAGAATTTGTTTTTGAAATGAAATGAGTAGAAACCCATTTACCTACGCTCACTGACTGACGCAATATAAATATACCTGGAGGGATTTTAAGCATGCTACATAAAAGAATGTGAGATGAAAAAAAATGAGTAAGTACGTTACTTGTAACCATCCAGGATTTTTCTCTGGACAGTTTTTGACAAAGGAGTTGATTACAAAGCCACAAATACTTTCGTCGTTATTGATCGTCGTACAAGATTAGTAAAGGTGAGTCGCCCTCGCAAAAATCAATTCATATCATATCATCATGTCGTTATTGCGACAGCGTTAATGCTTCATCCTCCTCCTTTTTGTATGGTGAACCGGGGATTGCAACACAACAAAGTTTTTGCACCCACACGTTTTGACCTAAAGATTACAACGTAGGCGATAATTCCAAGGAAATGCCAAAACCTACTTGAAACTTCATCATATATAATATCTTAAGATATTGTGATAGTATCAAGATGCTGAGATGATGAGAAATGACACAATCTTTTTTTGACAATTAAACAATTAGTTAGCTTTTATTGTTATTAAGTAGACAGCGTCAGCACCATACATTACTCATTCCATTTTGGTTATATAACAAATCAGCACCATTTACTCAAATACATGAAAGTGCCTATTAGCTTAGGCTTCGATGTGAAATTGAACATTTAAAAAAAAGAAATACTAGTAAAATATTACCGGAATGATACATAGTATGTTTGCAATAGTTAATGGCTCACTTGCTCCAACAACTTTCAATCACTCTATACATGTATTTATAGTTAGCTGTTTAAATACAATAAAACTTAAGTTACCAAAGTTAAAATCTCGTACCACTATACATAAAGCATCGGCTTGCGTGCGGTAAAGTGCATTTAAAACCAAACGTATCGACTAAACAAACCAGTACGTAAAAATCTAGTGGACTACTCACACGTCCCTTTAAAATTTATTTTGCATGAATATGAATTCAGAATACAAAAGCGGTTAATATCGCGCGGATCACAAGAAGTCAGCCTGCCATTGAGATACAAAAAATAACAACAGATCTGCAAGTCAAATTATTCTAACTAAAAGTAGCTACTGAAAACAATTCATAACAATGACTCAAAGCTTTCTCCAAAGTAAACAGAATGAGGAAGACAGCAACTTACATTCAACTAGCATCATGTAGGAAAATTTAATTCATAAGTAAAGCTAACCTGCCAAAAAAGGAGTAGTGTTTTCCTTTATCATATTAAATGTATGGTTGTAATAAATTACGCAAGTAATTAATTTATATTGTTCTACATTTTTATACGAAATAAATTGTATTAAATATAAGTAACGACAATATTTAAATACTAAACTTAGGAGAGCCAACAACTACAAAAGAAACTTAACTACGACAAAATCTTCCTTCACCGAACAGCATTTCCACAGTGTAAACATTGCATAAGGTATATTTCATTAAGGATATTTCGCCATCGGCAAATAATACATTTTTCGTGTAAGTAAATTGGGGGTAGGGTATTGTAATTGAAGTATTAACAATTGGCCATGTGAAAGATGGCTAAAATTGTGAAATTAAATACTATTATCTTCCTTAACTGTAGAAATAATGGTAGCAAATATGTTGTATATGCATACATTAATTTCTAAAAATTACGAGCTATAGTATTTTTACCATCTAGCTCGAAGTCGAGTCGAGCCCTCTGAAAATTACTTTGGTGTTAATGCAAATTCTGTTGTACACATGTATGTATAAGAATTTAGCGATTCATCACAATGTATTGTTGGAAAATTGGTTTTTATAATATTTAGTTTCAGTTTATAATAGTCATGGATCTCTCTTTGCGAAAAGAAAAATCACTGTTCTTTCAAGGAGAGCTCGAGCACTTTTTTCAAGTTCTCTTCCTCCTCCCTACGCATTTTATCCTCTTCCTCAAGTTGTTTACGAGATAAATCTAAAACTGCCTGGAGCTCTTCATAGCTGCTACTTCGACGAGCGGCATCGTGTTGAGATCCTTCAGTCTGACTAGGTACATATCCGGTTGCACCAGGCTGAACGCTATCAGAAAATGGCCTCCAGTCCGGATTTTCCTTCTGTCGAGCCAGCATTAAGCTTTCTTCAATAGCTCTATTAATAGAAAAATGAGAATACTTATATGCTTGAGTGTTGGAAGCAAAGAGATTATGTCTTTTATATAATGCCCATCCAGAAAATGAGCTTAATTTTCTGCTGCTTTTTAACTCAAGCCGCCTACCTCTGAAGCAACTGCTCTTCAGTGTCTGAATCTGGTGTGATATCTTTCAAAGCTGTTCGCGGAACGTTGAGGGCTTCATATATGTCAACCATTTTATTGTGCTCACGACTAGTCGCCTCACCACTGAGATCATCATCCAATGTCCACCGAAATATGTCATCATCCGAGGAAGAGATTGGAGCCGGAGTGACTGACATTCTGATATCATACAGTGGTGGAGGCTCAAAAAGGTCCTCTTCTAAAACACATGCTAATCTACCATTTTCCTCGGTTAAGCTTTGAACCCCACGGACTGGCTCCTCCGTTCCAAATATGTTGTGAAATGTTATACAAGCATTTAGCAAATGAAACATGGGAATTTCTACATGAATCCAAAACCCAAAAGACACATACATTACCACCAAACTTGCAACAAGTAATTAAAGAAATTGCATTGGGCTCAAGTTTCAAATACCAATTTTGACAGGGAATCCAGCAGGTATCTGCATTTGAATAAAATCCTTTAGCTTGTTAAATTGACTACTTGAAAGCGCCATTATGTCCACAATCGGCATCACTTGCTCTTGTAAATTCAATGGATAGTTTTCACAAAGCCACACCGTAGCCTAATAAACCAAAAGTTTACATGAGTTTGATGACAGAGGAGAGAATGAGTGGAATAAGAAGCCATTTGGGGATAAAAAAAACTTTTTCCTACTTTGAATTTGTTAACTTTGGTTCTAGCTTCCTTTGGTCTTCCAATATCCCTTCCGCATAATGGAACTTCCGGGTCGAAATACTCTTCTACTGTAATCTCAGCCAAATTCTGAGTATCGATACCCTAACAATAAATTTAAAGTTTTAGCAATAGTCAATAGCATTCCCATCACCACAAGAAATGAGTGGACCCCATGAAAACACTATATTAAAGTGTTTATAATAATAACAAACTTGTCTAGAAGTTCCGGTCCCATCTGGCTCAGAGGTTTCAGTAGCACCAAATGTGGTGAGAATCCTGTGGAAGTTTGACATACTATCTGTCCGATTTTTATCGGATTCACTCAGATGCTCATGTCGAATTTTTGTAACGAGCTCAACATTAGTCGCGCTGAAAACTTTGCAGTCAAAGCCATTTACTTTCTCGCTCTTATCACTTCCCCAACCCCAAATGCCAGTCTTGTTTCTAAAACCAAGCCCATAAATAAATAAAACTATTATGCAAAGTTAGGAAGAAAATCATTCACAATGAAATGTGCAATACCTTTCAAAAGCTATTTTTTCCAAATTGACAAAAGAAATCATGGCAGGATTCGACAGTCGATAAGATACTGTTTTTTCATATAATCTACTATCTTGCGGACTCTTGTGCTTGTCATTTCCTGACAAAAAGATATTGGTGTAAACTTGTTTCGTGGCATGGTCAATCTCCATCATTTTTACGCAGTCGTCTATAAACAAGTCATGTTGTATTATTTTTAATGAAGAATTTAAAAAAATGTTTAAAATGGGAAATAGTTTCTAATCGAGGGTTAATACCTTGTCCTTGAAAAATGACAGACACGCCATCTGCCCTCGCACCCTCTTCAGTTCCTATAGCAGTGCTGTCCACTCGCACGTTTGACCCCATCTTATACACCTTGTGTGTATTTACTGGACATATCCGTGTGAGCAATGGAACTGTATGAAAATAGTTATAATTCTGTTAAATACATGGAGATTACATAAGTATGTAAGTAAACTGAAACACAAGCAATTCCTAGCAACTTACCCCAACTTGTAAATTCCCAACGCATTTCCACATAGAAATCAGGTGCCTGAAATCATTACAGTCGTATCATGAAGCCCCGACTTTGATTAGTATGTATTCCGAGCTACAAATAAAACCAGTACTTACGTCTTTCAGCCTTTTCAATAAATTTGGGACCAAATCACTCTTTTGAGTTTGCTTTTGCACGTCCCGATATTCTAAAACAGTTTTCAATAGCTCAGGATCTCCACGGCAAACAGCCTCATGGACCACTAAAAACATAATAGAATGCGATGAAATAATATTCTGAAAATTATAAATTAATGGTTGGCTCTTATTATGAGTGAGTGACAAACCTGTCCAATTGGATTGATGCTCAAACTGAGCATTTCCTCCGTGTTTCAAAAGGGCACTAGCACACTCCAACCTCCCAAGCACAACTGCCAAAAGTAATGGAGTCCGACCGCGTGGATCCAGTTTTTCCAAATCTTCCGGCTAGTATTCCCATTAAAATGAGGAATCATCAATACTTCTGTCTTCAATATGCCTTCAGGCAGTAGTGATAGTTAAATGTATTCATACCTTAGGCTCTGCTGCACTTAGTTTGGCATCCAGCTCCTCATGACGATCATCCCAGACGAGCCAGTGAAGGGGGTAGGAATTGCTTATTTCATCTCTTGTGACAACCATTGTATTATTTTTCCTGTAACTTGAGAAATAAAATGTATTTTGTTTAAATCAGGATTATTTATTTATTTATTTATTTATATTCTTTGATATTAGTGCGTGTCAATTTGACTTTGAATAGTTTTTAGGTGTGAAGAGACAGGGAGACAGAGAGTAAACAGCGTGATTGTACACAGCAACCAAAACAGGTCCGTCTATCACCACAACAAAGAAGGAAATGAGATGTAGGAAAGAAACTCCGAAGCCTTTTGCATAAGCTCAACCCTTTATTTTTAACCAAGAACTTTCCAACCGTCTAGCATCCTCGTCTTTCGACGTACAGCAAAAAGGATCCTTGTCGGATTGCTTGTAAACCAGCTTGTTTTGCAGGAATAATAGGATTTTATAACAAGAGATAAATATATATATTTAATTATAAATTCTATTATTGGATACATGTGGCTCATCTTGTTGAGTTTATGCATTTGCAATTAAATTTACAATACTTAAGCTAACGAGGTGGCCTTTTTTTGCTTTCATATGAATGTCCAAAACTCACATTTGCCCAAGAATTTTGCTAGCTGAAGTGTACAACCCATTCGAGAGACGACAGAAGACGGAATAATAGATTTGAGATTTTATAGATTTGAACCAGAGTTAATATCTCAGCTTAGCATTGCAAATTGGTCGCACCGCCCAGCCATCAACCAAAGATATGAATTCCGAGTCTCGTACCGTCTTCAACAGACACCAAGCTGAGCATTCAGTTTCTGCAATAACACATACCTTACCTCATGCTGGCAAGTCATAAATCTAAGGAAGCAAATCTCACGGACAAAGAACGGAAAAAAGATCTCTAGCAACCCACTTTTGCACAAAGGGTCGTAAAATGGCACAAAAAGGGGGTAGGTGGTAATTAAAAAGTTTACGATGTGCCATTTTGGTAACATCCGTATCAATGCCTCGAAGAGGCTTAAAAATTCAATGGGAAAGGAAAACTCAGCATTTGCAAGTCGACGACTACTGCACCTTGCCAAAAAATCATGTGACCCTAAAAGTCTGGAAGAAACCCGTGAGGAAAAACCCTCTCAGAGTTAGAATCTCTCACTCAAATTCGCATTTCATTTGAATAGTAGTAATAACAACCCTACAGTTTGGCACTTCTGCTTGTGTTCATAAATTATTTATGAACATGCCAGAGATACTTATGATTGTACAATAGACAGTAAAATTAGATGGCATATTTTATGAATATTGTTTTTCCTCATACTGTAAGTATAAAATGCTACCCTAACCAAAAACACACATTTATGACGGTTTTAGTCCCCAGCGTATTATATTTTTAGTATCAGAATAAAGGCAATAATTAATTCGCTTGTAATGTGTCCATTGCTAAATTTAAAAAAAATGTGTTTATACCTATGAGCTATTTTTATGTAACCTCAAAATTGCAAGATCCTTCGATGTATGGTGAAAGACGGTAATAATTTTGATGAACCAATACACCAGAATATCAACCATCAACCGTATTACAATAACAAGCTTAATAGAATGTCATTAAACTATAGACTTACCCACCCACAAAAACTATGAAGGCGTAATGTGTTTTCCTTCAGCAAGCTCCCGTAATACTCTTCAATATTGCACAGAAAACTCGTTAGTCAAACCTACTAATCTTCACCACTCATTAGTAGCTTTCTGAAGTTGGTTTTGTTTTTGTTTCCAACCCAAATTAAATATTCAAACCATGAACCTTCTTCTACACAAAAATAAATCAACTCACAATTATCTCCTTTCAAGTTAAAAGTGCTGAATCATCATAAATTCCGCCAAAAAGGTTATCAAAGGTTGAGCTAAGTAGGTAACTTTTATTTCATTCTTTCTTGTTTCCCTGGAGTATATACAGAGATTTTGACACTTTCGACGTTTACAATTCGAAACCCCAATTGCACTATTTGTTTTCGTCCCACTGCTCGCTCTCTCACAATTTCGTCATATGACCAGAGAACTGCAGTAAATAGTTGAGTTGAGTAAGTAAGTGGTTGGGCTCTGTTCTAGAGCAATGTTTTGTGTATGACCAACACTACATTCATACCATCATCATCATCATCATCATGTACAACATCGTATATTATGGTGATCTGTTTTTTCTTGTTTGTTTAGTGAGTAGAAAACGAGAACAGAGAGAAGAGAGTGCAGGTAGGTTTTTCATGTGGAGACGGAATCGACCTATGTATATATTGGTACTTACTACGATTGACTGACTGAAGCTGCTATAGTTTCTGTGCGAACTGAACTCTAACTCTGGGTTTTGAGACCTGCCTGCTCTAACCTAGTGTGAGTGGGGAAGAGGTGACGAAGAAGAAAGCTCAGCAGAGAAAACCCAAGTGTTTCAGATTCAGATGTTCAAAAAAGTAGGTAAAACGTATGTAACATAACCAAGTTGTAGGCTTGCAACACATACACACACACACACATTAAATATAAAAGTATACTTTTATTTTTGTTTGTTTTCCTACAACTCTCTACTACCAACATCAACTATGTGGTTGACTTCGGAAAGTAGGTAGTGTGTGTGTGTGTAACTCTATACACTAGGTATCATTCTTGCCAAATATGCATTGCCCATACTTTTTTTTACACTATCGTGTGTTATAGTTGAAGTTTTGAGCTGAGACTGTGGGCGCTATCGCATTGGGACTCAGAAGCTAACTGAAGCTGAGTTGAAAGCATTGAGATGCAAGAGCATAGCGAGCCTATAGCCCTTTCTTCCGCGTGATGTTTAGGGAGTCATGATATGTAGCATGTTTATATTTCCAACATTCTCTCGATAGTGTTCGTCCTTCGGTTTCCTTCCTCCTCCAAGTGGAAACGGTATAATGGGATGCGGGTGAATAGTAAATGGAGACTATTGCAAGTAGCAAAAGAGTGGATGGAATATATATGTATATATGTATAAATAGTCTACAAATGTAGGTCCGTATTCTATACTTCTAGTGACTCATCCGGTAGCCCATTGTAATCTTTCTCTTCACTGTCGTTTCACCCCCAGGTGAAAGCAAGATTCCTAATCTGAAAGGAAAGGTAGCACGCCTGATGAAAAACTCCGGTTTCATCATGGTCCATGTTTGCTACCCGTGAATGTATCTATTTCCTTTGAATAGTAATGAGTTTACTGCGTTAGTATTTTTTTAGCAGTGCTCAAATATGTTTTGAGCGTAATGCTGTCGATGTAGTCAGTTGGTATGATCGGGATCCCAATCTTTATCAGGTATGATATGTGCAAGAAAGGAAGAGAGATGTCATGGAACAAATGAAAAAAAAGATGTACAGAGAGGAAAGCAATATCCTGGCATCCTGCAACATACCAATTACTTATCAGACATCAACTGCCCTGTAGCTATTGTATTGCATCCATCACTTCTCAAAGGAAGGAGGAATTCAACATCACTAATTATTGGATTAGTTTCACGCAGTTCATAAAACACTATTATTAGCAAATGATGAGCAAAATGTACAAATGACTGCACTATTGTATTACATCCAAGAAGTCTGTCAACTATAAATACTAATCAATAAGTAGGATGTATCAGTTTCTCCTTCGTCTCCCTTTTTATTATTAGAAAATAATACTTCTTACGCCGAATTTTGATTTGCGGCAATTCAAGGTTTGATGTTGATTGAAGTGTGGAAACATCATTGAAATATGTGTCTGCACCTTACATGATTGAATATCTGGATGCCAAAAAATGAATATTTGTTGTAAAGAAAAAAAATATTATATTCATAATTGATGCATAAAATAATATGTCAAGCAACGTCAGTCAGTCTGAAAGAAATGCGGAGTTTAAAGGTTGTTTCCCCTCGATCTAGCAGTGGGAGGTCTATGCCTCATCAAAGAGTTTAATTCAAAGCCACATAAGAAGCAAGTCAACGATATATTATGTTACATGTGTGCATGAAGATGAATAGTGTTTCCAGTTCCCAACTCTGCGTCATAAATGATGATAGTTCTTATTTCGTTTGATCTTTTTGTACAAGAATTAATCACGTTCAATTATTTCCTTAGTTAGTCGTTTGCAAGACTTGCACTTCTAACATATGCATATACGATCCCGTCTTCATTGATATTGATACCTTCTTGCATTCTACCAGAGAATCGAAGTCATTGCCTTTGTTGGTTAGGTCACCTTGATCGAGACTTTAGTCAAATGTAATTTTGTATTTTACATGCCTCAAACATGTATTTGATTTGAGCAACATGTACTCCTAATATATTCCAGTATTTTTCGTAGGGACTTTTTTCTTGACGACGTGTCTCATTTTAGTCAAAAATTTTGCGACATTTTACTAATCAAGGTATCCTTTCATTTATATTAATTATATGTTCATTATATTTTCATGAATGCTGATCCAACAAAAAATGCAAGGCCAAATGCTGTTGTGTTAGAGTTGGGATTTTTTTATTATAGTTCTAACCTTCTCTAAATCTTACTAAATTTTGGTACACGACCACGTAGGCTACGGACTACAAGATTTCATAGGTTTTTAGGTAGCCAATTTTAAGTATCGTGCATAATCCAATCTCAAGAAGACATACGTAAATGAAACACTGTGATTTTATAGTCGAACTGAATCATTAAAGTGGATTTCTTATGTACGTCTGTACCCGCAAGAACCTTTGGTTACTATTTTGTACAGCGGCTAGTTGTTAATATTATTTCAAAATCATATAAAATTTCATGGAGAGACAACGTTGGTATACCATCCTTTGAATCTTATGGACTTTACAATTCATTGTAGAGTTTCTTGATTCTCATATTAAGTCCAAATCACCTTGAATGTTGAAGTTTTTGTTTGAATAGAAATATGATAGGGAAGGAAGGGAACTAAACTCTGAAGATGCCACGGGTTTGAGATTGAGTGACTTAGATGGGGAATAAAACACAAGCAAAAAGAAGCCAAGCTGCACACTTCTTGCATGCCAGTATATGTCATATGGTAGTGTTCGCTTGAGTAAAAAAAAGGTTATAAACAAGCAATACCGTCTGTCTACTAGAGTAATGTAATAAGAGCTGAACTTAAGTAGTAGCTGGAAATATAGTTAAATTTCGTGACTTCATTAGTTTACATAATCTAATTTTTTGTAATCCCCCTACAGTACGAAACCAAGTGTGTTAGATCCTCATGTCAACGTTATGATACATTGGGAATAATGAAGCAACCGAATCGGATTGATGCATTCATAATTTTAAGTGAGAAATAATCTAACAAATAAATTAAAAAGGTACGTAAAACCGTGAGCTTCACACTCTTTAAGATCTTTTAGAAATGTATCAGTTGTCATTCTTTGTACCTTTGTTTTCAGATCGAATTTACGACAGTCATGGAACCACAAACAAGCCCAGGTCGTACATTGAGTATATGTTATAAGACATATAGAACCAGTTGGGAAAATGATCCCTTGCTAAAAAGTAAGCTGGAATTGGTTAACCAGGATTATGAATTCATAATAATTTGATGGCACTCATTAACCAACTGACACAAAACATTTTTGTATTTTTAGCTTGGATAGCTCGACATCCCAGTGAAGACGGGAAGGTCGTTTGTCGCTTTTGTAATTACGTATTTCGGGCACACAAGAGAGATTTGCTGGAACACACCACAACTCAAAAGCATGGAAGGAATTTCCAGAAACACGTGTCTCCCGACGTATTCAACAAATTCATGGAGGATTTGAAAGAGCTGAAACCAAAGACTCGGGCATTGTCAAGACGACCTTCAAAATCCAAGCCAACTTTCATCCCCCTTATTTCCCTAGGAAACTATGGATTTCATTTTAAATCTGAAACAAACACAGTTTCTTTAACTGAAAGTGAGGAAGAAACTAATGGTAGTACAGAGAGTCAAGTACTAAATGGAGATGTTGGTAATACAGAGCTAATAACATTCCATAGTGGAGACCTTGAGGAAAATGCAATTGAAAGTGTTATATGCAATGAAGATTTGTGGTCCCATGAAGGCGAAGAATTTACAATGTCCACTGACTCTCCAAGTGATTTAGTTAGCGTCATTCTTGAGGAGCAGTTGAGTCCACAGTCACCAACTTCAGCCACTTGCTTGGAAACCTCTCAAGATGCTAACATCATAACCAACTTGACAGCTACTGATTCCAAAAACTTGAAAACCCTTAATGAAATAGTGTTGGGAGATCTGAACTTTAAGCTTCTGAACGAGACTACTTTGGGCCCTCATTTAGTAAGCGCGTCAAGCAACAATGACCTAATGACCGAGACTCAACCGAAGAAAACGCTACCACTCCTTGGTTTAACTGCACATGACAACCCAATTCCAGCAGAAGTTGTCACAAACGACTCTCATATTTTGAGCAATCTCAACACAAAGGATATTGTAACCCCATTGTCACTCAAGGACATTATAACCGCTATTGAAGCTGGTGTCTTTTCGCTACCGGATTTGTGGAGTCTTGCCAAAACAGCGCTGAATAAAATAGAAGAAAACAATTCAGGGAGAGTCTCGACTTTAATTGAGGGTTGTGATGACTCAATGGAAGGGGTAGCGGTGCCAATGTCTTTGGCGTCTACAAGTAGTGATAGCTGTGAGTTTGTTGAACAATCCACTATTAGAAAAGGTGAAAATATATTGTCACTTGAAATCTTTTAGATTTAATTTGGATTGATTTCACAAATCACAAATACAATATATGTATTGCAATTTTTCAGATGGTCAGGCTAAAAAACGAAGGGTTGTCCCATCAACAATGTATTACTAAGTAAGTAAGTAATTGGTTAAGTAAAGTGGTGGTTTGAGACGGAGTTGTTGCGAACGTGTGTGCTACTTGTATTAAAATATTTATTTTTACTTCCGATATCAACAGTTCAAACAGATGTAGGAATAATGTAGATTTGGTGTTATACAGTATTGAGAATTGTTATGATGTTCTTTAGATGATAATTGAGTATTTCTTGTAGCTAGAATTTTGTTAGAATTGGTATTGATGATTTTTTATGTGCAAATAACTATAGTTAAGTTACAAAATGGATATTACCAGTGATAAGTGTTCTATCTCATGTTGTGTTATCACAAATACTACGATATTAGTTAAATATTTCGGTTTCAAATAACGATAATATAGTTTCCAGTGTTCACCATAAACTTTTGCTTGATTGACGAGGATTTCAATTTGTTGTCCAAACATTTTGTTTCCATTGTTTTGATAAGAAATGACCAGCATAAATTTATTACAATTAATTGTATTGGGGTGATTTTATTTAGCGACAAATTTTTATGAAAAAATACAACTGCTTTGTATTTTGAAACATAATTTAGCTAATGAAAACATAGATGTTAGTAAACGTGATTACACACAGGTAAAGACCTAACTGTGAGTAAACTTATTGTGCGTTCTACCAAAGATAATGTAGTTTAGATATGAATACATTGTAAATCTCGAGAAATTATTTATGCATGTGATATGTAAGTACATGGTTATTCGAATGAATGTTGAACCAGTAAAGCGTATTATGGTTTGGATGTTTCTATATACATGTCGTAAAAAGTAATAAAACCTTGCAACTGTCGTACATGTATATAAATGTATTTTTTATTTGGCTGTTTTACAAAAGTAAAAATTTATGATTCTCTCGGAACAAAGCGAAATAGAAGGGGTCCATCCGGTTCAGTTAAGGAATGGGAAACAAAGCCCAGAGGTCTACTTCCCACCCATTCGATTTCGTAATTTCGCATTAGCTGTAATACAATTATGAACATGTTCACTAAATTGTAGTCACCTTTTCATTGCATATTATTTCAAAAATGGTTGGTTGATAGAATTCTTACCCTAAAAAGAAATGAATACGTGGACGACTCAGCAATCCGCCTTCCAATGCAAGCTCTGGGTCCATGACCAAAGGGCAACGCTGTGAATGGCCGTATTTTTCTAAACCCACTGCTTGATTCGTATCTTTCAGGTATAAAATCGTTGGCCTGGTCAACATACTCATCCAATCGGCAGGACACCTGGTTCATTGTGATCATGGTCGTCTGCAAAGAATTTAAACAAATCAAATGATGTTTAGTAGCATATTTTGCATATATCCTGAAACCAACCAACAATGGACGTACATTTTCTGGAATTTTGTAACCACCAATGACGCACGGTTCTTCCAATACCCTGCTGGTTCCCACTGACACAGGATATAACCTCATGGACTCTTTCACAACGCGTTTTAAATACGTAGCTTTAGCCAGGGTTTCCAAAGAGAGTGGAATTTGGCTTTTTAGATCTGGATCTATCAATCGAAGCTCCTTGTATAATTTATCCTGGACTCTCTTGTCAACGCTGAGATTATACAAGACGAAGGCAAGTGTGTATGACGTCTGCATGAATAAAAAATTTCACAATTTCGTAATCGTAGCTGTTGCTGGATTTTGTTTTTAGAGTATACATACCTAACATCCTTGTTGGGTGTTCAATAATTTATATTGGATTTGAAATGCAAACTAATCAATGCTGTTACCGTATCAATTCCTGCTAAAAGAAGGTCAGATAGTAAGGTTATCATGGTTTTTGGATCCTTACTTCCTTCTTGTATCCAACTGTTTAGGATTCCTGGGCCATTCGCTAAAGATTTATTACCGATTCTTAAGTTTACTTCGCGCTTAGGAATTCTTTGAAAACGAAAATGCGTCAGGGACATAAAGAATTGTACATTTTGAGTAACTTGTTTTGTTATGAAACAACGTTAATTTGAAAAAGAAGAAAAAAACGTACTGTTCGACATCATCCATGCTTTTCTTCAATTTATTGTACATTGGCGTAGGAAAATATTTCCATAGCATTAGTCCATTGTCCATCGGAGCCATCATTCGGTTGAAGTACGCTGCAGATTCAATGACTCGCGTTGTGAGTGCGTCTGCATCCAGTATGTCATTGATGCTATCCAACTCGTATCCAAAAAGCATGTAACAGACAGCTGAAATGTTGCAGTAATACATATTGACGGATTCATTTTCCAAGAATTTATTTCACACGTAACTATTTCAATCTTAAATATGTACTTACAGTCGCAGCTATTAGCATGCAATGCCAAAAGGAAATCTTTTTCCAAAACCTTTTGCGCAACTTCATCTCTGTTAATTTTCCCGATGAATCTCATTGTGAATTCATCAAATTTTGGAAGATACCTTTCAAAAGCTTCTGAAGTTAATGCCTGTTGACTCCCACTTCGTAGTTGAGCCCATGCTGAGCCATTCCTGTGGGTGATTCATGATAATTTTCATTTACTACAAGAGTAATATGGCATTTTATATGTGTAATATAATTGTAATGAAAACATACTCAACAAGAATGCCACCGTTGATATGATCTTGTGAATATTTTCGAATGTGACCCAAGGTTAAATGGCTTCGTCGCTTATTACCGGCCTGTCTGAACAATTTTTCAATGTCAGCCGGGTCATAAAGAAATACAGCTTCATGACCAAAGAAAGATTCCTTCACGATGGGTCCAAATTCATAGAATTTTGTGATTCCAGACTTGATAATATTTGTGGGGTCGTATTTTCCTAGTTAATAATTATAATTGCCCCTGTATATAACGATTTTAATTATTGATTTTGATATCTTACTGATAAGGGGATATGCTTACCAATTAGCGGAAGATAGTGTGGAACAGTACCAACTATTGGAAAGGATGTTGGTCCAGGTATACAATTGTAACTTTTATTTAACGATGCTGCAATCGTTGTATGCTTCCTCGTAAATCTCAGCATTGTGAACTTGAAATTAAAGTAGTGATGAAAAAGGTCATGAATAAAATAAAATACACACAAAGATTCACAAATTGCTATTTGACAATTCAAGGAATTTTGTTTTCATGCATGTTGCATGTACATTTACAACTTCACTCTCAACTCACTCTTGCTTTATTTTGCGTGAATATAAATGACACTGATACATATCACAAATTTTTGATAAGAGTGTCTTCGGCTCTCCTTTAAGAAGACTGTCTTGCAGATTCAGCTACACAGAACACTTGTCAAAGAAAGATTTGAAGTTATCCATGGGTGAACAAGTTTGCTTCGAGCTAGAGAGAGTTTGTTATGCTGACTGATTACGTACTAGTAGAAGCATATTGGTGTATGCACGTAAATCATAATGTCAACGAGGGGAAAGAAACCAGTAAGTGTGATGTTAAACGATTTAAACACAAATGAAAGTCACCTTGTCAGCTTAAGATGTACACATAGAACCAGCTTGAAGCATTTCAAGGTAGAAAATACTACACGACACAGCTTTCTGGTGATTTTATCATAGATATCGTTTCATTGGTCTCGGTTGTATTTCCAACGTTTAAAATGTATACCTACGTACCAAAAGCAATGTCAAAATACCTGTCTTGGACTTTGTTTTCATCCAGCAAGGGTTAAAAATGGGCATATTATATATTCATAAGGTAAGAAAAAATTCTTTAACATCATAACATGATATCATAAACAATGTTCTTTGAATACATCTTACATCTATGTTCATTTTTTACCTTAGACATGAAACCTCAAGGCAGACTGTCTTCAGGAGCAGGGTCCTTTGCCTCTCATAGGTAACCCTTACTCTGACTCTTAACTCCTAACTCCTATGCGTGTACAAGGAAAGTGTTTATACATGGAGCATGCTACGTGGATCTTATAGCATGCAATGTAAGTTGTTTCTGTAACTATAAATACCTAAACCTCGAACTCAAGAAAAAGGATGAAACCCCAAAGCTATAGTTACAGCCAACAACAAAACTTTGATAGTTTTGGAAAGAAAAGATAAAGTCTAAAGGAAAAAGTAAGTGCAGAATTGAGTGAACATGGAAAGTGGATAGTATTGACTGGTCAATTCAGATGCTACTAACAACGCGTTGCTGTTCATCAAAGTTTCTACCCACGGGGGTATATGGTACTAGATTATGTAGCTACTTCAGCTATAATTCTCAACGTTTATGAGACTGGAGGTCTGATAGACGTTGATTTGGTCCAATAATGATGATTCAGGTGTTCATTGTGACAAAGATTTTATTTTCACGTTTAGATTTTATTTTATAAAAAATTCTTCTCAAATGCATATACGTTGTACATAGGTAGCTTCAATCAAAATGTAAATCAGTTTTAGATATTTCCTTTAGATAAAAACCTCAAATACGACTCGTTAGTCTACTAACGTATTGTCGATAATTTAAAATTTTATCAAAACATTGATCCTTCATCTTTTTCTTCGTACAATTTCATTTATCAGTCGAGATCTTTTACTGGGATATTTAATCGGTGACGATAGACCTGCCACGAAAACGTCAACTTTGCGTATACATGCAACATACAAAAGGGATTCAGAGAGGTCTATGTTGACGTAGAAAATGGATGTGAATTATTCATAGATTCCTATTTCCATTTTAAGGCTAAAAAACATTAGACCCCATTTTTTCATGACAAAGTACCTAACATCCTGCAGATTTTTGTTTTCAAGTTCGATTAGAGACTCTATTCTGTAGCTAAATCTCAAATAAGCTACCAGACACTCGAAAAACTACGTTGTATATTTCCAAAAAATGCGACACACCAAGTTCAATGATAGTGCATTCAGAAACATTTCTTATTTTCTTCAAACAGAGTCCACGATGTGGTGGACTTACTAGACTCTTTCCAGCAAGGATATATTGGGTATCTTAATAACGAATAACGTGGCAACGAATTACTTTTATGATTATTTTGCTGAGCTTGACCAAGGTAACATTTTTGAAGGTGTTATGCCATATTTAATAATGTGACATCTATAGATGAGAATAATATTGTGAAAAACACAGATTTAAATGCACAAAACCAAGCCGAAAAAATCCTACAAATTCCTTGCCTCGGAGAATTTTAATTGTCCGTTGTAATAATAGCCCAGGATAAATGTTTCAGTGTACTTTATTATCATAAATTTCATTATTGTCAAATATTTCTCTCAGCTATCATACATGTAAGATATATATGTATTATATGGTTACATCTTTATGATAAAACTATTATATGGTAGTTTTTTTTCAGATATAAAATTTGTATACATCTATTCAAGTATTCTCTAGCATTTTGTAGGATACACAAAAACATGGACACAACCAGTACGGGGGTATCCAATTGATAAAAATTACTCTTTTTTACGGGTACACAATTTATTTATTTTATTTTCAATGATAAACCGTTGAGAAGGTAGGATATAGGTGAAATATTATTTCCATATATACATACATATTGTGTAAACATCACAACACGTATTTTTCGTTAAATTCTCAAAGATCATCATCATCATAACATATATTTATATAACTGTGTATTTTGCTTATTTACTATTAATTATAATCACTTGGTATGCTGATCCCACTACAGCATAAAGTATTAAAGGAGTCCAATAATATATAATATTCTTACCGATGCTGTATCATAATATATGGGAGTGAAGGGAAGGTTACAGTCGTTGGGAGAAAGTTTGGCATTAAAAGCGTTTAAATTTTTAGTACTACATACTTTACACATCTTATATAATTTATCCGTATTCCATTATATATATCTAATTTCGGAGGCACAAGTTTTCTTTACAGTTTTGAATTACAATTGACCAACTATGTATTGATATCGAGGAGAAGGATACATTTTATTATTAATTAGGTTATATGCTTTTGCATATAACATTTTACTCATATCAGTTGGCATTTTTTCTAACCAGTTTTATCATTAATTCATACAGTTTGAGCAGTGCAGGTTCCAAGGACAGTACATAATTATATAATGTTATTAATTATATTTTTTTTCATTTAAAGTAGTCAAGTACATACATTATATCAAATATGTTTGTGTTTAAATGTGTCATGCTTAACGTAACTAACGTAATATATATTTTCGACTAGGTCTGGTTTGGTTGCCTTTGTCAATTAATTTGATCAGTATCAGTTATCTTGCTGGTAGTCTTTATATAGACAAATTTATGTGTTATATAATAAGTGGTGGTGGTGGTGTATGTGTGTTTGTGTGAATACTTTCCACCGTAAGGTCATTTCACTTACAATTAAACAATTTATACGTGAATTTATTTTTGGTTTCGATTTCTTAATAGTCAACTTGTCAGAAGAAAATATTATTGTATCCTGAGAGTTAGTAGGAAACATTCCGCTGACAATTTATGAGTCGCGCATGCAATTTACAAAGGATATTACACACACGATTTTTAAATAATTACTTAATTGCAAAGTTTACAGAAAAAGGCGATAGTCTGAGTCTCTCCGACTTATCCTATAACACTAATAATATAATACACTTGGAGACATGGTTGTTCAAAGATTAAATATTTGTCCCGAGTTATAATATACTAAACAAGATTGGGAAAGACGATTACAGTTTGAATTGCTGCTGAACAATTATGATGAATCATGAATCATTTTGTAATATTTTTGTTTGTTTGTAACCTTTCAAATTGATACATTAATTATGTGGTCTTTTACAAATCTCAAGTGAAAATGTGAGGAAACGTAATTAAATCTTAGTTAGTACACATAGTTTTAAAATAAGAAACAAGTAGATTTTTGTCTCTTGACTCCCCACAATAATTTATGGATTTAATTTGTTTTGACAGAAGAATCGAAAGCCCAGCACGTTTTTAAGGCGCTCAACGTTTAGTTAACGGTCCGTGAATTGTATTTTTAAAATTTTGCAGTGTGAACGTTACTAAACAACTGCAACTTTCTAACCAGAGCTACACTCTTCTTACAAAAACTTTCTACGGACTCAGCTACTGTTTCAAGGTAATTAATTTCAGCCCTTTGCTCCATCTTGTAACCGTAAATTAGCTACGCCACCATACTTAGATACTAATTGAAAATAGACGTTAAGTTAAATAGATTTGTAATAATACATGTTAAAATACTTTTGTAATAGCATGAAACAAGTGATGCTTCATGCACAATGACAAAATTACTCAGAACCATTATACTTATTTAATGCACACCCAAACTTTTCTTTCATAAAGTTTCACACGTTATAGGTGTGTTGTGCCAAACATTCAATTTCCTTAACCAGACTTGATTAAATTTAGAAAAAAGGTGAGCATAAATGGATAGATTAGATAGACAATTTACTTCCGAATATTGAGTTGCATTTAACAGCACCATATATAAAACATCAATTTGCTCTATCACAAATCACACACCCACTCACGTTATATACTGAACAACCATTGTGAAAATTGGTACAAATTTCGTTTACAAAATTCTACTGGTACGTTAAGAATGTCATTTTTATTTTTTATTACTACCTAATGACTAGGATATACATTATTAAGTTTTAAATTTAAGCTTCTTCCAGACTGATATAATGTAGTCATTAGTCATACAATGTACATATAATCTAATGTATACAATATACCATTTGTTTTATTATTATTCTACATTACATTATAGATACAATATGTATGAAAAGTTCATAGACTCTAGTGTAAAGGATGATTAAAAAGGTTTTTTATTCGGGTGTTGTGTCATTTACATTATCAATTTCATCTTCATATCCACTTTCTTCCATATCCATGTCGTCGTCATCTGCTGCACCCAAATCCTCCTCGTCGATCTCCACACCTTCCTTATCAACATCAACCTCCTCTTCCTCATCAACATCCACCACCTCTTCCTCATTCATGTCAATGATTTCATCATTTGGCTCAAAATCTTCAGCCATTGCTTGGTCGTCTTCCAGAGCTTTTTGTAAGTCTGCAAAAGAAAGAATCCGCACTCCTTCTACCCTCTCTTGCATTAGAATTCGATGAGCAGCCCTGTCCATTTCTTCTTCCGTCATTTCCAAAGCCTCCTGCATTTCTCGTGATGTGTATTTTACAAATTCGGGATCGTTGCAGTATTTTCCCAAACCTTGTTGAGTTAGTACCTACAACACATTCGAAAAATGGTAAACGTATTGAAATGTAAATGAACGGCTTGACTGCTGTAGTCCTTCGTTTTTATGCTACAAGCTGGTAAATGACATCATACCCGAAGTACGAGACTTTCTGCTGAGCCAACCACCCCAGGAAGTGAAAAAGCCCTGCTCTCAGGAGCTCGAAGGGACTTTCCAATATCCTCTCTTAGTCCTCCGTTAAACATAGTCTTTTCGTAAACTGAAATTAGATATATTTTTTTAACAACCTCAGTTCTTGTTCCAACTTAGAAAATTTAGCGAAAGCGAATTGACAAGAAAAAACTTCAGAAACTAACAGGAGTAAACATAGAAGCAAATACACAATAGTCATAGCCATCTGGTACAAAACGAAAGCCATAGACAACCAAATACACAATAGCAAAATATTATAAACTTTCTGCACTAACGTATCAATTAATTTATGTAATTTATAACTCTTCTGTTACACAACGACAATGACTACTTCTACATAAACACATGCATAGTCATTTAAAAGATTAAAAGAGAAAATTATTAAGGATGTGTCCAAGTAAACATGAAACTTTTGATAGATACACAATACAAAACAAGATTTCATAAAAATCAACCGTATGTGATTATGTATTTTATGAAATATCAACATGATAAGCACACACACACACACACACAAGTGCAGTAGTGAAATTTGCAAGACAAATGAACAACTGACACTTTTATGTAAGTCCTAGGATACTCGGCAGCAATGAATAAAAGTTTCATCATGGATGAAAATTTTTTAATTAGTTTTTAGGAAACATGATAAACTTATAAGTTAATGATTTTTTTATGGAAAGTATACTATTTGTAGTAGTAGTAGTATCCTAAAGATAATTATATGGATTAAAAAGTGTCTTCTAAAATTTTTAGCGGATAAACTAAACCCTACGATTTAATTTTGAAGTTGCTGCTAATTTGTAATAACTAGATTTGATTCTGCACTAAACGTCACTAAAGCTAGAGAAGTTAAAAAGAGTGAAAAAAGTGAAAAGACATGTGCTGTCGTACGCTTTAATTGTTTAGTATCTGGTTACCAAACCTCTCTTCGGAGTCAGTTCATCTGCACTAGCCGACTGACCAACATTATTAGGGAAAGTTAGTTTGGGTCGAGCCACCGTGCCCAAATTAAAAACATTAGTGAGACCGGCTAATGCCAAAGCCTGCACATTTGCGGAATGAAGTCCTTCCGCTATTGTCAATGAAGGGGCGCCTAAGAAGGGACGCCATAGATGACAATCCACTCCTAAGTTGGAGCTATGAAAAAGCACACATCACATTTTTGTTACAGTTAGTCATGATTAGTTCTTGCAAAGGTAGTAATCAAATCCCCTCCTCCATTGAAATTGACACAGTTTGTAAATCCTTTTGAATATTAAACCACGCAAAACCCTTTCCACTGTTAGTTTCTATTAATCTCTCATAAAAAACTAACACACAACTCAAATAGCCTGACCCACTTTCACCATCCCTCTTACCAGCATTAAGACCACGGGATGGGAATCTCGTGACTCGCCTATCAGGAGGGGTCTCTCTCCTATCACAAAATTTGAAGACGTTGTCAAACGAATCATTTAGAAAAAAATACATAAGTACTTAGGTACATGACGATGTTGAAAAACTCGAATAACATTTATCACAGTTGTGCACCAACATTATACGACTACTGCTTCAGATAACATTGAAAGCAATTAGGGAAGTAATGTAGTCAGTCCATCGTATTTATAACCAACGAAGCAGGTCCACAAACACTAATAGATCTCTCGTATATAATATACTAAAAGTACAGCGGTAATACTGCTGTAATTGAAGACATTGAAATTGGAAACACGTCCAACAATTGTTTCCCAGAAAGTATATAATAAACAAGTAAACAGATAGATAGATGACATGAAGAAGTATACCCAAAAAAATGTTTTCCAAACACTAGAAACATACTATGGTGTACGGTATGCACATTATCATCACTACAACTTTGTGAACATCAATATCAATACGGATTGTCAAAATGTAATTTTGATCACAATGACAAATAGAGTTGATATTTATAGATATATATATAAGGAAAATACAAAAATTGTTTCATACTCTGACAAGGAATGTCCATGTATGGTAGTTGTTGTCTCAAGATAAGAGACTTGAGGTAACGAAGGAACACGAAGGGGGCGAAGTGGTATGTCATCTCCGTCTTCATTTCTATGTTTTCTTCAAAGATAAAAAAACATTTCTCATGAAAATATTTGTCGAAATAGGCCTACTATAATCAAATCAATTATTTGGGTTGCGCCATAGTTCAAATTTCAAACCTTTCATTCATTATCAAAGCATTCAACTTGGATGAAGGTCCTATGTGATTTGCTACTTCAAATATGGAAGGAACCTAGACATGGGAATAAATAAGAAGAAGAAGAAATTACGTGGTCGCTTGTTTCATTCTATGTGCCAAAACAAAACCATAGTCTACTCCTCCTAGAGTGTAAGCAAAACTCAACCTTGGAATTCTCTTGAACGGATTTGGCTCTCGTAAGCTGCCCGTGTTTTCTTCTTATTGAGGACCACATGGTTCCAAAAAGGGAATGGTTTCTCTGAAACATCATTTCATGAGAAGCATAATCACACTGCAAGTCCAGTGGATGTTTTCTTTGCAAACTAAGTACATAAAAACCTCTATATCACAAGGAATATTGCTTATTATTATTATTTACCCTATGCATTGGTTCTGGATCGGTGTTAACCAACTCTTCTAAATCACCAGAAACTGCACGTTTCAATTCTGGTCCAGCATCATGAAGAGTACGAAGGCCGGCCTATGAATTTTGGATTGTATGTATGAATTTAAATGACTCACACTCAAAAAACAAAGAATGCAATTAAATAACATTTTTTGGAAGCGTACTTGAAGGGTTACTGTATTTTGTATTTCTTTATCCCCAGGTAGTTTGTTTAGTTCAGCCTTTCTCTTTTTGAATCTTCTAAAATAATCTTGAATAAGGAACGTGGCGTAAAACTTCCCAACTGTAACTTCATCATCCACTATGGGGCATTATAAGAAATACCATACAAATTAGAAATTTTCAACCGTTATTTTTAAAAAAAACTACACATTTTTAAGCCAAAAACTTACCACCAGGCGGAGGAACAACTTGATCGAGAAGCTTGGGACTGGTTCGTTTCCATATCTTTTTAATCACAGTTCTTAGCTCGGCATTCGCCTCGTCAATATTACCATCAGTTTTAATTCTGAGTGATGTTCTCACCACCGCAAACAAAGTGGCGTTGAACATAACAGTGCCGTCACTATTCAATGGCATGTTCATTGACACAAGTCGCTGAAATTGGGATGCGTATGTAATTTAAATGTTGTATTTACGATTTCACACTCAACAACCTTCTTTTTGTGATGATCCAATTCAATGTCTACTTACCTTACATGCTACCCTGTGAGGGCAAAGTTTACCAAAGCCCAAAGGGGGTGATATCTTTCGAAGTAAAGTTACTACATCTAAATGCTTTATACGTCCTTTGGCATCCGGATCATATTCTGACCATAGTCTAACAAATTCATCCAAATGATGAGGACCAAGAATGGACCAGTCTCTTGTTAGATAATCAAAGTTGTCCATTATGACGGCAACAAATAAGTTGATAATCTATCAAAAAAAACCTTCATAATAATATGCATTTTTCCTTCAAGTTCTACTCCCATCATAGAGCTATTGATGATTAAAGAAAGATAGTTTAAATACTCAAGGGTAAATGCCAATAAACATAATTACCAGGAATGAACAAAGAAAGTAGAAGGAGATAAAAAATGGGAAGGTGAAATCTGATCCACATTCTGCAGAAGTACAATTTCCATCCTCTTTGTATTGGCAAGCAATCATGATTTCTTGCCAGGCTTCCCCTGTTGATATATAAAATAAGTGTTTTAAGCAATTGGTTTGAAACGCTGTATGATTGTAGTCCTCTACTAAAATAAAATTTGATTGACGTTTGTTCCGCTTGCATGGACAAAGGTAAAGAAATCAATTACCTGTTGCAGATCGGAACAGAACGAGGACTGCCTGAGGAAAAGTTTGGAAGTTGTTGTTCCTATTAATCTCAGTTTCCGAGTTGAGAGGAATTTTCCCAAAGACCTGTTCAACACGCCAAAACCTTTATTATATTAAGGGTCTGGAAAGTTTTAAGCTCTATGCAAACTAGCAAATGGTAGCTGATCGATAATCATAAAAAGATAAAGGAAAGTTCAATCTATATTATTCTTTACCTGCATCCCAATGACGGCAAAAATGAAAAATAGCATAACAATCAAAAGTGCAACGTATGGAAGCGCCTGGAAGGATTTGATAAACGTCCACAAAAGGGTACGGATTCCTTCCCCTCTACTGAGCAGTTTCACCAAACGCATTACACGGAACAGCCGGAAGAAGTTGATAGAAATGGAAATGTTCTTTCCCGAGGGCTGAAATTGATCAAATTTTTACAATAGTTTTCAAAAAACATACTTTGGATGCAAAAGATATGATTCTATGTGGGGAACTTTTATTTCCATATGAATATTCCTACCCTTCCCTCCTATAAGAGTGAAAAAAAGTTGTGTGTGTCATTACTACAAAATTATGGGGTATCATAAGTTGATTCCAATAAGGGCAATACTTACGTTAACTTCAGAGTATACTATGTCGATGAAGCTTCCAAGAACGATTATGAAGTCGAACACGTTCCAAGCATCACCAAAGTAATTCTGGAAGAATACATACATTTTCACCAATATATAAGAACTGAGAGATGGATACATCACCATATTATATGGAATGCCACAAGCTATGCTTTCTTTTCTTGTGTACTCTGGGTGAAAGAGCCAGTTTCACATAAGGTATGTCAATTTGGTTACTCAGTATTCAGACAGGAAATTGGCTACACTAATCTTTTTAAGGGGATGCATTAATAAAAAATCGGGGGCTTTACCTTAAACCTAAACGCGGCCAACTTGAGCACAAACTCGAGAGCAAAAATAGCAGTGAATATCATGTTGAGTATGTCAAGCGCATTAGTATAACCCTCCGGCTGTCCATGGAACTTCATAGCCAGCGTGACCGTGTTGATGAGAATTAGGATAAATATTACATACTCAAACGGCTGAGAGGTCACTAGCCACCAGACCTTATACTGAAGTCGATTTTTCGGAATGTATCTGCGTACAGGCTTTGCCTTCAGAGCAAACTCGATGCAGTTCCTCTGAAAAAAGGGGAAAGTTGTCATAAGACCATCAGTTAAATATTTTTACAGGATGATGGCATTATTACTTATGTATAATCGTTTTATATTCTTCACCGCAAGCTTCTATTTACTATAGATTTACATCTTGTGCTACATATCATTCTTTAAAAAAAAACATGAACTAATTCCCTGCCACTTTTCTTGTTTTTGGTTCTAATACATTCTCTCATCCCTTCCCCTAAAGCCATCGTGGGTAAAAGATCAGACCACTTGAAAATCGTCAAAGTCCTCTCAACTCAGCAAATACTTGGTATCTCTGAATTTAAGTAAACATGCATGACATAAACTATCCAAGTTAGTACCCCCACTTTCCTATAATTTGTTTCCATCAATGGCACAAAATTAGTTAGTGAGGTATACAAATAACATTAATGTATTTGCTTCCTTTTCAATTCAAATTCAACCAAGTACTGAGGAGGCGTAGATAATTCTTCATTCTCTCTCAAAATAATTCCCTCCCACTTCAACCTACACAGACATCAAGCCACAATACATAAGTAATACTTTTATCGTCCCACGCCGTTAATACAATAATATTACAAGGCATCCGTTGTTTTGATATAGTAATTTTTTGCATCAAAATTAAAATCTACTAAGACTTCTTATTACTCTTAGAATGTTTCCGTTGTAGGGAAGATGAAGTTTTCTATTAAATATATAAACAAATGCGTCTACTTTCATTTAAGTTTGGTTGAAGTTGTTTTTATTTGGCTTCGTGAAGATAATTTAACAGTAGATTAGATTGGTGGGAGAGAAAATGTATACTTCAGTGGTTTGAAGATGGTGGAACGGTTTTGATAATTTCATATAATGTCAAGAGTTTATTAGAAAGTTGACTTTGTAAATTACATTTTATGAGTGGCGTTATTTTTCATTTTGTGTTGGTAATGGGTTAATACAGTGAAAAGGAATTGAGGTTTACCTGATTTTTATCAAGCTCACAGTTCTTGTACTCTTGTTCCCCTTCATTTTGAAATGTTACGATAACGAAACCAACGAAAATGTTGACCATAAAAAAAGCAATAATGATGATATATATGATGTAGTAAACAGCAACAAATGGCCTGTGATTGTAAATTGGACCTAAATCTTCGGCATGGGAGTCAATGGATTTGTATAGCATCCTGAAAGACAAATTGCATCTTGGTAAATTCCCTTGCCACAAAACTAATAACGTTATGCAATAAAAAAAAGAAACTTCTGCAACGAAGCAAGAAAAGAAAGCAATAATAAAACTGCTGCTGCGGATGCACCAAGCTTAAAACTAGCATTTTGACAATCTTATTCACTCATGTATTTTCAGTAGAGAAGTGTACAAAACTTTTTTTTTAACGAGAGGCATTTTGTGTTGATTGAGAATCCAAAGATAAACCGAAGCAAAGCAGTGGAATGGAGGGTGAAGGAAGCGGTGGAGGTCAAGGGTAAGATTTTACTCATCGCAAACTCAAACATAAGCATTATATGTGTTATCCTTCAAAGTTCCTTAAGACGGAACAAAGGAAAAGTAAGCTTAAATCAGAAATGATCATCATCATTAATATTTTTTGTAGCGTGATCCCTCTCTCTCTCTATCTTGCAAAGACGGTTGAATGGGAGAGAGCTCATTCTAGGAAGACAACATAATGTACTCCCCACATGATGTACAAACAGCAGGACAAAGAAGGAAGCGAGATGTGAGAGAAAGCATCATTGCATGAAGCAAAACGACTACAAAAATACGAGCTATATCATATCTTCACTTTTTCATCATGCTCTGAATCCATCCTCATTTCCTTTCTAGAATCGTCCTTCATTCACTGCTCCATATTCAATGTGATATATTTAGTGTAATCATATTTTTGGCTTTTTGCCCAACACTCAAAAATTTTCCAAGACTATGCCGCTTTTGTAATCCCAAACTAAACCAACCAGCTCAGCTCTCACAAAAGTCATACATACTCTATTCATAGGTTACACAAAATTATTAAATATACAAATTCCTATTATTTCTCTTCCTCCAAAAAAACATACACACATATTATACAAGTCTTTTCTTCAGTCCATGAATGTTTGCATGGCTTAAGCGACATCGACATCTTTTCTCTCTAAACTCCAACAGCTTTCGCACTCTCAGTCATTCACTTACACTTCACTTCTTGTGTTTTTATTGTGATTCCCTCATCCGCGCGCTCGTTTTCATATACCTATAAATTACGGGAGATTCCAGTTGTACTCTTGCTCATAGTTACAACTAAGCCCGAAACTTTTTGGGACACATGGAAAAGAATAGAGAAGAGTAGTCAGTGGCGGGGGGTTTTTAGCTACTAGTTCTTCCTCTTCCCTAAAAAAAACTCATGCTCTCTAACGATAAGTAAGAAGAAGAAGAAGAGCAAGTAGTGAAAATGTTGACTGCATAACATAACATCCATATAGATATAATAATGTGCTTGCTCATTCTTCAGTATTTAAGCCAAAATACATAACCATTTGTAAAATCTTTTCCCCAAAAAATTTCTTTCCACTGACTGGATGAAACTAACAAATAGGGAACATCCCTATATGGCAGGATTGGAAGGCGGAGAGCAACCAACTGAGAAATAAAAAAAACTAACTTTGCTAAGTATTCTTATAAGATTTGACAAACAAGGAATTATCCCTCAGTCCCTTCGGCTGATGAACACTTTGGAAGAACGTAATGTATCTATATCTCTCTTGGCTTGCAGCCCGCATTTCCCCAACACACAAGAGAAAGACACACTTTTGCTCTCTCCGTCTTGCCCCATTACGACCATGCACGATAATAATAATGATAATATTGTAAGCCAACTTTCTACTACGGGATTCCCATGAACAGAAAATTATATGGCTACCTATTATGTGAACAGGGATATGGGATCGTTAGGAGGAAAAGGTATACATTTGAAAGGCCCATACACACATCACACACAAAAGTTGAAATCACAGCAGACTTCTGGTTTAGCTATGGATTACAATTGCAATTCATGCATGCACAGTTCTTTACTTAACTTTAATGCCTCACATGAGAAAAGTGAGGAGAGTGAACGCGTGAGCAAATCAAAATGCTTCATAAGCCGTACAATGTTGTTGCAAACGCGAAAAACTGGAAAAGCATAAGAATTGGATGAACTCATTGAAATCATGAACTCAAAGTCATCATCTCATCTTACTGTGGCCAGCCTTCAAATGTAGAAACTGCAAAAAGCGTGAGCATGGCCTTCCCAACGTCATCAAAATTAAAGGCGCTGTTTCTCCATTCACGCTCTTCCACCACGGGTTTCGTGATATCATTGTCATCGTAATAGATGTAATCTCCGCTTTAGACAAAAACAAATTCGTGCAAAGGGGTTATGCTTCAAAAGTTTTGGGGAGGATTCAAGTCGCAAGCAAAATGTTTGTACATTACTCACCGGCATCTGTCTGAGGATATTTTTGAGTTGTCGTTACAGTAAAAGAGTTTTCCCTACAAATACAACAAAAGGGTTTCCTTTTCATGTACATGTAGCTGAACATTTCATCACAAAACTTTTACATTTGGAGAGAACCAAACTTAAGGCTTCTCCAAAATGGAGATGATTATGATAAAGCACAATAAGCATAATACCTTTTTGTTGTGCCTTTCCAATGAATAAGTTTGACATATGCCTAGCAATTTTTTTTCATGGAATCCTAATTGAAAAGGAAACCTTGCTTACCTTAAAGAGCTGTACGCCAATTACTGCAAACATGAACTGGAGTAAACAGGTAACCAAAACGATATTTCCAATGGTTTTTACAGCTACTATCATGCACTGAACAACGTGCTGCAAGTTAAAAAGATCATGATGGATTAGACCTAGGACGAAAGTTTTTATTAAACAAGTTACAATAATAAAACACATGGTCCTGGCGCGTGTAGCTAATTGATAATTAAATTTTGTCATTTTTTTCTCCATACCTTCAGTCCTTTTGCTCTATTGATTGCTCGAAGGGGTCTCAGCACCCGAAGAACTCGAAGAATTTTCACTACAGAAAATGTGTTTGAACTGCAAATTTTAAGCATGAAAATAATTAGCATATTTAGTTCCCATGTAGCACTCCCAAATTGCCAGCAAACAATACAACTGTCAATACGCTTCAAAAAACACACTGTTTCTGTTACTTCACATTTGTTACGTCTAGGTGGATATTAAAATATTGAGAAATCAGCGTCTCTAATGTAAACTTGGATGAGCAAAAAAACAAATAACAAATCTAGGAAACATGTGTAATAGTATATTTTTTAGATACTGGGAAAAAATTCAAAAAGCCCTTTCAATTTAAAACTTCAAGTAATAATGATTTCATCTGAAATTTGTGCTAGAGACTCTGATTTATTATCCACAAAAGGCATGATCACAATGTGACGTGACATGCCAGACTCAATGCGAATGATTCAATTGCAATGCGATAGAAAAGACAGAGAAGGAAGCTACGGAAGCTGTACCTTGCTACAATATATACCCACAGGATTATTATTATTTGTCAATAATTTTATATTTCATTTGCAAAACTTCATTTATATATTACAATAAATACGTCGTGTGTAAAGCTAGGAGAGCAACCTCGCAGTTTTCCTAACAACATGCACTTTCATTCCAGTGCCAACTGTTTCTATACAACTAGTGTGTCCTTGCAAACTTAATTGGTGAAAGTTACTCAACGTGTGGCGCTTGACTCTCTATGCACTGACTGTCATTAATAATAACAATATATACATTGTACGCACTAGCTCAACTCTTATGAGTATTATTATTCAGTACAACATCAATTACCGCGCTTATTTACACAGTTACAGGTCTCAGCTTTAAGGGAGCATGCATTTTCCGGTTCAACACAGACGACAAGGTTTTTAAACAGTGAGTTTAGTAATTAAAACATCGATTTGCACAAAAGTGTTTCTTGTTAGCCTTAAGTAGATATAGTCTACACCTTACCTAAATTGGTACACACATAGGCAAAGGCAAAGTACATCAAATACTGAAGAAGTAGAAGAAGAAGAGGAAGACGATAAAAGATGAGAAAAATTTTGTACACATTTTTTTCGATTTATAGTATAGAAACTACAGTGAAAGAAGGTGACTTGCACGTTATCAACACAAAACATCCCACGTGACGTACATGACAAAAAGAAGTGAAAACTTGATAGTTTATGGTTCATGTCTACATTTACTGTTGTTGTAATGCATGCAATGATATGAGTGAATGACGTGACAATAAATATTGTTAAATAGAAAGTGACTCAACTATTTAAAAAAAATTATATAGGAAAGAAAAGTTAATTAAATGAGTGATGAACAGAATAGAAAGATAGTGGCTGAAGGTGGTGTGGTGATATACTATAAAACTAATAAAAAATTGGTGTATAGGTATAATAAAAAAATATGCTAAAACTAACGAGCATCAGTGAAAGTGAAATAAGGTTGTGGAATGTAACGTGAAGTCGTAACAGTATAATAAAGATGAATAAAAAAAAAAAAAAGATTTCAAAAAAAATCTAGCAAAAAGAATTTGGATGTTTTGAATGAGCTAAAGAAGTGTACAAAACAATGTACACACGGAACATGTAAATATGAGTAAGGTTTGATTGAAATCTTACAAATCATGGGATCGGAAGAGAGCAGAACGAGAGCTACAATTGGTAGCATCCTTTGTTAGCACTCCACCTAAGGACTCACATAGAAGCCCAATAAAACTTCTGAAACGTTCAAAATTCCGAAATTCGGTTTCCACATTAATTATTAGTTTCCGCCGTAATCTTGTTTTGTTATTTCAGATTTAAATGCACCTTGTAATACATTCGTAATCTTTGCGTAAATATATTTTAAATGGAGAAAGTGGTAGCAACGCTGTAAAAACTTTTTCCTCTCTCTGATGAATACAGCAATAATGCGAAAGGATTTTTGACATGGGTTTCATATAACAAACAACACTGTTGAAAAGTGTATATAGAGATGAGTTGATAGGCACAGTCATATAACAAGTACTTCCAGCTGTGTACCGTACTTTTGGCAGGTTAGTATTTAGGTACATAGACAACAAAGGGTGTTTATCGTTGTTGGAATATAAAAAGCAGAAGAATGCTCTGAAAATTTCTGTATTATGAGCAAATATATAGGAGCGTCTCATGTGATATGATGATAACTTTCCATTTTGTAATATATTGCATTGATCATTCATAAAAAACATCATGATTGTAGCATGCATATACATAATAATATTCTATGGAGTAAAAGGTAGAGAGAGATAATATAATATTTGTGAATTGGCTCTCGCTTATACTATACAAAACAAACGAGACTCACCTCCAACCGAAGGAAACAAGAGAAACGCAAACAACGAGTAGATCAAGTAGGTTGAACGCAGATCTGCAAAAAGCCCCTTCATGAAGAACAAACCCGAAGGAAATCATCTTCAAACATATTTCAATGGTGAATATCGTTGTGAAGAAGTAGTCAAACTTGTTTAGAATCTGGAATTTGTGATAAAACATGTATTGATTGCATTTATCCTCATAAGTAGGGACAAGAGTTGTGCATTTTGGTAGAAATGGAAAGGCTTTTGTAACGTAACTAAACTAAAGCTAAACTAGCTTTCTACTTTTCTCAAAAGAGACAAAAGAAGGGAAAGTAGCACTTTCAAGGTTTTATGAACTGTAATTGTATATTCTCTCTTCTCTCACCATATTCCTTTCGGATCCATCATTCAGCGGATCTTCACAAGCCAGCATGGCAGATGATATGAGGATGCAAACAAGGATGACATTTCCAAACATAGTGTGATTTACAAACCAGTAGCAAAACACACGAAATCTGTGGAAAAACAAAGAGCCAAAATGTGTCACAAAATGTTTATAGGAAGGTAGTTAAAATGAACATAAATGTATTGAGAGAGATGGTAGTTGCTGGGTGATATATGATGAACATAAAAACTGCATTTTGCATTCATTTTGCCCTTGCTTGTTTTTGCCAACATCAACTACCACAGAGATGGAAATGGAGGACATAAAAATGATATAGCACAACATAACAACATGCTACACTACCACCAAAATGGAAAGAGATACCTCTTCATTGCTTACCTGTTAGTATGTGAAAATATAAAGAAGCTGCTAGCTTTTGGAAGTGGCTTTACTTTGACACTTGACTTGATTTCTGACATCCTCCTGGGACGTGCACCTGCTTTGGCTGGAGCATCTTCCTCATCATATCCCACAACGTCTTCATCCTCACCTTCTTCTGGCTCATCTGTGACAAAATCCGGTTGGCTTTTATTATGCACGTGTGCATAAGTAGTATACACATAGTTACTCAAAGAGGATACTTTCCAAACGTTTTACGACAATGATAATGGCCAACCAAATGGGGGGAATTTATATGCATTTAATCTCAACTTGAAAGCGTTATCTCACATTCGCAACACTAAATGTGTTCTCAATATACAACATTCACACTCGAATGAACACATGTCCTCAATGACTCACGTAGAAAATGATCTCATTACCAAAAGAAAAGCCGGATTTCAATGGAGTGTAGAACACAACTAGTTAGCGTCAACGGCTCAAATTCTTTTGAAATCGGGTACATTAATCGTCACCATTAAACATATATATGAGAACATGGGCATTGTCTTTGCTAGTCATTATCAGGTTTCTTCCCCTACATAAATCCTGAGTTTCCATTCCTTGAAATGGTTTAAAAGATTGGAGAAGACTTGCTTTTCAAACTCTAAAAACTATATACTTCAGTAGGTTCCAGTAATTCATCGGTTTGACCCCAGGAAATACCGTTTACACTGAGAACGGACGGAGATTATCTTCATAAAATATATTGAAAACTACAAGATCCTGGAAAACTGCCAACTGTCGGAAACACCATTTACCATTACATCCTTTTTGGCCAATAATATTAATTTTGACAGTTGTTCCTACATGCCCCAGAACACTTCAGGAACACTCGTCTAAAAGACATGGCACTATTTGTAACCTAGCATTTGTGGTTATGTAAAAATCAATGGAATGGGAAATCATTTTACTCAATTGTCATCCTAAAATCGGTTCATTTGGAAATGTAACGTGTGTAGAACAAAACCATGACATACTTACCTTCCTCTTCCTTACTTCCTCCCTCAAAATCTTCGGCCTCAGTTTCAAAGCTGTTTTGATGGTGAACTTCTTCAACTTCTCGCCTGTACAAATAAAACATGACATCATGGAATGAGTAACCAATCCCCAAAATGCTAAAGGATTCCATTATAGCAAGCAGTAAAAGAGAATCTTTTACTCTGTTTTGTTAGTCTGAACTCAATGTTAGAAGTGGCGATTTAAGCAAAAGCAGTAGTGTGTAGGATAGCACTTAAGCTTCTCAATAATGAGATAGTAGCATCATGTAAAGAAAATTTCAAGTTTAGCTAGGAGAAGGGAAAAAACTTTAAAGAAAAGATAAAGCAATAAAAACTGTCCCGCGGCTCCTACTAATTCTTGATATATAGAACTCGGTCATCCATAAAAAGGATAAAACGTTGCACTAAAAGTGAGTGCAAGAGATTTATCCGATAATGCAATTAACCCGGCGCCAGCCTGAACTGTCGTACATTTCTTCCTGCTAAATGATGAAGGACTTGGATTCTTGTAGCCTTGATTTGAGACTCAAAGCAGCTGTATCTCCCACACTTAGTTCAAATATTCAACCGAAAATGGGTGAATATTACTCTCAATTTCTTTGAACTTTAGGTTCACTTCAATTACTTTTTTTTCATGCGCTCCGTGTTCGAAGATTCTTTTTTGGAATATGTGCTCTAATAAAGTAAAGTTTGAGTTTCTTCACTCACCCGCTGTCAATCTAAAAGTTTTTCTCATTTCCTTAACACTGCATAAATACTTTATCCACATCATACATTTAATAGTTATTATTATTAGATGTACTTTTATCATCTAAATGAAGGATTCAGAAGCGCTACTGACCATTTGTTTTAATTTTAGTGTAGAATGTGTATATCTTTAAAATAAGCACTTGTACTAATTCAATCTGGCAGCAAATTTAAAACCCAACAGCGAGAAAAAGTTTTGAATAATATATTTTAGATTATACATTCTCATTTTAGATGATGCCAAGAAAAAATGTGGATGAGGAGAAAAAGTAAAGCCAAAAAAGTAAAAAAAAATATGTATGTTACGGGGGAGTAAAGGAGCAAGCTGTGAGCTTGCCAAGCAAAATCAATGAGCCAAAATGTAAAAAAGCCGACAAGAAAGTTGGCTTGAGTGTCAACCCCATAGCTATTTGTTCTGCTTTAAACATACACAATTGTATGCATAAAATTGATAATGATTACGGAATGGAAAAGCTGAGAGAGGTGACCTTTGTTTCTCCAGAAACAAAGTCTGATCTAACGTCATGGAGAAATTGTAGTTGAATTGTGTTTTGCGTATCGCCAACTATAATCATGTTTAACGACCGAGCCAGCGGTAGTTGTAGTTTAGAAAAATGTCTGACAGTTGCAAAAAATTGCTTCAATTTCTACTATCATGCGTTTGTTTTATTTTATATATATTATACAAATTCATGAACGTACGTTTGATGATTTGCTATGCGTGATTGATTTACTAACTGGTACATATTTAACATGATTTCATAGATAACTAAACTACATAAAAACTACACATATGGAACTATTGCAGATAGTTGTCACTGTCGACAACTCCTTGCAACTTTTCCTCGAATATATTATACTCCGGAACAATTTAAAATGTACATGATATGATTGGTTGGTCTCGGTTCCATCAAGCTAGGACTTTTCCTAAAGAAAAGTCAAGTCACAATATAGACATTTACCCCCTCCCTTTACCGTGCCAGATGGGTTTCCACTTACACATGGAGATTTTATGTGTTTTGAGTTGAGGAGCAGACAAAACCATTTTTCCATGAGGCACTACTGGCTTTTTCAACCGAAGAGGAGACGAAGTAAAAAAAAGGAGTAAAGATACATATATAAAGCGAAAAGAAATAAAGCCCAGCCCAAGTGAAAAGTTTCACAGCCTTCATGCGACAAATCAATGTGACTAGAAAAGTTGAACAGACACATTTCAACCAACCGGTATAATACCCATAGGTCTTTTTAAAGTTGAGCATTTTACTACCATTCTCCCATTTCATATAGAAACCGAACCAAACCACCTCCAAGGAAGTTCTCAACTCCACTCTCATCCTTTTTTTTCAGAGAAGTTGGTTTGCACAAAAAGTGATATATAATTTCACTGTAAATATTTATTCAGTTCAGAGCCGCATGGTCGATTTCATGATATAATGATATGATAAAAGTGCTAATTTAATTGTCTAGCTACTTATGACGAAGCCCATAAGCTCAGGTAATACTCTGCAAAACATTGTCTAGCCTGGGAATCTATTTCCATGGGAAAATTGGCAAATATGTATTTTGTGCTCCATTTCTCTTTGTGCTTTTGTCCGTGTCTCGTTCTCCTCAAAACGTAGCGTTGAAATAGTAGCAAAAAAAACTCGAAAGAACAATGATGATGACTACGCACCGTAATTCTCAAAAGAAATGCCACATTTCATTGTAAAAGTCTTCAAAGTTTGTAAATAAAGTCATGTCACAGGCATTGTGAGTAAAGGAAGACGGAACATGTTTTATAATATTATTTTATGAAGAAGGGAACAAGCCCACATTACATGCCGATGGGAAGAGTTGCTCTTCTCGGTTACTTTTTGCTACACATATATTATGCGTGTAGTTGTCTACACAGCGTGACTACAAGCCTCAATGAAATGTGTACACCATCTCGTTTTCTGATGAACAAAAAGCGACTGACTTTTCTCCGCAATGGTAGACTCAGAATAGTGGAAGCTTGGTATGCCCAAATACTGAGCTCGTTTTCGTTTTGGGACGTTGTGGCCACAAGACTAGCCTTAAGTAGCTACTTAAAGACAAAATCCTTTTTCTTCAGAACGTCTGCGACCACTCTCTCTCTCTCTCTTTCCCTCCCTCCCATCTATAATAATGATTATAGCAACTTGTCTATAAGCTATGTATGGCTGTTTCGGTCAGCAGCAGTGGCAGCTAGGGTAGGTAAATGTGGTTGAAATTGGAGTTGTCTCGCTAACTTTCCCTCACATGTTACACCAATTTTAGGAAAAAAACAGGATCATGATGACGCTTGGAGGAGAGCCACATGACCCCTCGTTTTGCCATAAACTAGAATTATTTTCTGGATCCTTGTATGTGTAGTGTAAGTACTATCTTATCTATGGTTTTTGTCATATTGTGTAATAGACACTCTCTTCAGTCCACCGTAAGTACCTCTTTATGAACTGGAGTGACTTGAGATATGCCACTAACTTGGCTTTAGAATTAATCTCAGTATTATCATTTTTTTAAATGGAGTGTCGTGTCCTTCTATTTTACAAGGTCTTAAAAAATCGAGTGCACATTATGCATCATTGTACTAAACTGACCGTGAGTTGAGTACGAATGTAAAGGAAGTGAGAAGAGTCAACTTTTTATACTCAAATGCATCGTCGATTTAGATGTAAATATGTGCATGTACACTCTTCTTGGCATTGGTTTTTAACGATCGGCTTCAATATACCACATGAGGACCAAGGAGGTATCTAGCTATTCGATGGCTTGATTACGAATACATATTTCTAATGAACCGGAACACATTCATAATCGTCATCTGCCATATATATGATAATCTCGACGAGGAAGTTTATAACGGATTTGTAATTTCAGCCGGTTTGGTTTGCAGAGGCTGTAAGTGACCATGCATAAGTATATATGTCTAGTACGGTACGTTGGATCAGTGAGTGTTTGTAGAAAACCCGTTTGTGGAATAAAGTTGGATAAAATAAATTTTGTCGAATGGCTATCAAAATCAATTCAAAGGTTGCAAGTGAATCTTGTAGAAATTTGCCGGATGAACCAAATTGAACGATATTGCATTCTACCATTTGTCGTTTTTGCTGATCATTTATTGCAAGAAATTTTTATTTTAGAAACTGACGAATTGGTTGCAATAAATGCAACATTGAGGTTGGCCTTGTATTCTGAATTGGAGTGACCAGTGACAATGGTAATGTGTATTGGTTATCAAGTGTTCAATTATGTAGCCGAAGGACATTTCGAGGTTTATTATAAAGTGGAGCCTGAGTATTTCCCTCCATCAAATAGTTTCCTCTACTAAATCTTATTCTACAATACAACTTTCTGCAACCATTGCATATTCCATTATAAGTAGAAACATCCAAACTAACGAGTGTGCAGACCATGCCACTAGATAAGTATATGGGTTTAAGTTGCCCGAGAAGTGGTTCAGCTATGTGCTGCATACCGAACAGCTTGCGATGCCACCCAGCCACACTCCATTACCACTGGTATGGCACGGCCTTTTGTAACCAAAGCCAAGAGAAGTATAGTGACTGTGCCGGAGAGGAAAAGAGTTGAAGGACTTTTATATAGCTTTTAGTAATGGCTCGTTCCAGGGATGTTATTCCCTTTCACTTACAAACACACACACATTATTACTAGAACAAGAAAAGGAAAAAAAAGATGTACGTGTACGAACAAGTTAAAAAATTGCTTGTGACTTGAGTGAAAGAGTAAGTGAGAAAGTCACTTTCACTATAAAAAATACTCCGATTATATTCTCTTGGTTTGTTTTTATACATCTTGTGACAAACTAGAGACCTTGCTCTGCTCTGTCTCTCTTCAGCTTTTCCAAACACACTAAGGCAAAATTACACAGGATGAAGAATAACAAGGGAGGAGATGAGGAAAATCAAGCGAAAGCGATATGAGATCTATAGGAGAGCAGTTGTTAGGTGATGTTGTATGTATATAAGCATGCTTTGTAGAGAAATCAGCGTTAAAGCAGATAAAACTCACACATCATCAGTATTGTTGTGGAATTCTTCCCCCGCTTCTTCCAGCTCACCAGCCACGCTCAGCTCTTTACTCCCGTTTGCTTCACCAGCTTCTTCCCTTACTCCTTCTGCAGCTGGTTCTCCCTGCATGGCATGATAATAATACGTGTTTACACATTAGACTTAGACTGATTTTATGGATCATCTAATAGAGCTTAAGAGAGGATAAAATTTAGAGATTATCTTAGATACATTATACTCAAGAGAAACTAACGGTATGTTCGTAAAACGGGACTTAATGCTCAATATATTTAAGTTGGGAGGTGAGGTGGCAAGTGCTACAAAGGAATGCTAGCTATCTTTATCTTACTATCATATCACTCTGTACCTCGTAGTCTTAGTGCCGCGACTTGATTATCTATTGGCCTGTTGGGACCATGGCGGAAATTAACCAACGTGTTCGTTCACACAGCCGAGGAGAAAATGTCTGTCGTCCTCATCTTAACCTTCTTTTATGTGAAGCGTATTACTTATTATAAGCTTTTCGTGACATAGTCATAAACGCATTCATAAGTATGTCTTCACTTGAGCATCTTATTCACACTGGAATTCCCGTCACCATGTTAAAACGTGGTACCAAAAACCATCTCCTCAGCTCGTGCTATGAGAATGAGGATACGCATGAAGTTTTTTTTCAGTGAGTAATGAGACCTTTTTATGGCCACTATATTCCCTTTTTTATGCTTGTCAACACACCGGTTGTCATTTTAAGTGACGGCTTAGTCACACACAGGTTAAAAGTTATGGTGGTATGTATACTTGACACGTTATTTAAAACGGAGAGCCCCCTTATGGCCTTTTTGTAGTGCTATCTATTTACTTACTTTCTCTGCTGTAGAGTCACTCCAAATTATTTCTGAGATTAAGTTTATACCTTGAGTAAAGATAATGGGGAATGGATGAGTAATGGCCTCAAATTGAATGAAATTTTTTCTCTTTCTCTGCCGGAAACAATTAGAGCAAGGACAACGTTATGAAAACAGTAAAGAGGACAGCAAAAAAACTAGAATGTTTTAAAGGGTTTTGGTTGGACTAATGGGAAAAACAGGAAGTTGAGGAGTACAAAATATATTTTGAGGAATCCAATTTGTTCCTACCATTAGCATTAACATGGTCTACTCTACTCTAGTCTAACTGGAAGAGGGAAAATTACACGTGGTTTTGTGATTTTCTCTTTTTCCTAATGATTTTGTTTCCCCAGTTTAAACTCGACGAGTAGACCTCATTGAAGAATAGAAATAAAATTTGAATCAAACGATGCTTTCTCCTTGTTTTAAGCTGTGAGTTGGTAATGATGAAGTCATTTTTGGAAGGCTAGACAAAGCCCAAAACTTTTTTCAATTCTATTCTATTCAGGAGAAAAACTAAAAGAATTTTTGTGCCATTTTTTGTACACACTATGTAAACAAGGGAGGAGACAATGTAAAGGGAGAAAAAATGGATCTCTGGTTTGATCTCCGTTTCACTGTAGAAGAGTAGTGATTGTCTCTGGTAAATCTATTTAAATTGGCGTGCCCTTGCGTAATGGTATATGAAAATTCCGCATTCTTTTGATGTTTAATTCATGGAACTGGAACCTAATTACCTCTGCTGCAACCTCTCCTTCCTCTTTCTCTATTGCAGTTAATGAGTCAGCATCTGCCAAATTGTCCACCGCAATGGCCAAAAAGACGTTGAGCAATATATCTGGAAAGAAGCAAAAAGAAAACACACGCAAGTTGAATAAAGAAAATATCTTCTCATACAAATCGGATAATGATAGGTTTGCTGTAATATTTCCCACATTTCCGGTGTTCTAATTTTGTGGGGGGTAATAACAAAGCGGGAGTTTTATGACCGAAGTTGTGTAGTGTTAAGAAATATTTTTAGAGTTATTGCTTAAACTTATTGATGAGCCGTGCAGCCCATTTATTACCAATTTCTGGTGGTCCTTATACTAAAATTAAGAACGTATTCTACCTTCAACAGCTTGGAGAAAGTTTGTAAAATTATAGATAAACAAAAGGTTACACTTACAGTTACCACAGATGAACAATATAATGAAGTAAATGCAAGCAATCACTCCAACCGAGGAAACGCCACCGTATGCGACAATCCCATAATACATTACTTCATTCCAGTCTTCACCAGTGAGAATCTAAAATGAACATCACACAAACAAACGCTTCAATTCCTTTACCACGGCATTGGGGGTTTAGTTTTTAATTGATTTTAACTGCAATTTCCCCCACTCTGTAATGAGGTCACGTTTTTCGCAACCTATTAACTACTCTCTATCTCTATTTTGTGATTTCCATTTTAATGTGGATGCAAAGGGATACGGCATAAAGGGAAACTAAATGATTGGAATCTACCATCAAATTTGCCGTAAAAAAGGAACGAGGTATCATCATCTTCTCATCATTACCTGGAAAACTGTGAGCAAGCTTTGCCAAAAGCTGTCAAAATTGTTTCTTGGCTTGTCCTCTGTCGGATCAAAGTTAAACTTTCCTCCAAACACTTGCATTCCCAGTAGGGAAAAGATCACAATGAAGAGAAATAAGAGGAGCAATAGAGATGCAATTGATTGAATGGAATTCAACAGTGAAGCCACTAAATTGGAAAGGGATCTCCAGTACCTAGAGCCCAAGTGAAAGAAAAAATGAGATTATGAACGATGTAATTTTGAGGAAGCCAACAATTTGAGGGCTTAAGTATAATATCATCATCATCAACATCTACCGAAAACTGTCTTCTTACTTTGTTACTTTGAAGACACGGAGAAGACGGACGCATCTAAGGACGGAAACGCCTAACGGCGGTATCACTTCAGAATTGGTGAGTACAATCTCAAGTATACTACTAACCACCACAAAGGAGTCAAATCGGTTGAAGAGAGAAACAAAGTAGCCCTGCAAATGACGTAATGGTGTTATTAATTATCGGAGCTCACAAACTACACTTCATCTTCACACTTAAAGTGGAAATTTTATGGATGAAGATGAAATTGTAGCTAGAAAATTGTTTACATGATAAAATTCACTCAAGGGTTTTTGCACATGACATCAGCTACTTAAAAACGGAATGTCATGTCAACTGTAAGAGCATGATTTAAACTGAAAAAGCAGTTGGTAATTCTATTTAACGCAGAAATTTTGGTTAGTAAGCATACTAAGTGGGCCATCCTTACATATATTATTTTCATCTGTTCAACCAGTGCTCACTTCCACTTTGTTTTTAATCTCTATGCATGTACATTCTTATAGGCATTTACTGTTTTTTGTTCAAAAACTCTTCTCAAAAATGTGTTTAAGGATGGATGCTTTCCACTTGTGTGTGCGGTCGACATATAAATGTTGGCAGGGTGCTTTGGGCGAGTAATATATCTTTTCTGAATCACTTACGAATAGTAATAGCCAACGGCTATGGAAAACTGTGTTTTCTCCACAATAAAATCACAGTCGGAATTCCCATGGAAAAAAATCTAGCACGGATATCAATAGGATTCTACGTGTATAAGCATTCACTTTTACGACTTTTTACGCCTGGCGTTTTCAGAGTGTCATACTCAAACAAAAAATACTGTTTGCCAAAGATCTCAATGTGAAAAGGGTATCTTGGAAATGACTCAATAACTTAAGCTCACTAAGTGGCCGGAAGAAAATCGTTAGGTCAAGTCAAAGGGAACAGCATTCAACCACTTGGTTTAGTGCTTTGATGCACACATATATACTGAATGACTATTTATGAGCTCTTTTTCCTCCGCTTGCTAATAGTACTCGGGGTTTGTAGTATCCATGAGAATAATGTCCCACTCATAAACTGTAGGGCAACATGTTTTGACATTTTCACACTCGTTAAAATTCAATACCCAACTGCTCAGAATTCAATGTATTCCACGGCCTTACTACACCCACCCATAAAAACGCTACTACAGATTCCAATAGATATTACATTCAAAACTAAAAATACAATTGGACTCACCTGAAATCCTAAACTGAACATCTTCAGGAGCATTTCCAAGGTGAATAGGATGACAAAAAATATATTTGTTACTTCTGAAATTACAAAATCATCGGTCAGTGTTTTTTAATTTTTTTTTGGGATTGAGCCGTATCCTATTTTTCAATAAAAGAGTAAATCCTACTTAAACGATATAACGTTTCCGGTTCGAAATCGATTAGATAAATTTTTACAGGGAAATATATGCTATGTATACCTTTAATGGAATTGGGGTAATCAGCACTAAACACGGTTTCTTTCACCACTTACCCGAACCCTTGCAAATATTTTTCAAAAGCATGCGGCTTGCTCGTTTTATAACAAGTAATTTCCCCAAATGATCATCCCATCTGTTCTTTTCTGGGTTTAAATTACTTACACATGGAATCTATTGGAAAGTGATGAGTGAGGAAGCTGTGATAGCAATGCGAAATTAAATGAAATGGTTGCTATCATTAAAGCTGGAGAGTGAGAGCAGTATCATTAGGATTTAAAGTAGCATTTGGCACACACTTAGGGATAAGCCCACAAATGGTATGCCTAGCTGAAAATGATTATCCTAGCCAACCCAATGGACGCTCAGTTATAGTCATTCCTTTGCAATTTTATAGCAAATTTTAGGGTTTATTTAATTGACCTCAAAAGATACCTGATGGAGATTTGGATTGGTTCCCACACATGGCTGAAGTGTTGAAAATAGGAAAAATTATGTCATTAAGTATTTACCTTGGAAATCATCAAGCCAAGAAGGTTGGTGATAATGTTCGGTGGCAAGGATCCCCGTGTTGAGAAATACGAGGACGATGATAAGCCAGTAGAAAGCTTGCGACTTGACGGCTTTCCTACAAGCTCTTCTCATACGACGTATCAGCCTGAAAGTTAGGAATAGATTGAGATAATAATAATACCCACCCTTTTGTGTGAGGAAAAATGATTTAAGCAATCTTATGTACAAGCATGCATCATCATCTTCTTTCCCTGTGATTTTGAACTAGAACTTGTTGGCAATTCGCTTCATTTCTTGACATTTTCATTTCATCTTATAAAATGTGTTTGTGCATTAGAGAGCAGTGAAAAGTTGAGAGTCTCTGTAAGAGAGGATGCGATGCGATCAAAACGATATGAGCACTTTAATATAGGATGTGTGATAGCAGCAGCTCAGCTCAGTTCATTCTTTTAATATTGTATGACATGCAGCGAATAAAAACTTTTTTCCAGATCATCTTGCATTTTTTTTTTCGCAAAAAAATCATTAGAGTTCATCTTATTTAGCATTACATTGTTTCCATGCAAACTAAATCCATTCCAGCTGCTAGAAAGTAAGCCAAAATGCTTTGCACTTTTGCAGCCGACGTTTTTTAAATGGGTCAATGTGAGACTTGGAAAATATTAAAATTCTATCCAAGCTTTGTCATAGAATGATTGAAACAAACTAAATTTGTTGTTCTGTATAAAGTTTAAGCCTTCACGGAATTTCCCTAATGATCTTGACTTACAACCTACATCAGTTCAGCATTGTAATTTTCCGGGGACATGAGCCATTTTCATCATTTTTAATTCAAGCTCAGCTTAATAATTTGTAAACCCAAAATACACGAGCTAATTGGGCGTTGTTTTCATTTCGCTAATCAAAATTACTTTTTTTAAACCCCAATGATGTTTTAAATTTAATCAAACCAGTACAATGAAATGCGCTAGCAATTTAGCGTAGCTTAGGATGTTTACTTGAATCTGATGATGATGATGCCCACTATCGTATTGTTTTAAACATACTAACGAGATGTTTACGAAACACCCTATTCCACTTTCATAAACATCATTACTCCAAAAAAACGGAATTTAATTAGCTCGTTTCGTTGTTTATAAAAACTTATTACAACTTTTCCCAAAAACCAATTCCAACTTTGCAAAATCATCTTTTTTGAAAGCTCTTTTTTCGAATCAGTAGCTTGTCATTTCGTAAAGATCATTATTAACAAAGTATTCTAGTTATTTATTCAATACGATGAACCAAATGCATTCCAGCATGGATAACATATTTTTTTCCAATCCTTATTACATGAGCTGAGTATGTTTACTTGAATAAAATATTTTTCAGTAGTCAACTTGGATATGCGACTTTTGTTAGTTTACCCGATTCAATTTATTGCTGGAGCCTTTGTCCTACGCAGTCACGATCCTTTTTTCTCCCTCTCTACAACAAACTACTAAAGCTTAAAAATGGTTGTTGTGCATTCAGCATTCTCAGCATGAAAGAGAAAGCGGGAGTATATCTACATAATATGTCAGAAGCCTTTGGATTAGATTCTCTGCTTAGACAAGGAACTAAGTTATGTTCTCTGATGTTATGTAATATAGGACACCTTTCCAAACATTCTGTGAGTTGACTTGACTTTCTAAATGAACTTCACTACTTTAAAAATAAAGTCAACATCCAGACTTTTGCCTTGTTATATGTAAGTAAATATCATGACGTTACACTGCACAATCAAGTTTCCATCGTGAAAAGAAAGAGAGAGAGAGAGAGAAAAAGGAAGTTTGTAAATGCTGGCATGGCATCATCATGTGCTGTGTCCCTACAAAAATATATACATATTCCGTTTCTTAGGGGGAAACTGGACTATGAATGCAAACGTGCTCCTTTTTCACTCCAAGTTGGCGAGGAGTTGTAATTCTTGAAAGTTTTCAGATGTCCTTGTTGATTGGTTTGGTTTTTGTGAAGGACCATCTCTCTTTCTCTCTCTCTCTCTTCTCTACTACTACTACTATTAAAACGAAAGCTTGTTTGACAGTCAGCATACAATTGTAGGGGTCGTATGAATGTCTGTAGTTTTGTAAAACTAGTACATATTTTGTTTGGAAACCAATGTACGTGAACAAAAAAAAAGAAAACTTTTCATTTCATATTATCATGCTACGGTGATTCTCAACCAACATCAACTTCCGGTTTCTACAGATGGACGAGTGATATTGCCTCTTTTGTACTTTCCAAGGATGACAAACAATCTGATAAAACTACTGTCATGAATATGAATATACTAAGTTTTATGCCATGTTATATTACTTCACATTACTCCTTATTCATTTGTGGCGTTGGCTTGGCATTCATTTACAGCAACAGCAAATTAAATACTGACAGCAGATTCTCATCACACAAAACAATGTGGCAACATATGGCATGTTAAATTTCATGCTTTTTTTGCAGTATAACTTTTCCATTCTTATATAATAATATTTATACAATACATCCAACATCGTCAAAATCCAATTCGATTGTGATGTTTTAAATGAGCGGTGTTGCGTACCAAATGCAGATTTGAGTATATAATTGAATAGTGAAAATTGTGTTAAAAATAATTACATTGTAATTGTTTTAAGTACTTTTAATGTGAAGTGTAGTGTTGGATTATGTGTTTATCGTTCGTGTTACAAGTTAGTCTACAGTGATTGATGTTGCGTGTGAGTAAGAGTAAGTGTACAATTTTTTCCCCGCGTGGGCATTACAAGAAGTAAATGTAATAATACAAACAATCCGAAAAGAAATTTAACCAGAACAACTTGCCATATAAATATATTTTAACTTGATATTTGTGTTGCAAAAAAAGTTAGGCGGAAAAGAAATGAAAGCTAAGGGAATTTTTTTGTTTGTTTGTTTTGAGAAATATGAGAGTTAACACATGTATATGCTTACGCTTGTACTTGTGTGAGGATGTTCAACTGTAACTGAATATTGATATTCGGCTTTCGGATTCTGTAATCACGAAACATTCACTTTAGATACACCACTCGGAATGAAATGAATCATTGTGTTATGCTGCATTGCATATGGCACATCATAAACATAAGTAAGTAGACATGGATAAAAAATGAAATTGATTATTATTTTGTTGAGAATAAAGACCTGATTAAATTTTGATTGATAAAGTATAAATTGGAGATGAAAAATTAGCTCTCCGTTTCTAGGAAATATCACAAACATTTTTATTATATTTTTGAAAATGTAATACGGTTGCTACTTTCAATTAATTGATTCATTCTTCATTCTCGGTCAAATCTTTTATATCGGAGTCATAGAAGTTAGTACTACATAAAATGTAATAAAAGTTAATACATGTATCAGTGCACTTCACAATTTCTTTTTACGTTCAAAGCAAAACCATGAAGTATTACAAACTATATGTAATTTATATATAGGAACACTGCTTGTCTTCTACCAAATGGTAAAAGTTTGATACGCAAAAGTTACTTTCGAATAAAAAACGTAAGGATCGGTTGTTTTCTTTGTTGCAACAATATACTATCGTCATCACCAAGATTATTATTTTCGACTTACTTCTTAAGTTAACTTCAACAGATAGTATCTAGTATCAAGTAAAAGCGATAGAGATTTTCATTGTAAGGTTTCTTACCTATCAAAGTCCCTCTTTTTAGAATGAAACCACGGTAATGTTTGCAGTTGAGCTGGATCATTTCCATTTCCTTCTTCTGTAGCCACCACTTCGTTTGCTCCTTTAGCTATTCATTAAAACCAGTTGTTAACGATAAGTTCGATTCATGGAAAAAACAATACTGCAAAAATGAGCTGTTGCCATGATAACAGCAACATAACATGTATCTTGTTTCCCTCATATGTCTTCCTTAACTTTAATCATTTCCAATTACGAGTGATGGTTAAAAGTTACGCAAGATGGTATACATAATAGTAATAATAATAATAATAATAATAATAATAATACGTTCTACGAAAAAAGGAAGATAATTAGTCTACCTTTTTCTTCTCCATCAAGCTCAATATCTTCTGCTTGAGTTATCCAGTCTAAATAGCCTCGTAAATCTTCCTCAATTTGCTGTTTTTCTCGTAACTTCTGGAAATCTCCCCGTGCTTTCGCTTTCTCTCTCTCTTTAGAAAATTCTCTGAAGTTACAATACAATTTTCAAGTGTTACATATACATCCAACATGTAAATATCATGTTTGTTCACTCAGGAGAAATAATGTGCTCATAATATAATATTGTGCTATGAAGCTTTTATCATGTTCTACTAAAAGTAAAATTGAGTAAATCATAATATAAAATAACAAGATTTCTTTTTGCGAACCCGCTTAAAACGCCCAAAATTAGATTCATGACAAAAAAGGCACCAATAATAATCATCGATATAAAGTAAGCCCATTGCCAAGTGCTTCCCATGGAATCTTGAATCTAGGAAAGGAAAAACAATGCATTAGTTAGTCACCTGGAAAATTAGTTTACAATGCTTTTTAGAAACGCCAATAAGAATACTTTGTAAGTCCTGTTTATGGAGGACAAATTGTATATATTATATTGTTACAAGCGCACGTGTCCGTCCTTCCCAACTTACATTGTACATTACAGTCGTCCAACCTTCTAAAGTAATACATTGGAAAACAGTGAGCATGGAGAGGCCAAAATTGTCAAAATTAGTAATCCCTTTATTTGGGCCTTCCCAGTATCCTCGACATGAAAAATTCGCGTTATCCGCATCCTCACAGTTATAGGCACCACCACATGGAACTGGGTTTTTCATCATTTCTCCTAACATCCAACCAATCATTTTTAACATTTGGTAAACTTTCATCCAATTTCCATCCCGCAATTGAATGAACTAATTATGGGCTCACAATAGGGCCCATAATGATCACTAAGTAATTCAAAGGAAAATAAAAACCAAGTTGTTACCCGTGCTGTTGTCGAAGCAAGTACTGTGCATTTTTCCAGAGAAAAGCTCCAGTCCAACAATTGCGTATATAATTATAACGAAAAGGACGAGAAGGGCGATATGGAGTAAAGGCACCATAGCACGGAGTATAGAATTCATCACTACTTGCAAACCTAATTTAGCAAATGAAAATGGTCAATAGTGTGAGATCATTTAGGTACAGTTTAGCAAAAGGCGAGCTCAAGCTCATTCAGTTCTCATAGAATACTATGCACATGTGTGTATAATTCCAATCTCTTGCCAAATTCATTGATTCGTGCATGAATGGCGAGGAAACATGTACATACTATACTATATATTGAATGAACAAAATTCAAAAGGCAATATGTAAGTTCTTTACTTTTGCTTCCACAACAAGCTACTTACTTGGTACACCAGACACAAGCCGCAGTGGCCGCAAAACTCGGAATGCTCTGAGTGCTTTCACGTCAAACCCCTCTTTCATCAGGTTTGACAGAGCTGTGCTAATAATTCTATAAATAATATATTGACATCAACATGTTGAGCATGAATTCAAATGATTTTTAAAAACTCTTGCTGATTGTCAAACCAAAATTGTATAGAAACTTAATAAATTCATTAATGAGCATGTGAAAATTTTATGGTTAAATGAAATACCCTATGACTACTATCGTAAAATCAAGAAAATTCCATCCGTTTCTCAGGTATGATCCAGGGTGCAACACAAATCCGTATGCGATGATTTTCATGATGCACTCTGCTGTGAATATTATTAAAAAGATGTACTCTATCTTTTCCTGAAATTTAACAAATCAAATCCACTCATCAAAATAAATAGCAAATTTAGTCATTTATTCAACTTCCTTCCATATTTGCATGGCGGGCTCAGTTACATTGACGTAGATAATTTATTCTATTACGGACTTACCAGCGTTTGGTTCGTACTATTCGAATCACTGTTTGGGTAAGGAGTGTAAACTGCCAAGGCCACACAGTTAGCGAAGATTGTCAATAGGATCAGGTACTCAAAAGGTCTAGAAAAGAGAGAAAGAAAAAAAAAGTATATTATCCGTCAATGCCAGTGACATTCCGATCGGAATTCCAGACAGGGGACAGGGTTGAGGAATTCTTGGACGTGGGAGGAAAACATGAAGGGAATCTGGGCATTCTGAGATTTGTGAGCTCCTCGACATAACAGTGAGCGAAAGGCAAGGCAAACGATGGTATTTCTGGGATATATCAGGAAATGAGGATACTCAGGGTTTCAAACCATGAAACCGCTGCGGTAAAGGAAACTAAATCACCATATCTGGAACGTCTCATGCAATATACCTTTATAAACTTTTCTGACGTACACTACAAAATCAGTACAAATACTCAACGTTACTGACATATTTATAACTAGTTCAATTCATACGATACATTTTGTTTAAGCAATACGTTTATGTTCAATTGATTAGTGGGATTCCTGACCATAATGTTTTGAGGAAACCCACGCAAATCACACAACAACATAAAGAACTAATATACAAATACCCATGATTTTGAGCAGCACCTTCAATTAAGAATTTAATACTGCTTTAACGTTAGAGTATTATGCAGACTGAAAAAGTACGTGCCAGAATCATTTTGTCTCATTATGTATCCCGTTTGGTTTCGTTTACAGAGGGATACCATAAAAGTATGTACACACTTCACTATCTCATATCATGAAAGAATATGTAGATGTAACGCATGCATTTGTATGAAGTACTATAATAATTGTGGTTATACACAAAGAGATAGGATGAAACTAATTGAATTTTTGATTAACTAGCCTAAATTGAGTATCATGCTGTCATATGACTTACTTCCATTCGACGACATCAATACACAATTTTCGAATAGGGTTCTTTAACGTGAAGCAAAAGAGGGCCCGCTGCGGGCGGTCAGGAACTGCCTTCCCGCGGCGGGCAGCTTGTCTCCTTTTATTGGCAGTCATTGATGTGGCACTTAACGCACATTGCCATGCTGATGATAAGGGTTTGTGGTTAGCAGCTGTTGACGGACCGGCGACTCCTGCGTCAGGAGATGTGGCGGCTACTACTCCAACTGTTTGGGCATGTGAGGTTGACGCTTGGGGGGTTACAATACTAATTGGAGGTGCTACACCTGGTGCAACAATAGGTGAAGATGCTGCTTCCACAACACTTAATATCAGTGGGGATGAGGGGCTGATCAAAATTGAAGGGCTCCCACTCACTCCTCCACCAGGGTAGATTCCAGTGAACCCATCCCCACTCGGGATCTCATAATTGCCTACAGCTCCTGAAATACAAAAAGAAAACAACAACAATAAGAATTTAGATGAAAGCGTGGGATTGACATTTCGCTTATAATACACGCCCACTTAAAACACATAGCATTATTTATTTCTCTGGAGAAAGCACATTTGTATGCAAAAGCTTGCTTCCAACTTTAATTCATTAGAAACTGGAGAAAGAACATGAGATCTTGGAGAAAAGAAACATTTGGGGGATAATCTTCCCCTCTCAAACCACAAGACGGATACAGATGTGTGGATGAAATGTAATGAAGGTATTGCTGATTTTTGCTTTCAGTTTGGAAGTAGGTAAACCAATAAAAAGAGGAAAGCAGAGGAAGTGGAGCAATGAACTTAATGAAAGTGATTTCATTTGTCTGTAATGAGAGAAGGCAATAGCTTCGATTGTCGATTCTCTACTCTCCCCCAAACCCTCCCTCTTATTCTATCAATGGAGATAGCAACCAAGTTATACAGCTTCCCATCGCTCTCTCTGTCTCTCTCCGAACCATTATCATTTATCACTGGCTATTGTTATATGCACATATAAGATGCACGCTCATATCACAAATAAAAATATCTGTATCATCCGCCAATTCATCGAGAGGAGTCAGAGCAAGAGCCAGCATACACAATATGAATGTAGGAAATCAAACGCAAGAGTGGAGAAAGAAGCGCTTGCCGTGCCATGCTCATTTAGTCGGTGAGAGATGCATGTAACACAATATATGTGTGAGAAACGTGAGGGAATTGCCAAATAGTATTAGGTTGCCTCATATCATTAGAAGATTGAAAACGTCTCAAAGTCTAGGTTACAAGGATAACATGATATTCATCTTTTCCTTTCCCTTTTCTCAGATTTAAGTCGTTTTTCCACCATGTTCTACATTGTATTAGTTCACTAGATGGATGATGATGGTATGGCAGGGCATGCATGCATCCATGCCGTTTGCATCTTCTTCTTCTTCTGTTTGTCTATCCCTTCCTAATCCTTTCTTCACACAATGACACACATGAAGAAAGCCAGAAAAGGCACAGCGCTTACATTTTACTATCACCCAGTTTTGTTGCACATGAGAGGTTGAATGTAGGTGAAATAGAGAGACTTATTCTCATCCTAACTTCCGTATTAGGTACTCTATTACACTGTTTGGAAACGGGGAAAATTTCAGTCATTATTGGTCACCAACATGCATACATATAAGTAAGCTGGTAATGGTACTATTTTTCTGTCGGAAAGTAAATCCAGTGTAGCATCGAAATCGATCCCACTTGAGATTCCGTTCCAGGAGAAACTGGAATCAGGAGTGTGGTGAATTGGATAGAGTTCGTGGGGAGAAAAGATCTGGCTAAAAAGTGTGGAGAAAGAGTGATATGTTTATGTACGACATGTAAACATGCACGTGAGTCTTCACCAGCTGCTTGGATTGAAGTTGCGGAAGTCCCGAGAATAAACATAATATTCATTTGTTTGCTCAACCATATAAGTCACCTAGATTTGGTGATGCAAGTGACTTTGTTTCCCTTTTAGGTCAGCGATTACCAGCTATAGCCTAGTCTCAACGTTTCAACGAAAATATTATATCAAAGCTTTACCGCAATTTTACACTAATATTAATGGATGCTATGTAGTTATTATTACTATAGTAATAATGACACATTAAATATCAACGTAATATATGCACTTAAAGCTATGCACAGTAAGTAGATTATTTAATTTAAGAAACTAGAAATTACACAGACTTTGCGTCTCCTTGCTTCCTTCCATTCCAATGCTTCTATTTGTTCCAAATTCTTACCAAAGTTTTATTGCATGTGCAAAAAAGCTCCATTCTGATCTGACATCAAGCGGTGCATTAGCAGAAAGCTTACAATGCAATTAATTATGGCTGATAGAACTTGTGAGCAGTTACAAACTCACTTAAGAACAGGTGGATAGTCTGCAAAGTACAAAAGCTCCAACAAATTCTTTGATAAGCCATTGTGTACGATTTCAAAAGGGCTTTAAAATGAACTGTAACTTCTCACTTTCTTTGACTGCCTGCTCAATAACGGCAAGCTCCATTTTATGTGGAGAGCCCTAACCAGATCAGAATGGAAGAAGGGCACAGTTGCCACTTGGCATCCATGCAAGCGGAGAGAAATTTGGTTTCATCTTAAAAAATATATATATATATATGTATGGATCCATTGTGTAATCTTTCAAAATGAAATTGCTTTGGTTTGGTTTAGTCATGCCACTCCAGCCACCACGATTCTATTATGTATATACATATCCTAATGTTGGTTCATCATGTTGAAGGGGAAAAATTTCATCGGCTTAGGACGATACAAGGTTATTCCCTAAAATAAAACACTTAAGTGTACTTAGGACTCAACTATATTATGATGTGTACGTCAAATAATATGTGTACAGATGCCCAGACACATACAAGCACACACACACACACACACAAACTACTTTCAAAACTTACTTTTGTTTTGTACATCAACATCAACGTTTGATCCACTGCCAAACGTAGACATGGTCACAAAACGTTTGCTATTATCATTCTGCCAACTCGCATGTCAGCCAAAGTGTGTAATATGGGGGAAATCTGTACGTGTGTTGCACACTGACAAGGGACTCACTCACTGCCCATCTACTCTTGTTTTGCTGGACAGAGAAGGGATAAAGGGAGCCTGAGTGTGCTTCAGAGAAAGGGAGAAAGAGAGAAAGAAGTAAGTTTTACTATGTAAGGAAATGTTTGTTTTGATGGTATGGGAGTTCAGGTGGCCATGTGAAGTTTGATGCTGATGTTATTGCTTGTAAGTACGAGGATATGGTTGTTGAATGGAAACGTTGTTCAAATGGTTGTTTGCTTCGGCCACACCACACCAGCAAGAAATATATAGAGATGCACATGTGTAATATCCAGGGCAAGCCATAAGGCGCAAGAAAAACGGTATATAATACACTACCCCAAAATTTCCAATTTTTTACGGATCTCAATCAAATCTGCCAGCAAGATCAGCTCACCAGTTGAGCCATTCATTTTTATTTGATTGATGAAGCATTGCATTTCAACAAGAGGCCATGATGCCTTTTCATAAACTTCATTTTCCCTCTTTCATGATCATGATGATGTTTATTTGGTAGGAAACTTTATGGAATCATTCCTTTATGGATCCAAGACATTTTGACTTCCGTGTACGTTCATAAGCATCAATTTCATAAAGGAAAGTACCAAACGCCAACTACTTATCGAATCGCACAACTTTGATTCTCACCACCCAAAACTTTACCAAGGATTTGGCAAAGAGAAAACTTTTCAATGTGTGGAGAAAGCATGGGAGATCGATGAAGATTCTGTTACACTTGCAGAAAAAAAAAGTTTTATATTAAACCCTAAATGTCAAGATGAAACAGACACGTTTGGATCCTCAAGCATTAAACGATAGGACCATACTATATGGATGTACTCAATGTGTCTGTCCATCTGAATGTGAGTAATAAGTGGTGGGAAAAATATGGCTATTCACACTAACTAAACAACATAACATCCTCACGCAAGCTGGAGTCAAATCTAATAAAAAGGAATGCTCTGATATTACGAGAATCTTTGGTGACAGGTTTCCTACATGAACCCAACGTTTTTCACGTTCAACCAGCTACCTATATACTTACTCATATTGTCCATGTGCTTTGAATCTTAATCCCTTGACTACTGTCCAATTCCTTAATAATCCCATTTGTCCATGTACTTTTGTATGACTACAAGTACATACGTTGTCATAGAACCCGACTTGTTCCTCCGTTACACACAACAATACTCTGTCATTTTGCATTTAACCTTGGTTGAATACTGATATTTTGCTCAGACATGGGCATGGGATGAAGGATGTCATATGAGTTGAGCAGATGTAAAAAGGAAAAATGGAAACTGTCTGTCACAGTATTGGGAGTGTCACAACAAAAACACGTTTCTCCATAGCAAAATCTCAGATGAACAAAGGGAAAGCGGAGGGAAATTCTATGATTTTGCAACACAAATCTCTGTCACCCACTCATGATGATGTGATTTGATATTCCGCATAATTCATGGTGACAACATATGTACTCACAAAACACACACACGACACAATGTGTTATTTTTTGCACAAACTTTCGTTTAGTTATTACAATAATGAAGTGATGATTTCTGTCATAGTCTCTGTTTAATACTATTTTGCCCCAGTTTCACTTTCACATTCTGATAAATAAAATGGTGCAAGGGGATCACTGTATTTAGTCTATCTTCGATGCCATTGGCTTTCACCAGTTTCCTTTTCAACGAATTTATTGTATCTTCTTGAAATTTTATTTTTGGTATACATATAATGCTTGAAGAAAAGATATATTGTTCACTCTGTGCAAAGTGGCGAAAACTTCTTTGTGTTTATTCTGCTTCGTTTTATTTTTTAGCATAGTTGCCTTTTTGCTGTCTCTCTATTTTTTGACAGAATGCAGTAACAAGATCCCATTTTTTCAATTGGATAAGTTGCATGCAGCAACCAAGCGAGCATAACGTGTTACTGACAAAAGAAGCAGAAAAAACAGCGAGGCAGTAGCAACATTGAAGAAATCAGCTCGCGTTTACAGGCCAAAAATGGCAGGCTTTAGGAGGTTAAAGCGGGGCTGAAACAGCTGCAATATCTTTTTCCCAATTGCATTGCTTTTGCTGTGAGTGTAAACAGAGGGTACGGTGATGTAAGGAGACGTAAACTTGCTTTTCCCCATCAAGTCAAGTCACCACTTTTTTTCCTGTGTTAAGCTTTGTTCATTGCCAAAAGGTTGACATGCTCATGTTTTTTTCGGAACAAAGGGAATCCCGTTGTGATGTAGAGAGAGGATCCTAAGAAAATGTCGGTCGTTTGGTCGGTTTGTGTGATGTGCATGGGACATTGCTCCATCATCATAGTATTTTTGCTACTCAACTCAAAAGTCAAGTCAGCATCATATCAGCATCAACTTTAAAACTTGACTTTCGCATAGAAAGTGGTGGCAGTGTGGTGGTATGCTGATGTTGTTGAACAACTGCATCCTCTCTTTCTCCCTGTGCCACTCGCTACAAAACTAGTACTCTGAACAAAGTTTTGACTTCACTTTCCCATTCTCCAGGACAAGGACGGACGTCTTTTTTTTGGTTGCAGAGGGAAAAAAATATACGCTCAATTTATCCATAATCTTTTAACCCGTGGTGGAGCAAAGCAAGAGAATAATATTATGGATGGATTCAACCCGTGCCCCTGATACTTTTTTTGTAGGAAAGTGGTGTAGATCGACAGAGAATAGAATGAGTTAGCTAGTGATTCTTCAAAAATCGTTTTTTTATTCGTTTCCATGTTGTGCACATGGACCCAAATAGAAGGAGAGTGGGGGTGGAAGAAGATTCAAATAAATGTCCAAAATGATATCTTTCCCTATAGCTTTCACGGCTTCCTTATGTCAATTAGAATAAACTTTTATGTGACATAACCTTCATTCCTCAAATCCCTTCGGTTTGTACAGAACTGGTTTGTTATACGGAAAAATGATTATTTGCTGTGATGAGACTTTTATTAGTATTTATAATGGCAGGAATAAAAAATTGGGACCAAGTCCTAGTTGCTTAAACCATTCATTTATCTCACATTTAAAGGAATCCTTATCAACAAGCAATCAGTAGAAATAGTGGGTTTTAGAAAAGTTAAAGTTTTGGCGCCAACATAAATAGGATATAAAATGACCACGGCAATGACCATCAACCATCGGACTTAATCAATTTTATAAACGACCGTTATAGTTTCGTAATATTGCTTCGTTGCGTCTATCATAAAGAGACGGTGTGTAACACAAACTTGCTTGACTTTGTTTCAATGTCGGCACCACACAAGTTTCGGAGACCGTGCTTTGTCTTACTTTATCTTAAACACGGGCGGGGTGCTCTTGAACGTCCAGACGATATACATTCTTGTGATACAATCAGTCTAGCCTTTTGCACAATATACGCTTCAATGCATGCAAACATGCGTCCATTTATCTCATCTTTTTCAAAGAAAATGTAGCCTAAAGGAATGAGTGTGGCCTATTATTCAACCTTTCGTGCAAATTTACGCTCATGTGATCTCCCCTGAAAAGTATTAAAATTAAGTTTTCTACCAGGTTATTTTAAATACAGCAACTGCAAATTTTTTTGACTCCCATGCATAAATATGAAAACAATATGTTATAATAATAAAATATTGAATATGAAACTGTCGGGGTAGTGGTGCACAAATCAAATTGTATGTTTTAAATATCTTCATCATATGACCATTTCATAAATTGTTGAAAACATCAAATCAAACTCGATTACGCCCTTCTGCAACCAACAATCCTTACCGTCATGAAACATGCTACAAAATGATTACATACATTCCAAAAATCCAATAAATATATTTGAATTTAGTAGCGCATATAAAATGAAGCCAATGGCCGTAAGAAGCTTGTAACCATATAAGACTGACAGAATGTTTTCATAGAAGCATATCAAACAGAATACGCAACATTTGCCAGAATTTTTGGGAATGACATTACTTTTACTTTTAAGAGTTAGAACAATTTAATCAAGACAGTCAATTTACTTTAAGGAAAGAAGGCACTCAGCCAAGACGAATAGGTTATCTTGACTATAAAAACAAGTAGGTCTTAGCATTTCTCTCTCGCCATAAATCACCCTACTGAGCGTGCCAACTACAGACAAATGGATACATACCCTTAGACATGAGAACCGAAAGAATAGTGGATAGCTGTAAAAAATCAGTTGACAATAATGCAAGCTCCTTCCTCTTCATTCCAAGTTTATAGTTATTATCCTTTAAATACATTTTAGCGACCAGATAAGATAAATTTCATACGCTTACTGAAATATCAGTGATGACAGTGAAGGAGCCAATTCACGTCAATTCTGAGGCAGCTTCTATGATTTCAAAGAGATAAATCTTTTCCTCACTTACCACCACCGTCTTACCCATTGATGTACAACATAAAGGTTAAAATCATAATTAACACAAACGGGAAAAGAAAGAGAGTGAGTGAGTGAAAGGAGAACTGAAGAGAAAAAAAAAGATTTATTGGCACTGGTAAAATATTATGTCCACGGCGCGAACAAACTATATAGCATCAAATTTCTTTTCCACTTGACACTTTATCAAAATAATAGTCAACGCTGTGGGGTGACGCGTGATCCAGTTATCTTAAATCACAATTCAACTTGTTTGGAGAGTAGGAAAAATTTGTACATCGGGTTGAAAGTAGAAATACGAAATAGTTAGCGTGGTGATGTGAAGGAAGGAAAGAACAACCTCCACAATTTTCACATTCTTATTAAACTAGTAGATGAGAATGAGAATGGAAGAGAAGAAAAGAAGATGCATGGGAGAACGAGTTAGCGCATGACTTGACACAAAATTTACATGTCAGTAGATTGTATGGTTTTAATTTATCATTTGAGTGATCAAGAAGCATTGTGCTTAGAAATAAAATCCATAAACTATTTTGTATCTAATATGTTGCTCCATTTATCGAGAGTATGTAGTCGAAACGATTTTATACTTCGCCTTAATACTAAACCCTGTTAGCAATGTCAAATAAAAAAAAACAATATATATACGTCTCTCAAGGTTGGCAATAGTTTTGCTTTATAGAACAATGAATTTCCCTGATACAGACAGCAGAGTTAGTTGCTTAGTATACAAAAAACTGCATATTTTTAGTTGGGACATGACGACATATAACTCAAAATAACAACATGCTAACACATGTACAAATTCTGTGCTGACATATTATACTCGTCTTATAAATTTCTTGCAACATGGTACAACCATATCTGTCTCGGTCTGTTTTCAATAAATTTTTTGCATGCAGTCCGGCTCCCCAACAGTTTTTTTCTTCAGTTTTTTAAGTTCTAAATACCATCATAGATGAACAATTCCCAATCTAACGTCAGAGTCAGCTAATTCATATTCAAATGGCAAAATAGTGTCATCATCACAGTCTGTTGGAAGCAGCATTCACGGCTACCTATTAGTAATAGGCACAAACGCATAAATGTTTAAACGATGAAAGCCCATTGGAAGGACAAGCCACATAAAGGGCTACGACGTACTGCAAGTGATACATAAATGATGTGGTTCCAAGAGCAAGACCAAGATCGTTTTACTACTAAACTGTATGGAAATGTATACATATTATTTTGAAAAGCATTATCATGTCGCCCATCTCCAAAGATTGGATTAGGACGGAAAGAGAAGAGATCCTTTAGGAAAAGCTCAAGCAAACTGAAACTAGCTCTTGAGAATTTCAAAAGTGGAGCATATCTTGTATGTATCAAATTTGAGTATAATGCTACATAAAATATTATTCTTGTGGGCTCCGCAGTAATCCACATCCACATTAGTTTTCGGTAATGGCATTATAAGTTACTGGAAATCAACTTAATTAATATAAAGTGATTTAGTCTCGACGATACTAAAAACCAGACTGATGCTCCATCATTCATTAGACCACACACATGCAATGCAACATTACAAATGCTCCCATTTCCACAAACTCTCATAGGTCGGTCAAAAAACTTGGAGATAACTCAAGCAAAACGTGAACGGCTCGCTACTACTGCTACTCAACTCAACTGCTAAGGTTGGCTGGTTGGTTGATGTTGCTGGTTCTCAGGGAACCTGGAATACTTCACTTTTTCTACCTTTAGGGATGGGAAGAAGTGCAAGTATTGCATGATTTTGAAACATGGCACGTTCTCAATATTGTTTTTGTGCCGTGGTGGCATCATCTTCCAAAACATGTTAGAAAAGGATCACAAGTTGGTGCGAGATTATCAATATTGTAAGAGGTTTCTACGTGAATAATGCATACTTAAAGTGAAACAAGCATCGATAAAAACTAGCTGCTCGAGGTTCCTCGCTCAAAAGAAAACTGGTGGAAGTGGAAACAAACACAAAAGCATTTGGGTAGATGAAGAAGACGAAGAAGTGCAAGCTTCGTAATAAAAAATTCTTGCGGTGCCTCAAGTTATCCTCTTCCCCACACTTATTTCGAGCAATGCTAAAAGATGGAAAATTTAAGGGACACTTAGGAATTGGATTAGAAAATGGAATACATGTTCCATTTCCTTCTGTAATTTTTTAAATGGGGTCGAGCTACTCACTAATATTGGGGCTGCACTCATTTTACTCACACTGTTGTTGACCAGCAGATGGAGGTGCAACAACATTTTATCACCTGCATGCAATAAAACATTACCTAAAACCTCCATTAAGAACTAATCCAACACAAGCAAACCTTACTTGATAACTATACTTGATAGCTTCTTAGAATTGTGTTACAAACAATCAAAGTCAATGCGTACATCGATATATAATGGTAATGTAGACAAATTGATGATAACGCAAAAGACAAAAAAGCCATAACCTTGGAAAAAACAATATTAACAAATTTTCAGTAGCAGCACAGTATTTTCCACAGTGAATGGGAAATTGAATCACCAATGAAACAAGATTATCACCAAGGAAAGCAAAAGTATCCAGCATCTGAAGCCCTCAAGGTTGGTTGAGATATTTTTCTCGCTGTATGGCCAAACTTGTTTGCAACTCTTTGGTTAACTTGGTTAAACAGTAGTCTACCATCTGCATCTTTGAGAAGCGTACAAAGGTGATGTATTATGCTATAAGAATTTACCAGTCTGTCGCTCACACAATCCTAAATGTCTTGGAAAAAAGTGAGCACGCATTCCCAAGAACTTGCTTGAGACAATACCTACATAACCATGTATGCATGTCAGATTAACCCGTTGCTTACAAGCGAACTTCATTTTTGTGATTTACCAAGCAAAAACCACTTCTTTTGAACTTCCGTTTAACGCGTATGATTTAAAGACTTGTACAATCTTACTCACCATCTTGGGCCTATAGCTTGTACAGGAAATGTAAGTATGAGCTTTCTGTCGTCGGCAAAAAAAAAGAAGGGGAGATTGAATACGCAGAAAAATTAACGAGAAGAATAAAGAAAACTCTAGAGTTTTCTTGCTCCAAGCTTTCACCAGCTAGAGCGTGAAAAAACTGGAGAAAGTAGGTATGCTTCTTCCTTCATGCATTCATATTCCTAGCCTCAATAGCCTTATATATCTCATTTCATTTATAAACACTAAGAAAACGTAGAACTAAACACACACTGTGGCAAAAGACAAGTGATAGTTTTAAATCCTCTTTTCCGGAAATGAAAGCCTTTTTTTGTACCACTATCCCAATTGTTAACGCAAAACACATAACGTACGTTTATGCATGAGCCAGAAAGTAATTATTATACACGTGGAAAATACACACACACACAGTTACTTCATTGTTGAGAGTGCTTTCACATTCCTTTATCCGGTAAGTACCCATGCAGTGAGCATAAAACCCTCCATCATCAACATCATCATGATGTCTGCTTTCTACCCGCCATTTTCTTTGGGAACCTAAAAAACCAACTTGAATTACGTCTTTTACTTGTTACGAGTCGCGAATAGGAAGAAACCCTCGTGGAATAAATTCTCCTCCTTTTAAATACTTTTTTCTGTTTTGTTTCGTTATATTTATAATTTATAAGTGCCCTTTTTTATCGTGTAGCATAACACGAATATCCCAAAGCAACCACCCATTCTCTCCGTTGAAGTAAACACTTTTTTTAAACCTAAGCCTAAGCATTTCCCTCAATAAAGTAATAAGTGCAAGTGAACCTCACTTACACACATATGGAAAAAAGTAGCGCACGACGGTTAAGAATGTACATGAATGCGGACATGTTTTTCTTCAGATTTACTTTGTTCTTAGCTCCCATCCCACTTCCCACTGTTTGAATACATTTAATGCAGATATACACACATTATGCATTATTATACACCATGACAACCCAACCAACCACGATATCTATAGCAATGGGTATATGAAAGCATGTATTTATGAATGTATCTTAAGTGAACCAAGATCATGAGGAATACTTAACCAAGATTTTACGCAACGGCAAGTGTCTTTTGCTCTTTTGCTACAGGCATTTACATCACTCCATTTGTTGCCACTCTGCTTACAACCTCCTCCTGTTCACTTTATATATAATGTGTAGTAGTAGTAGTAGTATTGTTTCTATGCAAATGATAAAATATTTGCTATCCTTGTGTTCTAGAGATGAATTAGAATGCCCTTTTAAGATTCTGCCCGCCCCGTATCATTTCCTATCTAAAAGACTTTTCCTGCAAGCTGCTCTTATGTTATATAATGAATTTGTACCTTGAAAGCAATAAGAAAGATATACAAACGTGGAGAGCAGGCAGAGGGGAGGGTAGTATACTTTCACAACGTTGTTGCTGAAAACAGGAAACAGTTGCTGAAATTACTAAAAAAATATAGTATAGCTGTATTGTATTAATGTTGACTGCTGTGTTTATGGACTTCGCATGTGATCATTAAGTACGGGTTGGAACTGGCAGTGGGAAAACGAAGGAGTGCCGCATTTTCCTAACATACTTTCCCAGATATTGAAACTAGCTTTGGTGGTGGTGAAAGAAGATCACGTTTGTTCCTGCTATAATGTTCCAGATTCCAAATATATTTATAGCTGCTCAACCAAAGTTTAGTGTAGTAGTATTGTTTGAAGAGGACAAGTTGTCAAAGTTCCTCCTCACTCAATTTTTCATGACGAAGTCATAGGCACGGACAGTTTAACTCATTCAAGAGGAAATGATATGATGAACTGAAAACTGAATGATCATGCAGGTAGATGGAAAGCAGGATGGATGCATTTGTAACTGTAAAGTAAGCTAATATATTGCAACTTTTTTTTGGAGAGGAGATGAATTCACAACTTTTGCATGCGTTCTGTCATATACAACATAGTTCTGGTCAAGGACTTTCATTGTCGCGTGATGATGTGAAAGTTTTGTTTCTCTTCGGTGTACCTATGATTGCATGCCATCTTTTTCTCAGAGTCTAGCCATCAGAGGCTAGGAAATGGGAAATGGTTTCGTGTTCGTGGTTTCTTCCCCACACACCACGTATCTAACGAACGCTACCTGAACTCTACCCTTATTAAATTTTGTATAATCCAATTGTATAAATAAAGAATGAGATGTTCTGTTTCTGCTTCCTTCAATTTCACCGAAACATGTTTGGTCAAAGTCGGAATGAGTTCTGTAGCATTAAATGAGCCTCAAACGTGTCAATTAGATTATCATGCAAGGATCCCATATCATCTTGAATACCACAACATTTATATTCAACCACTCAGCAACATGTAACTTAATTATAAGCGCATTTCCATCCATGTGAGATTGTAGCCAATACATATTCATACCTGATGGCATGCAATTTCCTTTGATACAAAAATAGATATGTGTTCAAAAGCACATGTATGTACATTTATACCGGATTCCTGGACACCATAAAAAGTGTCTGGAAATCATTCAACTGAAAGATATAGTTCTGATAAAACTGGAAAAGTATTTCTTCTTATCCCACTTAAAGATGAAAGAGTCACATGAGCAGAAATACATTTCGTAACAAAGTTTATGCAATTCAACTTGGAAATCCCAAACTTGGGACGAATCCTGGTTGAAGTACAACAGCCTCATTCAGTCACTCTCTCGGAAAGACATGTTGAAAACTTTTCAAAGTAGGCCAAAGGTTTCAATCTTGATATCAAAACTGGGCAACTAACGACGTGAGAAGAAGAGAAGAGAGAATGTTTAAGAGTATGCACAGAGCCCAGTCTCTGATATAATGGGACGAATTTACAGTTTTTTATAGTAAATGCAGATTTCTTTTTTTCCCTGGCCCAAGCTAAGCCCACCTATCCAAAGCTCAAAGGAAACGAGGAAAAGACACCGGAAATCCGGTAGGAATAACTGCCATAATCATCATCTCCAACAGTGTTACCATTGTCGTCATCATTTCCATTATCATTACAATGAACAGCATAGCACGGCCCCTTGCAGCGGTATAAATATGTTATCTTAGCAGAACCAAAACTACAATATCATTTACAACTTTTTAAAAACATATGTGAAAAATAGGAGGAAAATATGATATGGTGTGATGGGATGATGATGCCATGTTATTTTGTCTTTTAAATAGATACACACACACTTGCACAAGATTGGCACACTCAACCAACACCAGGCACCCCCCAATTCTCATCCACTTGGCAAAATAAGCATATATTATTCCTTGCCTGCTATAAAGTAATGACAGAATCAATTGCTCTATGGCATCACAAACTGGAATTGTATGTTGCTAGTGTGTCATGTTTGTATGGTGGTGCTGTAAGTGCTGTAAGGGACAGATGTTATGAACTTGAGCATCATTGTAATAATATTACAGTTTGCATCTAATACCCTCCCTCTCTTTCTCCCCTGCATTCTCTTTAGGAGGCCAGGCTACATAGCCAAACAATCATTAGAGCGTTTGGGAAAATCACTAGAAAACCTAATGTTTCTTTAATGCTGACAATTCAAATTCATGTATGCATGTCATTCATGAACGGTGTTCTTGACAAAACATACATTAGCTTCCTTAAAAAATAAAGCGAGTGAGGACTCGCCCCCTTTTCCAGAGAAAACTCTTTCTTTGAGATTGCTGCTCCATTCCATGATTCCTTTGCAACGGAACGAAACCGTGCCGTATCTCTTGAGCATTCCATGTCAGAGAGTGTGTAATCGTTCAAGATAAAATGCTGAAATAAGGGGACGATACGATAAGAAATAAATGTTACACAAAAGAAGCAACGAAAATAAAGTATTGAGGTTATGTCGTGCGAAACAGAAAAGAGAAACCACTGGCAGAGCAGGGACACGCTGGAATTGCGTCCTGTTCCGTGCACCACAAGAAGGGAAAAGAAAGAGGGCACGTGAATTTCAAGTTTTTTTTACGGCATCAACACCATCACCATCAAGATACCTTGTTGCCGTTGCCGCGCTCCATGTTTTACATTACGGCATGAGTACGGTCTCAGAATTTTCATAAAAGAAAATCTGCATGTGCTCTCCTTCACTACTTTACTATTCACTATGTATGGGCATAAATGTAATGTATGGTAATGGTAGTGAGGACAAGACAAATAATATATGTGGATGTAGTTACAAATGAAATCCATGCCAACGGTTTCATTTCTCTGCAACATCCAACCATCCAACATCAACATCCCATACAAATTCTGAATGGGGAAAAAGAACTATAATGAGAAAACTGTTCCATTCGGCGAGACTTAAAAAGTCTTATTCTTTCTTTTCCTGTTATTCCCATGCCAAAAAATGTAAGATCTCTCTCTCTCTCCTTCAAAATGAATGCAAAATTTTCTGCAGTGACTGATAATGAATGTTGATTTAAGCAAACAGCGTAGCCATTTGGGTGACCAGCAGAGCACCACACGGATTTTACTGTTAAATCCTGAAAATTGCCATGCCACTCTTTGTTGTTTTTCGTAGTGGAATGCGAAGCATGCTCCTAGATCTAGTGCTGCAGGAGATCTGCTAGTTATTAGTATTCTAAAAATCAGTTGTTCAATTTTTCGTTGGTAGCATTTTCTCTTTTACAAAATGCCAAAACTGATCTTTTGGAAAGCGGGAAAGGGAGGAGAATGTGAGAAGGACAAGTTGAAACACTTACATATCCCATCATCACCATTTTAAGTGTATATACTTATTATGCTCTATCTCTCTTTCTGGAAATGGAGAAATGCATTGGTAATGTTTTGCTTGAGAATACCCTACTTTGCAGACATCCTTATTTTTTTTAGTGATTTAAGCAAAAGTTAGCCGAACAAATATTAGGAGGAGCAGTGAATGGAATAAGTATCATGAAAAATGGTAGCAACAACAGCAGCAGCAGCAACATCAAGAGCAGTGGGCGAATCAAGCGAAAAGCTAAGCAATGGAATGGCCATGCCGTCGTATGACATAAAGTCTGTATCCCCTTTTTCGGGCGACTTCTTTCTTGCAGGGCAAAATGCCAGAGAAAAATAGTGAAAATCCCCAACAAAATACACCATACAAGCGAAACACCATGTCTGTTCTCTTCCTTCTTCCAACTACCAACTCTACATACTCCAGTGATAATAATATTGTGATGCTATTTTGTGCTAGTGGAATAACAGAATAAAAAAAGAGAAGAGAGACTAAGTAAGGGGAACATCTCACACAGTAGGAATAGTAGTAATAGTTAAGGTATCGCAAAGAACTATTTTTCTTGTTCTTTTTTTCTCCACTATCTATATTATAGCTATCACATCACATGCTCCGCTTTAGCAAGCCCAAATAGGAAGAGGAGCACGAGCACAACCAAGAAATGCAAGTTGAAAGTGTAGTTGGGATGTTCTCTCTTCTTACATTACTTCTTTTGAGTACTACTGATTCACTGGCTTACGTGCTTTAGGGACTCTTTTTTATCTTTTGAGCCGATCTCTGAGACTACATTTGGAGGAAAGGACATAACTAGAATGAGATATGCCATAACGCTAAAATAAAAGACGGGTTTCACAAGCAGCAGCAGAGCTCGAGGAGAGTTGTGAGCATAGCATAGGAAAAGGAAGGAAAAGCCAGCAGCTCAAGTGGTCTACCATATGAGCCTCTCTTGCTGGTTGTTGAAAGATCTTTGGGGATTCTCCCCGTTTTCCCCCTTGTTCACATAAGAGATAGATGCAAAATACCGATACTCTCTGCTCACTTCACTTCGGATGCCGTGCTGGTATACTGCTAAAAGCACAACTAAAGGTGCAGAGTTTTGCCTGGATTTTCTTCATTTTTTTGGCGTCCAATTCCTTTTCTTCCACTTCTTCCTCGTCTTTGTGGATTGAATATCACTGTGTATATTGGTTCGGGATCACTATTGCCATTCCTATTGCATTGCTATCTTATGGTTGCTTATTTTTTATCTGTACCCACCATTTATTCTGTTCCTTATTTTTCAACATGATCTGCTAAAGTTTTTTGGAGGTCTTTCTGGTTGATCAAACCCTTACTACATCATGTTACCATGTTACATGCAACAACAATGTTTGTTAGTATAATGCGTACGTGGTGAACTCTCTATTTCTTCTTCTTCTTCTATCTCAGAGTCTAAGAAATTCTGCAGTAAAAATGGGGAAAAAGTAGTTGGTAGTAGCAGATGAGAATTGTGTTTGGGAAAATAGGTTTGAATGTTTGTCAGCAGTCAGGTTTACTGTTTGGGATGAGATCTGGCTTCTCAGAATCTGAAATTCTTCAACTTGCAGGGAGGCTCCGTAGTTCTATTCGAACCCAGCTAAAAAGCCAGAGAATATTTCTCATTCTATTCGGCTGCTCTAAATGCGCCATGTATATTTGCAAGACAAGGCAGTCATCTACATTACTACGCATAAAACCGTTTGCTCAGTTTGCTGCAACAACGTTCTTCTTTCCGGTTTTTGCTGTGTTTCCATGCTTCTCTTTCTTTCCAAACCAATCCAGCAAAGATCTGTGTTGCCCCATGTTGCTAAATGTGGGAGTCATGATGTCAGTGTGAAATGTCGACTGTCAGCAAGAAAACATATATATATTTTGTAATATATATACACACACATTGATATTGTTTACTCCACTATATACTACTGCCAATCCTCCCAAAAAACTTTAGTTCTATCTCCTTGTTGGCTTTTTATTATGAGCATTACATGTTCATTCGACTATGGCTATCTCTTCCCATTTGTATGGTGGAGCGTATGGACCTTGATTCCTTTAATATTAATGGTCATAACCAAACATGGTACTATACCATGCTCCAGCTCCACGTTCGCAACAGACATAATCGGTCTGAGCAAATGCATAAAGTAAGTTTTCCAGCAGGAATCCACCAGGCCATTTCCTTATGTATGTTGGAAACTAATACATACATGTATATACGTGTCTGTCTGCCTGCCCAAAAGAAGAAGAAGAAAAAAACAACAGCAACGGAACCCGTCGCGTTGCCTTCCCTTTGGCAATACGGATTTTTGCATTTGAAAGCGTATAGGGGCATCCAAAGAGATTTATATGTTTTCTATACAAGAAGATCCCCCCGAAAAAGAATAAAGCACTTGAGATAGAGATAGTGTGATGCAATAATGTAGGCTGAGCACCCACGTGGCCTGATTATACTTTTCGGAATGAATATATACCTATATACACTTGAGTTGAATGTATTTTCCTAAAGTATACGTGGCCATCGTGACTTTTTTTCTTTGGGTGAAGAAGAATAACGTGTAAGTTTGGGGTTCTTCACTTGCACCATTCATCCATAGAGCTAGAAAGCATGTGCTTTATACTTTTCCATGTAATGTACGCTCACTCAGAGTAAGTCAGTCATTCATCATTCTAAATTGAAACAACCGCTAGCAGTTAAGCGTTCCAATTCACCAACTAGTATTTTTCTCGCTTCTTTTTCTCAAGTACATCCTTTCTTCAAACGTCACTACTATTAGAGCTCTATAAAGTTAATACAAAAAAACGCACACAAAGACACTCAAGAATGGCGACAGGAATGAAAGTAGAAAAGAGTGAAAAACGAAGTGTGGAAGAAGAGGGCTCACGCTCACATCCAGCTAAGGATATACATGGTAAATGGGAAGCAAGAAATATAGTCTGAATTCAAGATCAAGGATGTTGGTGGAAGCAAAAATTTGGTAGATCTCAGCCAGCCACTACACACACACACACACTCACTCACTCACTACATTCTCTCCGGCAAAGATTTTTGGGGAAGAAGACACTAAAGATTTTTGTCCTCATGTCACCTTTTATGTCAGCCGATATATTTTGATAAATGCTGTTAGTATACACATTTAAGCACTCTTTACCGTTTGGTTACACAAAAGCCAGACACGCCAACCTATAACAAGTTTCCAACCGAGAAGATGCTTTAGGAAAATAAAAATGCATCGTTATTGCACGGATCAATGCACAATTTTAATACTCTAATAAGATCAGCCACTTACTCCAAACTCCTTTAGACGTTCACTTAAGGAGATAAAAAATTGGCTCAAAATGGAGTCTGGACTGGTGCTGGGCTAGACAATTTGAAATGGAAGAGGAAAAAGACAAGGGACCAACGACTAGCTTCAAAAAATTGCCTAAGCCATGAGTCACCTGCCATCCCCATTATTTACCGTATCTGTTGTGTACCTACCCGGATGAGAGTAACTTTTTCATTCTCAGTTAAAAAAAAAGCTACTTTTACGACCTAATTTTGTTTACACTAGAACCAAGCCCACCCGTAATACTACATTATTTATTCAAACGCGCGTGAGATACTCTGCTGAATGAAGAGCAAACAAATTTTCCCTTGTGTAATACTCCACCGCTCTCTTTCAATTAGCATCCCTTGATTAGCATATTAATCATTGTAGTTGATGACACTGTGAGTATAACACAGCCAATTCCATTTCACAGCAGGAGCACAACACTCACACACACACACCCCACCACATATCCCCAATCCGCAAAAAGTTGTTTGACATTGCGAATGACTTGTACATTATTATTTACGGCATATGCGTTTCATATCTCGCACACACAACGTTTTTTAAAACTTTTGAAGGAAGGAGACGTGTTCAATTATATAGAGAAAATAGGATCTCATTTCTCAACTGGAGTCGACTATGTGGAACAAAAGCGGTAGAATGGTTCAGTTTCAGTACAACCCAAAATTATTATTCTTTCATTATGAAGGAAGCCAGCAAGTGTTAACATTTATTAGCATGGGAAGAACGTTACAGTAAACCTCTTAAGATTTAAAACATTCATGTTCTTTACAATTTTATATTCGTATCTAGTTATATACACTACCGGTTTTGTGTTTACAGGTGTAGAGTTTTGAAAAATGTAGTGAATTTTAAAAAAAAGAATGCTGCATAAATATTTAGAAAATAAAGTTCCAAGCAATATGTGTTTATGAATATACAACTACTACTGCGTATATCTCAAGCTCAGCCTAGACAGAACTCTCATAATTCTCACATGTTGACATTGGCTAAATTAATTAGTCAATGCGTACTATTCATTTTGGCGAAAGTCCCTATGGAAGATAAATGATGAATTCCACTCTCTCTCTCTGCTTACAATATGTGGAAGATGGGAAAAAAGCATTTGAACTAGTATTAGAACCGAGTATTCATTACAATTTCAACAGCTATGATCCCACAAAATTGAGTCTTCAATTTGCAAACTCTATTGTAGCATTTGCTAAAAACCTAGGTACACAAGTCAAATTTTGTAGGTAAGTAACGATAGTAAAAACAAGTTTTACGTTCCCTAAAGCATGACTTTTTCATCAGGTTATGGTTTCCATGTGTGCGGCACTTGAGCACTAAACTTTATAATTAGGAACTGACTCTTGTGTAAATTCTAAGTGGAACGAATGCGTACAAATGATTTTGCCATTTTAACGGACATATTTATACCCACAAAGATAATTAGCCTACTCAAATTGCTTTGAGTGAGCCCACGTCCCAATTATAACGCGCCAAAATGCTCATATGGTATCGGCACTCAAACCAAATTTATAGCAAATGACATTCAATCCCAAGTAGATGTCACATAACAAAACAGATTTAGTGTAAATAAGTGAATAATAAAAGCATTCTTTTTACTATTCCCAGTTCTGACTTTTAAAAGGATATTATGGAAACGAGAGTACAAGTTTAAATTGCCATGAAATGTAATATCCCAGTTGTCATCTTTTATGTTGCTACTTACAAAATAAGGGTCCATAAAATTTTAATTTGCAATGGTTTATTGAGTCGTTCCTATTCTATTTTTCCATTCTACACAAAAACATGATTCGACTTTGAGTTTGACGTGGGATGGTAGTGCAATTCGAAACGAAAGTCACTTTTCATGTATTATGTACACGGAAGTGAAAGTGAAGGAAAAAAATTAATTGTTTAACTAGCAATGTATTATTTACGATGGGGGACGAACGGTCTACATATGCTTTCTGCTGTTGTTACAGCAACGTTCATATTATTTGTTAAAATTATATATACATTTGTATAGTTACTTCATATACAATACACCCCACTGTTTCAAATTTATTGTGGTACTGCATATAAACTATGGGTTTCAAAGCATATGCGTGTATTTTCCGCAAATGTAAATCTTTGTTGATTAATTTCATTGACACAGTTTGTGTTCCTTGATACACGATGAACACATGTCCATGACATAATACCACTGCATTCTCCTCAAAATTACTCCTGATGGCATTAAATAGCGGTCCCTAGAAAGAGAAACTCTCATTTCGTATGGAAATTATGTAGATACTCTATTATATAAACGAATTTTGGTTCTTTCTGGGGTCATACAGTTGATAATAGAGTAGAACATATATTATAATATACACATGTATATTTGTATGCATACCAACTTTATATTGACTAATGTACCGCCTTGTTTAACTATTCTAGAAGGGTACTTTCATTCGATGCCGCGTGTACACTTAAGTACATATACATATGAATACTGTCGCTTTCTTGTAGTTTTGATTAAAGCACCAAACACTTACCTACTTGTATATGGGGATAAAAACATGAATATTATGTCTCATGTATGTATAATCGCAAATTGAGCATAATGTCTTCCAAACCGTATACTTTTTATACTATCTTCTTCAAATTATATTCCCATGCAAGGCCGGTAAAATTGGCACAAGGCACAAGTGGCCAAAAAAAGTCTTGCGAGCTTTTCTATTCATTTTTTTCTTCTTATATTGTATTTGCTTGTGCCTGCATTTTTCGTGGAAACCCTATTACATTTTTTCCACGACTTTCCACATGTAATCGATAATGATTCCACAGGTCTAAACTGCAACAGTCAATAATAGTCTCAGGAACGTTGCATGTCTCACTAAAAATCCGTGCTGTGGTTAGTGCTCACATTCACAGACATATAAATGACCACCTGACGCATTTCATATACACTCAAACTTAACAGTCACTTCTCCTCCACCCAATCTTTTGAGTACAGGCATACAATACAATATACGTGGAATATGTGAAAGTATGTATGTTTGTAATTGCGATATGATAGAGAGAGAAAAAACCGATAACCACAAAACTTTACTTGTCAACACATTACAAACTATGAAAAAGGGAAGAGCTAACTGGCAGGCCGGTTACCAACTCAGCATTACCATGGAATTATACTCACCCATTCTGGACTTCTTTCTTGACTTTGAAAGGGAAAAAAGGTTTACGAATACAAAAAGGGAGAAAAAAGCACACACGAAGGAAAATGGTGCCATATGGAGATGTGCTACAGAAGGCTATACGGCTCTAATGCTACACCAAGAAACACGTGGACTGTATAAAAAACAAAACTCCAATTTAACCATCCATGTTTTTCTTATGCTGCAGTAGCAGTGGAACTAGTAAGTAAGTAGTGACACATTTTGTCTTTCCACTGCTGTACAACATTTTTCTACCGCATGTGCAATGGAAATGAATCTTGTACATATTTGGTTTTTCTTCTTCTTCATCGTCATCATCATCATCAACATCTAACTTTGTTGGGCTTGTTGCGGAAGAGAAATAGAAAAATGCTATTTTCATTATCTTACCAGAAATACTCGCCATCTCCATGAGGAATCTTATTCACGTTTCCGTCTCTCTACCAGCTAGTCAAGTACAACAGAGAGGAAGGAATAAATGGAAGAAGATAGGAGAAAACTTGCCGTCGTAGCTTTAATGTAGGTGTATAATATCTGTGTGTAGAGTAGAGTGTTACGATGTGACGACGACGACGATGATGATGATTATTATGTTGCTTTTTTATTCTTTTTTTCCAAAAGGAAAAATAGCTGGAATTGATGCTGCTACACTTAATGTACGTTTCATATACAAAAACTTTTGTGAGAGAGCCAGATGCTCGGCAGCTCCAGTTAGTTAGCTTTTATTGTATTTAGTTTTCGTAGCACAGAGACAATCAACTTGTAATATTGTGAAGGAAATTATTCCTGCTACTCCTTGTTTATGTTGACGACGATTGTGTTATTTACACAATGACTAATGGACTACACTTTTTTGTCATACAAAACATTTGCTGAGGCTGCCGCTTTCTACTTTGTTTCAGTAAATATATCATTACATGATACATAGTTAGCGGCTCGCTGAAATGCGACGGTGTTGAGTTATTACTTTTCATCGTCAAGTGCTTCTTATTAATGGATCTTTCCTCAAGAAAACATTTCTCTTTTTTGTCAAGTATGATAGCAAAGAATAGAATGTGGTGGTAGGAAACAGGTTCACAAATTGCAATACAATTTAGTTGTATGTACTTTTTTTTATATGTATTCATCTTAAATTACATTTCAATTCGGAATGCTTACATTACTTAAATACAATTACCTTTTATACTTACACAAGACAAGTCATTTATAGTCACCCAAGTACCTTTTAGGTCAATCAACTGTTCATGATTACTCTTTCATAAAAGGTTGTCTGGAGGAGACGATGAGACGGGCATTTATAGTGCTTTATTGTGTAACATGTTTTTGACAACGAATGCTTGCTTAGAATCCCGTCCTTTTAAAGACGTGCTTTCTCTCTCCCAAAAATTGCTACATTCAATGTAATTTAATGAAGCAGTATGAGTGCTCAAGCTAATTTTTACGTCGTAATAGTCCATTTTATTGATACTAAGCTAGTTTTAATGATGTACTGAGAAAAGCCCGTGAACATTTTATGTGAAATCCAAAACAGCTACCAATTTGCAGTACAAAAGCGCAAAATTAGACATATGATTTATCAACGTTTGTATAGGCATGCTTGACTGTGTTTCTCAAAATCTTTACTTTTCCAGACGTTCTTTGTAATCAAATCACATTTACTGCACGAAAAGTCAAAAATCTTAATACATAAGTAAGTATATACTTATGGATGTCCCGGTTTCTTTCCAACTTTGTAAAAACACCTAGCTGGTGCGTACGCTCATTTCCCCACATGATCATCATCAACGATCTAGCCTCTATTTAATGGGACTCAGTGAGCCAGGCTAGTGGAGTCATTTCTATGGACCAGTGAGCAGCACTCACTCGCGTAACAATTTATTATTATGACTACCTTAACTTTTCATTCCTATGGAAATTCGATAAAGAAACTACCTATATAAAGTTTCGGGACTCTGAATCGTTCGCGGAGAGAAGATCTGAGGGTTGATGGTTGATGTTGACGTTGATATTCAGTCGTTGGGAGCCTACACAAAGTATACGGTAGTCACTCAAAGTTTTGCAAGCAAGCACACACACACACATACATACACTCTTATGTGCTCTAATTAATGCTCGTTGATTTTTCGTCTCTTTTGATCTTACATTCTATTCATACTAAACTTACATTGAGTTTGTTAGATTAAATGTGTTGTGATGATGAAACAGAACTGACTAAGAATAAAACCTTGCTTCGTATAATGATAATGATGATGATGATAGCGGCGATGACGTAGTCGGGAATGATCATGAGAATAATAATAATAAAATATACGAAATTTAAGTTTATACTTAATATATTTATTGCCCTGGCTCCATATACGTTAGTTGCCTATATCAAGTTTCTAAACTACTGACGATGCGAGAGTGAAAGATTATATTGTGGACATCTTCTCATTCAAAGATAAAGTAGGGCAGCAACTACTTTTTGGAGTAATCTTGAATTTGATGGAAAGCAAATGGAATGAGGTGGAACATGGTTTGCTATTACTTTTTTTTGCTTCTCAGTTGGAAACTCTTGTGGATCACCAGAAACTAGAAGTACTTTGGGAAGAGCATGCATGATGGAAGACATGGAACTATTCAGTCGACAATGATGAAACTGTGAAAGGTTCCTCCTTTATAGGGTGAATTAAGAAGAAATTTTGAACTAAATTTGTGTGTTCTTTTTGTGGTTCTTGCATATCTTCACAAATCTAATTGTACATGCTAATATTTCACTGACAATGTTAAGCCGGTTTGGTATACTAGTAGTTATTTTGTTCCGTGGTACAATATTATACCCCCTATTCATTCATTCCTGAAGTTTTACTTTTTTAGGGAAGGATGGAAAAGTAATAATGCCATTGATTCATTTACTTCTATTTGCTCATACGTTTGAGCAATCGCTTTTTGTGCTTGCTTGTAAAATATACATACGAACGAAATAATATACCTGAAATAGAGAAGGCAGGTGAAGCATTTTTACCTTCTCAAAGCCACAGAGAGCTCTGAACATCTCCAAAAACTCTTACTCGTTTCTGAACATTTTCAAAAAAAAGTTTTTGAGGGCAAATTATTAATCCACGGGCAATAAGTATTATTCGACAGGACCACGTACCTATATGTAAATGCATGTGTATGTATATTGTACTCAAAACTTTGTTATTTGATGGATTACTTTAATCATGAGTTACTTTCCTGGTGATCCTTTTTTTATTAGCGCGGTGAGTTACATATACCACACGAACTTATGACAACGTACTGTCTGTCTGTTTTTCGCATTTCTTAAAACCATTTTGACATCGGTTTAAAATAATACGAGTGCTCGTTAAATAAAGTGTCGCATGTTTCTCGAGTTATTGAGTTTTCTCCGGAGAACTGGTATATTAAACCAATCAAAATCCGACGCTAATGCTATCTGCTTCTGATTGCATTTCAAAATATACCTACACTACACACAATATATGTTCAACCTCAACCTATGCTTTGTTCGATAAATGTGGAAGAAAAACTGATTAGGAAAAATACAGGCAAGTTGTAAACATAATGCAGCCATTCCTCCAACTCACAGAATCTGTTTACAACGATAACAAACTTCTCTACGTCAAGCATTCTTCTTAGAGTTTCTCAGACTTTCTGCGTATTCCTGTGTGTACATATGCAAATCCAAAGTTTCGACTTTTCATCTGGATTTGAGTACCCAGAAAACGAAGGATATATACATATGTATGTATATGTTATACGATGCTCTCCCATTTGCTATTTGAGCTGCTGACTGCTTTCATTACAGAAACCGGATGGTATACAAAGTACATATAACTCATGTTAAATATGAAAAGCATTTTACAAGGCAATGAAATCTGATCAATCACGACGAGTAACATTTCCACGAGTCACAAACGTTATTCAACCAACCAAAGACTTTATTTTGCAGGAAGATAGGGAGTATTGCATAATAAAGCATGTTTTGATATTGAATTTCAAATTCGTTCATCATTACTACCATTTTAAGGATCCTGATTTTGTAAGCATGTATACATACTGATGAATCATTCCAAGAAAAAGTAGAAGAAATCGTATTAAATTTATTATAATTTACGAAGGCAGTTTCATATAACGTTTGCGAATGACAGCAAACGCATTTCTATGCATTATGATGATGATGATGATGTGTAGAATCCAACCTTTTGGGATCCCGTATCTCGTGCCATTTACAGGCTGAGACTGGAGTGTCATATTACCTAACGAGTGACTACTCCGTAATCTTCAAATGCTTAAGTTGAGACTGTTATGAGTAAAAAACAAAATGCAAATGTATGCTTTTTCCATCCGTTTCTGATGTATTCATACATAATATAAAAGTGAGATGACGATGATGAAGAGGCCTATGTTCTTGTTTCTTTGTCATTGAGTTATTCATGTGTGAATAAATATTGGGAAATCGCGTAGCCTTCCTTTTTGCTTTTTTTATATACTCTCTCATGAGTCAGAGAATGGTATGCGCTCACACATTTTTTCGCCTTCATCATCATCCTTTGAAGCCCATTTTTGTACTCGAACAGTTTTTTCCTCTCTTCCATTTTCCTATCCGTGACCATTCTCTACTAAAAGTCAAGAATCAGGTAAATGCATAGAAACCAGAGCTAACGGAATTGAGCCCAATTTCCTTATTTTTACTTCAGCTCAAAAGCTATAGGTATACTGGGGGACGAGGCGGAGGCATAATATATGACAAATGATGTATGCCAAACAATCAGCCAAAATCTCAGCAACTAACTCTTTGCTTTTCTTTTCTTTTGCATATTCATTTAATATATGAGAGATGTGGATAAAGGATGAGTGCAGAGTGGAGAGGGAGCACCAGTTCAAAAATAAAATCGTCACATATGTATAAATGCTATTTTCTGCAACTTCTCATACAGCTCATCCAATCACTTGACTTATTGTTTCTTTTTTTCCTATTCAAAAACCATCAAAAGAAGTGAGTTTTCTTTCAACCACTTTTCTCAATACAGCAGCTACCTACTCAGGTCTGAGTTTGACTGTGTGCTCCTTCCTTTAAACTACTCGGATTTTTATGGCTTTCTTTTTATAATTTTTCCGAGAAGAGTACATCCTGTTTCCTTTAAAGCGTGAGGTCGTCAAGAAAATATGGTCTTTTATAGCTCACCTCTCAATCATCTCTTTCCCCCTTTTTTTTTACTTATTCACTAGTTTGTTCCTGCCTGTTATTCCTAAACATTTTCCTGCTTCGTTTTCTAAAATTAAGTTTATCATAATGTAATTTGGTCGTCCAAGAGATGACTCAGCCCCTCAATCAAAATGCTATGCATAAATACATTGACTAATAGTGTAAAAAAAGGGCAAAGTCATTGTCATTTCATGTATGCTCTAAATTATATTTATTTCTTTCCACAGTAAGTAGTAAAGGAAGCAACTTTTTTTTTATTAACGTAAGTGTTTAACTGAGACCTCACAGCTCACTAGAACTTCATCTCCCTCTGGAAGAATGTGAGAAACAAAAGAATTTCAATCCTACAGTCTCTCTCTCTCTCTCTCTTGTTGGGCAGGCCTATTTTGTCTGCAGATTTTTGACCATCTTTCTCACTTCCTCTGCATTACAAAAAGAAGCGGCATAAATCCACCGGATTTTTTAGATGGTCCATATAACAATGTAAGGAAAAGGAGAAGAGGGCTCTGGCTCTACAATAAAAAGTAGTGAATTTTTGTTCCAACTACAAGTCTCACTTGGGAGCACTATAAAATCCTACAGAATTATCGCTCTTCCAGGGAGACTATCATCATATAAAAATCTAACTTCAACACCATGCATTTCACTCAACAATATGTTCTCTATGTTTCATCCATAATATATAAAAGTGCAACTGAGAATTACACTTGACTGACATGATGATGTCAGTAAGAGTACAGAAATGGTAGTTTTGTTCTGTAAACTTAGAATTGTACTAACTGACTGTAAAATATATCACTGGGTTTTTGTTGGTGCAGGATAAACCAACAAACTTTTCTCCCCGTCTTGATTCCATTTTTATAGGTAGGGTTTCTGCTACAATCTATGTATTATTATTTTAGCCTTCTTTCGGGAAAAAGAAACAACATAAATAAGTATTTGTGCTATAAGTGCCTGTATTCAAATGCAGGAGAGGAATGCTACAAAATACCTAAAAAAATTCCCACTTCTCTCATCCTATCCATCCATCTTTATTATGTTCACATGTGTAAACCATCCTTTATGAAAGTATCTATCGTTTGTAGTTGAATGTCTTGAAAATCCATAACTTGAGGGGAAACTAAGATTGAGCACCATGATTTTGAGAGAAGTACATACATCAAACAAACTTAAAAAAATGAGAGTACAATTCGCTCACAGTAAAAAAATCCAATTGTACCTAGCTTCACCTTCCTTATCTACACACAGGTTAGTTTTTTTAGCTATGAAAAAGAAAAACAATTTGACATGATGCATGAGTTGAGCACACACCAAAAACTAGATAGATAGATAGTAACTTGGTTTGCATATTGCAGACAACAAATAAGGCTGCTTCTGCTTGTTTTTGCAAGCCCACTCTTATTGAAACACGTAATTGTGAGAACGACAACACGCGTTCTCACGTACTTTCTCCTCCTTTCATATTGGAGTCACAATGATATTATCATTATTATCATCAGCAACATTATCATAACGTTACTATAGCAAAAGTCCTGTTGTATACATGTCCCCCAGGGGAAAAATGATCTTCAACGTTAAAAAATCGTCTACAACGCCTCTTTGTTCATGGGTGATACATTATGTAGCATAGTCAGTCAGGCAGCCATCCGCTATTTCTTTCAACCCACACATATCCGTCGTATGCCTCAATACCTTGCTGCTGGCAGGATATGGAATCATGCATGTTTGAATCTATCTAACCTTCTTTTCCGGCACTGGAACTTTTCCCTGATTATATACCTGTCTCAACCTCTCAAAAAATGTATGAAAATTTGGAGAAACAAAGCGGATGTTTGCTCCTTGCTAGAACTACAAGTACATATTTGAAAAACGGAAACGCAAGTTTGTCTGTAGACATGCACAACTACAATCTACAATCGAAAAAGGAAGAGTTGGTGAGATAAACGGGATGGGAAAACCAAGTCCGTTCTTGATTCTACTCTATTCATATTCTATCCTACTGGTCTCTTCCACTATTGCTGATGATGGCGACGCCGGTGTTCCACTAAATGTTCTCTGGAATCCTAAACAGCCATGCAAAAAAGCTATCATCAAGACTTATAGTATGGTCGTCATGTAAAATTTTGGGGGTATAAAAATACCTATACATGTACATATTTTTTTCCAAACGTAATATACACACGAATTTATGTAATGGTCTTGACTGGAGATCTGAGGAAAGGTGTAAAGTTGTCTGTTGACTCCTCCGTAATATCTCCCATCTCATCCATTTTGCATACAATCACACTGTATAAAGAGCCTCCACTTCCAGAAGCCCCTACTTACTCTAATATATGTGGTTATGTAACCTGAGTTTAGCTACAGATAGGGATGATATAAAGAGAGAGAGAGAGAGCAGAGGAGTCTCATATAGTTTCTAGTAGATTTCGTTTCCTTCTATGAAATTCCATTTCTTTTTTCCTCTAGTGCATTGGTATGTATGAAAATTCTGTTTTTACTCTGTTATGAGGATACATTCATGGTTTTTGTACATTATTATGAGCTGAAAATTGCAAGAGTAAGTTCACGCAAGATCTAATAATAAAACAGTAGTAGTCTCACAGTTTTTCCTTGGTCCATTCCGTTCCACTACTCACTCCCCCAAACACTACTACGTACTATATACGATAACGCTTCATTTTTCGAATACTTACGTTAAGTTTACCTACCTCTTTTTTGTGTTCAATGGAGGAAAAGCAGAATTTACAAAAATGGGAAGCATTTTTTACCTTTTCATCTAAAGAGCAAGACAACAAAATTCAACTCTCTTTCTAAACTAAATTATTCAAGGGGAAGAAGAGGGCCATCCTCGATGGCTACTTGTCAACAGGACATTGTCAAATGAAAAAAAGAGGTGGTAGGTAAATAACTACATTTTGACTCTTCTTTTTGTAGCCTCCTACTTAGATTTAAAACTGCAAAAACAAATTCGCAAAATTCCCCAAAAAAGAACAAGAGAGCGGCGAGCGTCCATTAAATTTTTGCTAAAAAAATTTCATGTCTTTTGGTTCCGGTTACTAACCCTCATGTTAAAAATGGCATGACATGAAGGGAGATAAAAACTAAATCCCTGAAGAATTCTCCGTCCAAAAAAATGGGGAAACATCTTGATATGATCATCATCATTGGATTATTGAATAGTTGTATGACGCTTTTTAATAACATGCATTTTTATACCTTACATGCAACGGTCATTAGCCTCATCGTAAAACTTATGAACGAGGAAACGCATTTTGTATGTGGGTTAAGCGCTCCATCCATCCATGTTATGCATCATTTGAATGAAACCATTTCAGAGCTCGCTGAATGGTGAGTAAGACTTAAGAGTGAACCTATAAAAACCGAAGGTTTTCTTACTGATGTTGTTATTATGAGCTATACATACTTATTACATGATATGTTTATAATGGGGCTTCGTTCATCTTTTTGAACTATGGTTTGAGCCTAGACGTGTAAAAAATCGTACCGAAAAGTCATAAAAAACAGCATCAGTAACGATCGTTCAATTTCATAGACCATTTTTTTAGATTGACTGACTGTCTTGTAAGTAAGTAATGGTATATGTTAAGTAAATGAAGAGGAGATGCAAAAGCTTGAATTGGATTGGAATTAAAACGAGGCACACGTTATGAGTAACTTTTACGCCAAATAAAAATCTTATAAAAATGTTTGTTTATACGATGAAATACACCTAGTAGGTGCTTCCAAACGTTCCTTAGTTGAATTGAAATTACTGTCGTTGAGTTCAAATTGCAATCCCACACATTTTATTCTTTGCATCATTTCCTTTGTTTAATCATGAGTTGGATATATTACCAACACCTGTGATTATGTAAGCAGACTCTTGATTTAGGTTTGAATTGTTTCATAGAAGTTTAAAACTTCGTTTAGCTCACTATCAGTGGCATTTCGGAAACTTAAGCACTTGACAACCTTTTCCATAGTAAAAAGTATTTTATGGGAAGTATGTATCTACATTATCTCCCACTAATCTTATTTGTTTTGATGTAGGACGATGTTAAATAGCGAGTAAAAATTCTCACAGAAAATAGTCGACTAATTAAATTTAGATTTTGCTCACTTTCAAGGTGTTCAAGCAAGAAAATAATTGTATATTTAAAATTAACTAGTTATGTAATAGCAAAAGTAATTAATTAAAATTAAAAAAAAACAGTCCTTTAGCTGCATCATTACTCATCATAGTTTATTTCCAATGGCTGTTACCAATACATGTAGTATGCATCCGTTTAGTTCCCATCTTCATCAACGCAGAACAATCAACGGCGAATAGGGGTTCTATTCGATCGAGGAGATGATCATCAAGAAACAAATAGCTTTTAGTGTATCTGATGAGTGCACTTTTACAAAACGTCAAATAATCTCTTTGTTCTTTCCACCTCCTTTTTCTTTATCCACCACCACCGTCAGTCAAAGTAAACGCAGTTTCTTGGTAAATGGCAAGGTGGATGGATGGAGGATGTTAGAATTGCGAGGACTTTAGACACGGATAGAAAAAAACGTATGATAACTACAACTACTGCTGCTACAACTATAACTATAGGACTAGAAGGAAAAACTGCACTAAAGCACCGTACACATGACAACAAACCGGTGACAAGCTAGAATTTTCACTTCACCCAGACCAACCACTCAAACTCTCTCACCTTTTTTCTCTTCCTTCTAACAACAGAGCTACACCATGATTTCTGAATCTTAACAGAAAGTCGCTTCCTGCTCCTTATGAATGTATGTATGTATGTATTTGTGTGAAAGAGAAAAAGCTCTCTAGTCAGTTTTTACACGACGGCTAGCCTCTGTCAGTCTGTTAGTACAAAAACGTTTCAAGTGGTACAAAGGGAGGGTGAAAGGGGTACAAATGCCAATACATCACTTGCACTCTCAAAAAATGATGTACCTTGACGGTCCTCACTCTATCTTCCTCAGAGAGTTCAACCAGTTTTAGGGTTTGCACTGTCTGCTCTGTCATAGTCGCTCAGAGTTTGCTTTACAGTAATTTGAGAGATGAGAATGTGTTTAAATTGTGTGGCTCCCTGTAGCATTTGAAAACGAGAGGAATAGCTCTCGTCCTGACTTTACAAATGGTGTAGTCCCATGCTCACACTGGAGTGGGCTGAATGATCCCAAGGAGTAATAAAACTAAATATTACTTTAGCTTCCAGACGCACAACTACGGAACTATTGGGATTGAACTGAAGAAAGTAGAGCATTGTAAAGCAAATGCAGCGGCAGCAAGGCTACATGATGATGCGCACCAGTTTCTTAAGACTGTCAACTGTCACATATAAAAAAAGAGGAGAGAAATTTGTTGGCACTATTTAGAGAATCAAGAGTATATTATGTAATGACGATGATGAAAACAACAATGTAGACGGGAGGAGTGGAGCAAGGGGAAATTGAGGAAACCCTTGGCTGTTTACTTGCAAGAGCAACCACATTGTCGACAAACAAGATTCCTATCTGGTTGACTGTAGTAAAAACACAGGAACGGAAAAGCTTTGAGGAGGATAGAAGAAGAGTGAGTGAGTACGAGAGCGTCTTGCTGGAAACTGGATGGGTCTAAGCAAGTATCTGATGATGCGACTGCTGGTGAACCATGACTTCTTACACTGCTCACTCAACTAACTGGGTTACTTGAGCATGTGTGTAATGTCGGTATGTCTTCGTCGTCGTGGAGTAGTCACACAATTACTAATACAAAAAATGCTCCATCCGCCACCACTACTTCAGCTCCTGCTACTACCACCACCACCACCACTTATTGTACATCCCAGCATCATTTCCTACAACAACGTCCTTTTTTTTGCAAAGACTGCCAATATTCACTTCTTCTTCTTATGTGAGCGTGTGTTTAGCTCTGGATTTTGACGTGCCACTCTTTGTGTGTAAATGTGTGAGTTGGTGTGCTCAGAAGCAGTGGTTCAACTAGACTAGACGAAAAACTACCCGTAATCCGGAGAATAGATGAAGCTCCTCTTGCGCCCGTATCGAGAGAGCCGTGGTGAGAGAGAGACATAGAGGACTTTAATAAACAGTCAAAAAGTAGACACAGCTCTCTTTTACGCTAAGGTCGGTGGACATGGTCACAGAGAAAAACGGTCATAATATGCCAACCACGGTATCTCCATCCATCAACTTTGCAAATTTTACCTTTCCATTCTATCCTCTACAACTACCACTAATGCCGCTCGCATTGGTTCCAAGTTACTTTAAGCTATTGCCACTTTCCTAAATGCTACAACAAACAAAAGAGAAACTTCCCCAAATAGAGTATTGCACAATATATCCAAAGATTTGTGTCCTGGCCTGCTCTCTAGCCTTACTATATCCATTATCTTGGCTTTTATGGCTCTCACAAAAACATAAGCACATCATAAGATTTCGCATTCATCCTATAATCATACAAGAAAAACCGGAGCGAAACAAATTAGAGCTAAGAGAGAGAATGAGAGCTCTTTCAGTCTTTCCTTTCTTCCCTATAGAGAAAGAGGAGAGCATGACTTTATGATTTGTAGTCAAACTAATGTGAGTAACTGACTCTTTTTAACTGAGGCAGTGACTGACTGATTGGTTGACGGATGGACGGACAGACTGACTGGTTCGCTGGTTTTCCATTGGTGTAAGCTGTGCATGGGCGAAGAAACTGAAAAGCAAGAGTTGTATCACTGCCAGTCACTTCTACCACCAGGAATACTAACTAGGCATTATGTCTATTACTCCTTTTTCTACTCCAAATGATACTCAACTAAAACTCAAACAGGCACCGAAAAAGCAAACAACATACACACATAGATAGATAGATGAATGTGATTTTACACACACCACACGTTATGGAACCATATTAGCAACATCAACGAAAAACCAAACAGTACTGGCAACAAAAAACTTCACTCACTACTGACAATCTCTCTCTCTCTCGAACCTTGCCGAATACCTATCAACTATTCATATTGCAAGCAGTACAAGAGTTTGACTAATCGAATTTTGCTTTACAAATATCTACCTACATAAGAACGTACGGACGACTGTATAATGTATGTGAATTGTACACAAAAAAATATACAGTTGAAAAAGTTATATTTCCTTTATGATTCCTTACCAATCTATGCAAAGTATGAAATAACTGCAGTTTAATATGGTTTTTCATTTCACTCTATGGAATGGGGTCCCCCAAAAATTTGTTATAATTTTTTCCTCTCTGTCCAACGTTTAGCCGCAGCATGCGTGTCTACAAAAATAATGTATCGTACCCTTTCCTGCTTATGAAAAATGCATGAACTTTCAAATTTACAGAAAAAGAATTTGCGATCTCGGCAAAAAAATATAGATTTTCTTTTTTTTAAACTTGCATACGCATTCAATATCTATATAAACATAACACATGGCAATGCAATACCAACCAACTCGTTATATAGTATTAAAAACGGGTTTCCAATGGAATACTTAGGCAAGTAATGTCGTGATATAGAAAGTTGTGATGGGGATTTCATGCAGATGATATTACTTGGGAATGATCTTGTATGAAAATGTCATCGTCGTCTGATTCCAATCTGTTTTCTTATTAGACCTGTGCTCCTGCTCACCAATCAAACGCAGCCAAAGCCAAACTGAGTTTGCGAAAAGTTGAATATTAAAAACGGATGTGAAATGCAATCCAACATACATATATATATGTGCATAACTACGTGTGTGCCTGCTTGTTGTTTAGGTACGTGTTGAAATAAATAAATTAAAAAATGTTTCATAATGACGTTTTACCCCACAGCCAGATTTACTCTAGTTTTTCCCCTATTTTTCTGCAAAGGGAGTTCTCCAATGTGATATAGTATAAATATATTTGTCTCGAACAAAAATTTTGGTGTCCTCTCTTCAACTGTTAACTTCTTGTAGTTTGTGTAAGATATATTGAAAGAAGAGCTTTGGAAACCTACTGTTTTTGATACAACCATAATGATGTGTATGGATGCATTGGGCTACGATGTTCAAAGAATGTAAACGTGTGGGTTGCTGCCCGGATGTGGAGTTTGAAGTCAATTTATACACTTAGGCAAGGCGAGTTAGCGGTGCGGTTAGGCTTTCGGGCTTATCAGCACATGCTTCGGGATTCGATTCCCTCCGGTGCAAGCAAAAAATGCACTTTAACTCGTTTCTGCTTAATCCTATCGGCTCTGTGTTTGTACGGGTAGGTATCCTCTGGTATCGCTAAATTAAGAGCACGTCACAAGGGAAGTGATATCGTACTGGAGGATCCACATAGAGTGACCCTTCTCTGTGTGATGGCCTGAGTCTCAAATCGTAGTGAGTAGTACCTAGTTTAGTAGATGTTCTAGGGAGACAGGCAAAGTCATTGTGTGGGAGACCAATCCATTAAGTTGGCATTGAACACGGATGACTATAATCAGAAATTTTTTTAATTTTAATTTACACTTGGAGATACATTACTAGAATATTATTATTATTTTCATGAGTGACTTAACACTATGAATAATAAATTATGGAAACAACTATGACGGCAAAGTTGTGTTGACATTTTGCTGAGCAAAACTCTGAGCTAGGGAACCAGAGAGAAAGGGCGAGAGAGAGAGACATAGTCAACTTCAAAAATCCTTTACACGATCCATGTACAATATAACCAAATGCAGCTGCTGATCATGGCGTACTAGAGCACCAAACTACAGTGGAGAATGATATGAAATGATGTGTTTTCTGTTTTCGAACAAATTCCATGCTTTATACACTTCACTTGAGGCATTAATATTCCAGTGAAATAAGTAAGTTTCTTGGTTACCCCCGCTGAAAATGGGTCTTTTATTGCTTCAGTTAAAGAGGAAAGGTGTTTTGATGCTGGCTCACAAAAGTGTCATTCTGCTTGAGTTGTGAGGTCGTCAGGATTCCTTTATATTAGCTTTGTGTTTGTCTCTCAACTCTTAGAATATGGCTTCATATAAAACTAATAGAATTTATTAAAGAGCCACCTCAACTCCAAAGCCTTCTTATAGACTATTCTTACTCTCTAAGAAAATGTGAGCATTGAAGTGTTTGCTCTTTCTTCAAAAGTACTTAACTATCTGCTGCTATATTCAACTGGTAACAAACCAGCATGACGTGAACCAAACCAGCGCAGAAAAAATAAATTCTCAAGGAGGACTATAATGTAGTCAGCAGGCGAAACCAATTCGTTTAATAACTTTTTTCAAATTTATTTGCAATGCAAAGACATTCTGATGCGAGTTCAAGATGAAAAATTGTTCCACTCCAGATGGAATTATTTTTAAGACAGTGTAAATACTTAAAACAACTTTCTATTATTGACTTACCCCAAATAACGTTGAAAACTGGATCTGGAAATAAAGCAGGGTAGGTAATGCTTTTTCTATTCACTTAGAGGTTGTTGCATAAAAGCCGCATTGATGCACAAACAAACGACGTTAGAGCGGAATTAATAAATGGGGGCAAGGTCCGATAGCTGACTTCGAAGGTTAATTAGTAAAATGTCTAAATTGCCATTTAAAGTCACTTTGATCTTTATAGCTACTGACTTGATTTAATTTGTGTTTTCTCCATGCTTCTCTTCCCTTTCACACTGCTGACGTCGCAAGTTCTTGTTAGTGTAGATATCAGAGCAAAATTTACGAAAGGTACGGTGAGATATTAGCTGGATCGTACGTAGGAATAATCTGATGTTCACTTGGTGACTCCAGTTGCTGCTGGAAGAACTTATGCTAATAGCTTGCAAAGCACTATCAAACGACCATGTGGCCAATCTTTCCAACTGTGATGTGATAACATTAGAGCTAAAGTGTGCAAGATATCACCATCTCTTCCCATTAAATACTCCATGTTCCACTAGCAAACATCAGTCAGTTTGCCACTAAACAATAAATCAAAACCAGGCAAATATGCGTATTACATAGATAAAGCCTCCGCTTATTGATTGTAAAGGGGCTGTCATCCACTCTGGAGGATACGAGAGGACAAAATGACCACACAATATACATTATGCTCAAGGTGAATGAAAGCCGACCAAAGTAGTAGCCACGACCATATTGCCATGTATATTACATTTTGCTATGTATATAAACCGTATCAATCCGACTCGTATCCAAAATATACTATTATATTCTTTACTAATAAATTATACATGCGTATTCCTTTCTGGTATATATTGTATGCATGATTTGATTTCTGTATTAAGCCCCAAACCTTTAACCATTAATTAGAGGGAATTGGCTTTGGAACTATTGCAAATAGCTATTATTAAATATGGATGTCCTCTAGGTTTATCAAATGCAATTTTATAGGTGTACCAAACCTCATTTCTGAAAACTTGTGGAGTGAGTAAATCACGTAAAAAACTATGTCATTTCATGAAAAACTGTGACAACATAATGTGAATGACAAGGCCATATTTTAGAGCGCACATTTTTTATCCTAGTTTTTCTCCCCTCCTGATAACGTTGTTATCTCACTAATACGTCTTTTATCAGACAATATTCCATTCTGTTCACTCATGTATAATAACCGGTAGTGACAACGGAGAGCAAAAAAGCTCCAACTTCACAACAGAGCTTTCACAGCCGGTTAGTTATTTTGTGAATATTGAGCACCTATTGAGTGATTGGGAGTTGTTAGCGTAGGAGCAAAAGCTTTTCCGCAAAGCTTCAGTCAGCAGACAGAGTTGGAAAGGAGGAACGTGAGTTGGTGAAGCTCTTTTCTTGATATAGAGCAGCAGCTGGAAAGTCGTCCCTCACTATATGTTCATGATAATAATGACTGTGGTGAAAGCAGGTGTCATGCACTTCCTCTCCCACCATGTTCCCACTTGCACATTACACGGAGCTTTTCAACCGCCCATTATATTTCTTATATTTACACGCAACAGGTTGTTATCATTCTTTTTTTCGCTACATTTTTATATCTATATACACTTCCCTAAGAAATGCAGCTTCAGTTTGAAGATAGGGATTGAGAGGTGATATCTGACTTGAGAATCTACTCACTCAGATATATTTATTTAAGGTAAAGCAAAAGAAAGTATTAGCTCTGAAAGAATAAGTAGATATAAACACGCACTATTTTGGAATGGAAGGAGATTCAGAAACAATGGAAGCAGAAGAATGTTGAAATATTGGGACAAACTGTTATGTTCTAGTGAAAGCAAGGAGTTGAGCATACTAAGTCCGTTGTAATAGGTCCCAAGGGAAAGATCTAAGCTGAGCAAGTCATGAGGAAGGTGTGTAACTGTAAAAAGTGATATATGTACATAATATAGGCTTGGTACACTATTCAAGTGAAAGATACATTTATAGACTGTAAGAGGTAATATTTGTATTCGATGAATTTTCAATATGTTTATGGAACCTTGGTGTGTGCTTCCATCAACTGAATTCGATTACAATCCAAAAACTTTCTCATGCATATGTTATGAGCTTTTTGTTTAACTTGCTAGTTTCATTACCGTTACAAGTTACAACTGCGTCTTTTGTAAGCCTTTCTCACGTAGATCACGTGTATTGTTTCTATTGAATAGAACAATTTAACCTTTTTCGTCCAATAGAATGTGGACTTTCACGCCTTTAAACGCTAAATCAGCATGAAATACAATATTTCCATAAACGGTTCTAAAAATAAATGTTTTGAAGGACTAAAATTATATAGATTCACGTATTTTACCAACCTGCCATAATATTTTTTTTTGAAAATTTGGAATTATATTATGTACATAAATGCCATCATATAAGGTTGTCATACACATAAACTACAGATTTTTTTCTCTGCAACGCATCGAATCGCTTCTGTTTCATCTACACAAAAAAGTATTTAATAAAAATGTAACCTTAGTCACGACACATTTAAAATTGTACCTTATTATTTTTTCGAAAGAGTCTCGCAGAATGTTTTTAGCGTAATATTCTAAGACCTACTTGGCCTTGGCCTAGTGTAAATATGTAGTATACTTGCTATAATGTGTTTGGTGGGACAGGTGTTGTTGAATGATGATGTGTTCCCCAAGGGATCTCAGGTGAATGGGGGAATGAAAGACAAGGAAAGGAAAACAAACTTCATGTTAATGATATTAGTATCAGTGTTATATCTAAAATGTGTTTTAAAGCTTATTTAAGACGAGCGGAGCAAAATCGCACGAAAGTGTCATAAATTAGGCCACCGTGTCGACAGTAAAATGAATGTCAAAATTAATTACGGTTCGGAAAGGAACCGCCTACAATTTCGTTCGTGCGTTTCACAGAAGCTCTCAGGTACGTATAAAACATACTGACATTATACCAAAAAGAAAAGTAAAATTTTCCAGTAATTATTATTAATCAGAAAATGTTTGAGCATGAGGTTCATTACAATATAAATGGGGGTGGACATACAAAATGTAATGCCTTGTCTACCAGCAAGCGATATCACGAAAACGATTTTAGACATTCTTGTTATAAAAAGGTTATTGAAACGTATTAACGTCTCATAATTGCGATGTTTTTACACGTGTTTATGCTTTTTACTAGTCTTATATATGGACGACTTAACGATTTTGCAATTATTTATGCGACGTGTGATTTTTGCTTTTGCTTGGCATCGTGTATACCTAAAAACTACTTCGTTATAAAAAAAATGCTATTTTTGTATACAAACGAAAAAGAGACTGATTCTGCATTACGTACCATGAAAATGCATATGTAGCTTTAAAAGGACAAAGGATGGTTTCTTTGTAGATGTTAGCTGATGCGTTTTTCCCAAAAAGAACACGCAAGCCACCTATGTCATTCCGTCGGAAAAGCTACCACAAATTTGAGCGCTATTCAACTGGGGGATTTTTGGTCTTTTCATGTTCCATTCTATCCTATCCAACCTGAAGCTCATCATAACATTGGATTTGTGCCTATTTGGCACAGAACAACTGTCTTACTTCGTTCATGTACGTGGTCGTATGTTTTTATCTCTCGGAACTAGTCTTCACCTACCAGCTCTGCAGTATTGGGCATGCAATGCATGTGTTCGTGTGTTAAGTACAACAAGATTGCAAATAAAAAATATAATATTATTAGCATCGTCCGTCAGTGCTTATAACCTACATTTGTCGTCCCTTGCGTATTTAGAGAAAAAAAAAGTTTGTTAAAGCCAAAGTTACCAAGGTTCTTCTTGGCCACCCAAAATTAAGCAGCAAGTTACAATGTCTAGTATTGAAATTAAACACATAAATCTGTATCATTTAAGTGTATTTCACTATTTTAATAGGACTGTTAGCATAAGAACGTAATTTACTTATTGAATATTCAATGTAAACCTTAACACTCGGCCTCAGATTCGTTATTATTTTTTTATGTTTGTTGTGATGTGGGGTTTTATCAAGAAGCTGATTTGATAAGCAAAAGATAAATTTGATTAATCAAAACCCGCTCAAAGCGACAGCAATAACATGTTAGAGAGCACAGAGCCGAGATATTCAACTAAAATCTTTCCATTCAGTAGCAATACGTTTATTATTGAAAGTGCTTAGATTAGCATTACAATTCAAAGGTTCTTCCTTTTAAAATAAATAACCAGTTAGTTAGTAGAAATTAGTTTAGGTATTAGTTTGAAACATATCTAGTTTCGTTGTCAGGTATTAAGGAAATGTCTCAACCCAATCATCTTATTGGAGGAGCGCAGAAGATGAACTCTAAACCGAAGAGGAATCGAACCACCTCCCAAGGTCAAATCCCACAAAAGAGTCAGAGTCCTTTTCGACATGAGTATGGAAATGGAGGTGGTGGTGGTGGCGGTGGAGGGAGTGGGCGCAAAAATAAATCGCACAACAACAACTACCAACCGCATCTCTACAACACCAGTATTCCTGGAAGCAAAGTGATATACAATTCATCAAAAACAGCGGAGCTTCAATGCCTACTGAATACACTTCCGAGCTCATCAAATAATCATCAAATATTTTTTGACGCGTCATCTTCAGATTTTTATCAACAGACTCAAAACTTCAGTAAATCTCTCAGTGGTGGTGGTGGCGGCGGCGTCAGTGGTAGTGCTAGTAATAATGGTGGTAGCTCAAATTATAGTTCTCTGATATCTAGGAAATCGTCAACTGTAACTGCTGGAGCAGTTGTGGCAACTAGTGGTGAAAGCAATATGACTGTAGATATTGTTAATGATGAAGAGTCAATTCGATTGAACTCGATGGCCCTTCGAAGAATTGACACGGCCTTTTCCAAACTTCATGGAACAGCTAGTCAGGTTGCAATCTATCGGTATAATCCTACTACGCAATCATGGGTAATTACCTTTTGTAAATTCCTTTCATTCGATATATTATGCTTTTTTAGCTATATTTACGAGCATTTTGCTAAGAGCTTCTTTGCTAATGATAATGATAGTTAAAAACTGCCTGTAGTTGCCTTTATTTGTTTTCAATTCTGAAGCCAAATGATTTTACTTGCGTTCAAAAGATGACGTTTGAATGCCACCAGAATAAAATTCGTCATTTTCATCTGATATCAAACTTGGAGGCTAAGCCATTAATATTTAAAACCCTTACATTGAGTTCTCAGTTTAATAGATGCCTATGTGTATTCTTTTTATTCTTTTCCAAATAAAATTTAGTACCTCAAAGTGAATAGATTTTTTTCTTCAGAAGTTGCAAGCGTCGCAGTTTAGAGCTACATATAATACGTAGATATTGTTTGATGACGCCATATATGTATTAGTTAAATGTCCTTTCTTATTGCGATGTCAAACAGAAACTCAAAGTTCATGGCAATGTAATCTGGGAGTAGTAAATATGAATATATTGATGACTTAAAGAAAATTTATGCTCTTATAATACTGGAAAACTTGAGCTCATAAAACTCAAATTTGCTTTTTTTGTTGCATTGCTTTTCTAATATATAGCTTTAAATAACATGTAAATAATCTTTTTGAATGCTAAATGTAACCCATTTCTGTTAACTATTGTTCATATGAAATAGGACAAGACTGACACTGTTGGGTGCCTGTTTTTATATGAGAGGTAAGCCAACGCAAAAATTTGAACTTTTAAATAAGTATTTATTTAATTTATGTGTGGCGGTACGTGTGGGTAGGTAGCGTACTAAATATATCGTTGTAGTATATCAAATAACAAAGCATGAATTTACTGTTAACGCTAATGACTGAAATAAGCTGGGGGAAAAGTGTTTCGCAATCACAACGCAAGCTGAATTGATTTAGCTGTTTAGATATATTGTAGCTTCTTATAGTTCTTACCTTCAGAATGAATCAAGGCCGGCCGGATGTTAACAATTCATGTCATAACAAATAAATACACGCCTCGTAGACAATATTTATGTTTCAATGGAGAGGGGAAGAACTTGACTGTGATGGCTTTAGTTTGATGAAAATCCTTGAATGTTTTGACATGTCAGATGTATAATCACATAATGTAAATCATTTGAAGAGTGGGCTGCATTGGTTGTAAATTTAGGCCAACAAATATGTAATCATCACTGCCTTATAAATCCATTTTCCCCCCTTGTGTTCCATTTTCTAATGTGACTGTTATCCTCACGTATGACTCAATGTTATGATTGTAGATTAGCAGCCTTGTATCGTATCCTTGTTTGACATACATGCCAATTTGTTTGCCGATAGCAATAGCTGGAGAATATCTTTGCGTAGCTATGACTTGTAATGGTGACCGTTTCTGCGTTACATTACGTTATTTACGCTGTCTTTTGATATCCACATTGCAAACTAAGTCCACTCATCCACTTAATCACTTTATGGAACAATATTTTCCTTAAACATTTAACTTTTCCCCTACTGATCCATTTTAGTTGATGCATGTAACATTTAGTTTATGGCACGGTAAGAAAGGTTATCGTTCGATTCTGTGAAGATTGCTAGATTTCTTGCTTGTTCTGTGGTTTTGAAAACTCGTTAAAGGTGGCAAATGCAACCTTTACTTTTCTACACGGATTCAATGCCCTTTTCTCTATTTCTCTTGATCTCTTTGCTTCTGTAGGCTGCATGTATGTATATGAGGGTTGATATATTTGCCAGGTAATTCATTGCTAAAAACTTGAAGCGTTGCTTTCACACAAACACTGCCACTGCTGGTGCTGATGTCACAGCAGATAAAAATTTGAATCGCTTCTCTTCAACTAAATCTGCGGACTGTAACTGAATTAGAAAAGTTGACGCATAAATGAAGTTTCATGCTGCTTCCTTCTTAATATATGAGAAGTGCTAAGAAACACGGTGATGATATACGGCTATAATGAAGAGATGATGATGATGATACTCTGTAGGAGGGAATCAAAAAACTGGTACAACTACATACGATACGATTATTTATATTTTGTTGGTTGCTTTGCTTATGATGCAAGAAAAAAACTATCGCTCTCACTGGATGTTGAGGACAGTGTTCTCGAGCGTCAAGGATTGTTGTAATAACCACACACTGCCACTATCCAAAGATTGGAGTGGGGAAGAAAATTCATGGCATAAAAAAATGAACCACATGCAACTGCGGGGGCATGTGAGGAGCAGAACAGGGGTAAGAGTAGTACTACCCTTATTGCTCAAGACATAATTGATTACCTTTGATTCTACCCGAATTCTCGCAACAATTATTTCAGTTGAGTTTTCAAATGGTTTTCTATGTGCTTATAAACCTGTAGAGTGTCACTTTATGAAACCGTTTTACTTTCACCAAAACTGTTTCTTTAGCTATTACACATTTGCTTGCATTCTATGGGGCAATAAGTCTTGAGCTTTTGTTCTCTCGTGTGAATAGACAGACGGACAAACTTAGTATGCATAAGCATAACTTTACGCCGCCGTGCTTAATAACAACAAATGTATGAGTCTTTGAACACTGTTGCTCCGATTAGTAATGCTATTTTATGGTTGTAGTGGTGATGCTGTCCATGCACTTGTAGTAGGAGGTAGGTAGGAGGGCGACTGGTTCCCACTTCTTAGGTAAAAGTTTTCGCGAGTGCCATATTCCGGAGAGTCCTGTGGTGGAATTTATATCGGAGCGTAACGCAACACGTAATACATAATCTATTAAAAATATACAGTGTTTCGTTCCGACCAAGCTTTTTGAAACACTATTATCTATCCTCCGAGAGACTTATTCTCCCTCCTGTCTGACTGCAACTGGTGTGATATGATTCTGTGCCTAAGAGTGCGGTGCTGAACTGACGCGTACAATTATGTATGTAGAGCGAGAGCACGAGTACTGAATTTTTTTTATATCGCTCCTCCTGCTCACCAAGAAATATACACACACGCTTTGGGACCAAGAATCTAATATGCAAAGTTGTGAATCAACACTGGAAATGAGAGAATAAATAGACATTTTCCTATCATCCAATCGTTTTATTATAACTCATTTTTTAATTCCTAACTACGAACAAACTGAGTAACATCATATTACTTTGCTCTGTGAAACACAATATTTGTTCTTGTTCCATTTATCATGTACCCCCCTAATATAAGCAAACTAGAAGACGGAGACATCCGAATATTATACACAGCAAAAAAAAAGAAGTTTCTTGGCTGGCCAACATAGCGCCTCAAATATTGTCGGCACTCACATGCCTATTATGAGTCATGGTGGTTTGGTAGAAGCATAATGGTATAATGGCTTTACCACCACCACCGTCATCTTATCATCCCCACAATTTGGAACTGGGGCTTTTATTGAATGATTTTTGATTAGAACATAATACCTGGGCTTGCTCTAATTGTCATCTGTCATCTGATACTAAATTTCACGCTCTTGTTGGTCACGCTACCAATGTCAAGTTTCAAGCCACTGTGTTTTTTAAACATCTTTTTTTTATGAATGCGGATGTATGATTGTACGTACGTATTAGGTGACACTGATTATCATGGCTGTGGGAAGATAATTAAGGGACCCTTAAAATTAAAATTTATATATTTGTATATTATTTCAGTATGGCACATATTACGCGGCGTGGTATAGAATTTACCCATGCGCTTTCTATATCTTCTTCCTCTGTTTTATTTAATAGTAGACTGAATGTCATCATCATCATCCACATAGTTTTGAAATTCTTGACTGTTTACTCTGTAAGAATAACCAAGTTTCCCCATACGCTTGCGATAACATTGTTTTGAAGCGAACATATTTTAATGGATGTACAATAAGTCTAGCTTATCGTAGATGTCTGGGGAAGCGAGAGTGTTGTACATACATTTTTATGTAGGGATATATGCACATCGCTTCATATAAAGTATCTACTAACATGCACTTTATGAACGGTTGGTCTTGTGGGCTTTGAAAAATTTGTTTGCTTATATGATTGGTAGGTTTTCTTGGAATGATGATGTGTATGTGTGACGAAGAATATTTAAAGCATATTATGTTGAGCTCGTTTCAGCGCAAAGAGAGCATCATCATCATCTTTCCCGAACTCCTCCTATGATGATATGATATTCTTTATGCTTATAATGGTGAGATTGATAGGACATGTGTTCACTGGTAATTTAGCGTATGTGAATATCTAACGCAGAGCTTTTTTTGTTATTGGTATTATTATTATTTATGTACTTAAGGGCCATAAAATCTTTTTTCGTATAGGTATAAAAATGAGAAAATGCACAATTATACAATATATTTTATTCTGGAAGCTTGTGTGGTAATTGAGCTACCTATATGTTGCAACTGATTTTGATTTTATAATGAATCCTGTGGCCATAGCATTATGGATATAATATAATACTTTTGTGGATGAAGAGGTTGTATGTAGATGTTTTTGAAACTCAAAACGCAACTCCTTTGCTTAGCACTAGCCGCAGATTATCCCATTTATTACTGCAGCTGTACTCTATAATAATATGTCTGATGGTTTCATGGTGTTACTCAGAATTTTGAGGAAGCCCTAAAAACCGAGCTGTTAACATTTCTATTCATGTTGCATATATGCATATGTATACATTTGTATTGGTTGGGAAACGAAAATCTGGTTGGAAACAAACTCCCTTGTTTAATACATATTATGCCGTTTGGATGAAATCAATGAAGCCTTTTTGTTTCTAGAGAAACTATAGAAAGAAGCGCTTTTGTTATCTGGGGTTTTTTGGCTATTGCTTTAAATATGATATAATTGCAACGTCAACTTATTCATCATCCTTCTTCTTAATGATGTTATGCATATGGTGTCCTTATCCTATCCGAAACTGTTTGCTGGCTTGCCAACGTTCCCATTTTTCGGGGCTCATCGGAAATCTCGTAAATTAACATGTAAAAAAGAAACAGTCATTTTCAAAAGATGCAGAACATTATATTATTATGAGAAATCAGAGAAACAGTCATGTGAAAACATCATGAATCAAATTGAAACAAGGCCAATTAGGCTGGTGTTTCCCCTAAATTACTTTTTGTAATTTAAGAGTTACTAAGACATTGCACGGATGAATATGCATTCACACTTTTGTTAAGATCCATTTGCCATTGCTTCAAGAAACAATACTAGTGCATGAAATTGGTCAAAGGAATAGTTGAGAGCCGCCACACATTACAAACACATACAATGTTTATAAATTGAAATCATAACTAGATGCTAACATAAAATTGCATATGAATTTTCAGGAATGTCGCACCAAAATTTGGTTTGGTTGTAATGAATCGAAAAAGCGTTAGCAACTTCATCCAATGTTTTGGACCTGATGGACAGGTTGTGCTAAACACTCCATTTTTACTGTTGAGAGCTGTAGAAGATTTGAATAATGACCCAAACGATGGTAAAATAATATTTAAATTATATGCATACTGTTGTCTACATTTCCGTTAAAATTTTCGAATGCTAATATGTTGCGTCTTTGAAATGATTTCAGGGGCACAAGCAATTCATTGTATTTGGTTTTATGATGGACAAGAATGCGTAACTTCGGCAAATATTTTAAAAAATATGGGACTAAAGTTTGAGGACGAAACGCATGGAGGAGGAATGGGATTTGCAACACCAAATGAGCTCAGCAAAACTCCGGGTGGAAAGCTCTGTGGGAATACTTTGTTCCAAATATTACAACGAGGATCGGTATGTAGTTTCCATTTGCGTTTGTACAATTTTGATTTAATGATATTTTTAAGTATTATAATAGATATTGATTTATGTTGTTATACGTGGATATTTGATACAGAAAGACAGTCCACAACCAAAAGGAAAGTCTGTGACAAAAGTGATGACTGCAGAGGAGCTGGAGTCACAAATGCTTCATGAATCGGTACTTACCATAAAGCACATTTAATTATGTATTTTTTGTATCAAAACGATATTGTTGCGGTTATCATTGAAGAAATATAGTTTAATAAATCGTTTCTACAGGACAATATTACTGGTGCGATGAACGCTGCTCAAGTAAATGGGAGCTCTGTATTACACCAATTTTTGAACATATCTATCAAGGATAAAAACAGTGAGTCAAAGACAAGTGGGGAGGAAATAAGCAGTGATTCACCCTCTGTTGCTCATGTACCTTTAACTCAAAACAAAATGAGGACTGTGGAGCAGTTGGAGAGAGAAATGAGAAAGGAACGGTCTTCAGATAGCTCTACGTCGACAGGGTCCGCTTCGGCTGTGGCAATTCAAAATGAGTTGATGCAAACACTTGGAATTCCTAACATGAGTAAGTCACTAAAATAAAGATCGTTAATAATGAATTTGAGCATTACCAGCAGTAATATAATTGTGTAATATAATTTGTTAAAGCTGCTCCGGATAAGACTGACTACCGTGATGTTCAGTCGTCGGGTGGCTACACGGCATCCCCATTTCATACCAGTAACAAGTCAATGGAAAGAACGATACTGGATACGATTGTTGGTAAAAGTGTTGATGAAACGGACCCGGAAGACCTTCGTCAAGTGCTCCAAAACATTGAGCCATCAAATTTAATTCTTGTAACTGAAACTCTTCCCGGAGCAAACGAGGCAAGACTGACATGGAGAATCAATAGATCATCATCTCTTAGGAAGGTATGTTCCTCATAACGATGATATATGTATTAACTGAAACAACTGTTGGGGCAATGTGATACTCATACATGATGATTGACTTGATAGGAAACCGATTCAACATTTACAACACCCACAGGAGAATTTGTTAGTGCTACTGGAACAAGGTGCAGCTCACAACTTGGAAGTGACCCAAGATATTTTGAAGGTTCTAGCAGGCCGTTGGATGTGAAGCCCAGTCCTCTCACAAAAGACCAGTTGGCACAATCGTTGATATATTTGCTACAGGTAATTTTAATGATCTCTAGCTATGCTTACAACTTCTGCTTGGTATGTACTACATCTTCATTTTATTCATATGTTTCAGAGTGATAACGAGTTTATAGCAAAGATACATGACGCGTATGTGAAATCATTGCAAGATGCCTATGACGGTCGCCACTATTGATGGATACAAGCCACCTTATTGACTTGAGATTTGATGATATTATAACTCTTCACGAAAACCAAATCAAGGTTTTTAAAATCAGGACCCATTCAAATTTAAATTTATAGTTTGTGACATCCGAAACTCGAATTTGTTTAGTCTTAAATTGGACTCTAAATCAAAAAAAAATTGTTTTCACGTAGCTAATATTTTTGTTACCGAATGAGTAAAGGACCAAACAGTGTATTGTTATCGTCTTTGAAAGCTCTAGATTCAAGAAACGTTGGTCTCGAACTAAGTCCACTTGTTTATTCCTTGTTGTTTCATTTCTATTTTCGATAGTCCAGTCTGGATGTAATCAAGCATTCCTTGACAAGTGAGCTTTTCTATGTTGTGTCTCGAAATATTTTATAGTTTAGATTAATCTTTTAAACACATGATCAGTTGTTACAAATTGTTTTCAAAAAAAATATTCAGTAATTTTCGTTTAAAAATGAATTATTTAAAAAAATTCGGAACAAGTATTTATTTATTTTTCGTTTTACTAAATTGCAACAAAATTATTTCTTGAAAAAAAATTATTTTATGTTTCCATTCGAAAAAATAAATTGGCAGTAAAAATTTGTTTTCTAAAAATCATTCGTCCTCCTTGTTTCATTTGACTATTACAAGTATCTTTACTTTATGGAATGCATAACCGCATTTTTGCTCCTAGATCATGAACGGCATAATAACCCATCATAATTCCTGACTTGCGCAAAAAATGGATTATGCCAATAAAAAAGAATTAAGTAGTCAAAACAATGCATTGCAATAAAATTTATTTCAGATTAGTATTTTATTTTAAACGTATTTAGAATTCCCCAATCATTTTTTAAAATTTGATTTTTACAACTATACCATCATTAATACCAACTACGCACTTTTTCTCACCAATCAAATAATTTTGTCAATCTATTCATCTAACAGTAGGTAATATTCTTATGTGAACTAAAACATTTATTTAATACTACAGCTTATATTTAAAAGAAAACTTTTATTCTAACATTGATACATAACACTTCAAGTAGTGAGAGGAGAGCAAAAAAGTTCACTAAGCTATTATAAAAATGGAAAAAATCACATGGAATAAAAAAAAGAGATTGAGGGTCATGTCGTTATATTGGATTCTCTCAACGTCAGGGTATGAGATACTCTTAATACTGAACGTAATTCAGATCATCATTGTACTGGAAAAGGGATAATCGTGTGAATCTTTTTGATCTAATTTTTTTAAAACCAAGTTACACACGGGAAGATTCGGATGAGGCAAGATAAGTGCATTGCTGTTTCAGCACGATATGGCGTAACTGAAAGTGTGTGTACCTATGTAATGTATTATTAACCTTGTAAAATAACATTTCCTTTTATATATTTGATTGTCGCTTATGACCAAAGATAACATAAAAATGGGTAATATTTTTAACAGAAAAATGCCTAAAAATATAAAGAAATCCATTATAAGCCTACAATCCTCTTCGGTCTAATCTTTAAATCACAAAATATATCATTCGAATTCTATAAGTAGTTAGTATATATAGTGCTTAGCCTAAAATGGAATGATAGTAAAAGTAGATCAAAATGAAAAGGGAGATTCATAATATTGTTGTACTTGGCGAAAGTACAGAAATTTCAGTGGTATCCTAGGGCTCAAGAACTCACAGAACTATTTCTTTCAATATTTTTTTGTAACTTTCATCCTTTCCTAACTAACTAAATGATAATTGAGAGATGTACTAACAAATATATTTTATTTTCTGTATCCTAAACTTCCTAGTTAACACTAACTTTCTATATTATCCCATGTTTTTTTAAATTTAGAACTAAAGCAATGAATTTAATGTAAGTATGTTCGCATCTGACTCTATAGATAAGGAGGTAGCAAGATGTACGAATTTGTCAGAGCAACAAAAAATTTAATGAAATATTAAGGTTTCCCATGAATTTCTAGCTAAAGAAACATCATGGCTCTTAGCTCTCCTCTTCATTGTCACCCTCAACGTCTTCCGCTAATGGGTACACGAAAGTGGTTATGGTATCCCTACCAAAAGCATTCTCAGCTAGGCAAGTATAGACACCCATATCATCCCACGCAAGATTTCGGATGATTAAGTTACCAGTTGAGCTCACCTATGAAAATTAAACAACAATATAAATGGTTAGTCCTTCAGAACAAATTTTTTCTTAGAAAAAAATGTAGGTAGCTAGGAGAGTTTTGTCGGAATCCCTACCTGAAACTTCTTTCCTGAAACGATTTTCTTTCCTTGTTGGTAGAACCAGGTGACCTGTGGTCTTGGTTTTCCCACAGCCCTGCATGGTACAGAAATATGTCGTCCCATACCCTCCATGTGAAAGGTTTCACTGTTTACGATAAGAGCGGAGGAACCCTTCTTTGATTTCTTGAAGGAGAACATTGACAACCGGTATTCGCAACTTCCCCTTGGTACCTTTGAGTCCTCGTCTGCATTCATAAAAACATAATTTGTGAGTAAATCCTGTATGCATATGTCATGAAACATTTGATATATTATGATCTTTTGTTAATGGATTCGTACCAATCACTGACAAAATTGTGGTAGCGCTGACTTTTTTTCCTCGGTTAATAGCAATGCATGTATAGCTTGCTGCGTCGTCTGGTTGGGCACATTTAATTGGAAGCTTTGCCTTCACGTTTGCCATCCCAGTGTATCCAAACTTGTCGAAAATAACGTTATTCTTCATCGAGTTATCAGTGGTGACAATTGATATTTGCTGAAGGGATTTAATTATAATTCAATAGTCATTTACTATTATCATTTTGCTGTGAATGGATAAAATCATCATGGATTCTAGGAAAATTCTCCTTACCGATTCTAAAGGAAGGCCATCCTTTAACCAGTACACTTTAGGTGGTGGGGAGCCTACGGCTTCACATTCTAATTCAATGTCTGAGTTTCGGGTAGTTTCTCTGGATTCTTGGAATCCTTTGCCAATGTCTAACCACGTTTTTTCAATAACTGGCTCAGAGCTCAAGTCCATCTCCGTATCTATAATGATTCCAAGAAAAATGTGAATGTAGGAGGGGTGGCTTATAGCACTTCATTTAATTTCTCCGAATAAATTATTGATCACGCCATCAACTTTCTATAAGAAAATATACTCACCCTCGACAAGTGGTATGATTGGCTCATCGTCTCCCTCGGCAGCATATGTCAAATCCCAACTACGCTTCAGGTTTGGGGAAAGAGATAGCTGTAGGAACCAAATGAAATGAAGAACTAAGTAAGCTTCTTCTTTTTTGGTAACAATGAATTGGAATTTAAAATCTAGGGCATGTGACTCATAATTGAGAAACTAATGCAAATAAAGATTTGGGTATTAAAATAGTTTATCATAATAGATCTGTTTGAAAGTAGTATACAAGTAGATATACTTTCAAAAGAATCTACTGTTGCTCGTGTGATGGGGTTACGTAAGACTACCTCACTAAGAAATCTAAATGATCGTGAAAAAATGCAATAAATCTGCATCGCTCTTGGTAACATATTCTAGGGGTTACAAATTTTAATAGACACTGTAAAACAATATGTGTAACTTACCGCATCGTTCGATCGAACAGATGAATCATGCTTGGTATTCGGCCGTCCAAGAACCGTTGATTCCCACAGGGTGAGCATACCCAACAGGACTGTCATAACCAGCTTGATACTTTTGAAATCCGCCATTTTGTTTCAGGTGGTTTAAATGTACCTTAAATCAAAAAAATAGTAAATCGTTAGAATGAGAAGATTTACACACGTCAACGGGGAAGGTTTCTGGTTCAAAGCACTAAAGTATTTACTTCAAGAGTTGAAAATAGTTAAATCAAACAGACAGGTTGGTATCCTTACTACCGGTTTGCACTAGATCTCTATGTAAACTGAAGTAATCAATTTCTCAGTTTCCGTACACCAATTTGATGTTGAAATGTGAACTTTGCAAAAATTTATCGGATTTGTACTGACATTGCATGCTGTATATACATACTATATGTTTCAGGTTCACACAATTTTAGGCAACGATTTTTTTTCATTATCTTCACCTCATATGTATGTATCTAAATTGAGACCCAAATTACAAACTGGAATCTGCAATCACCATGTAGTAATGACATGATATGATTCGCTACTACAGCCGCAACTCAGCATTTTTTGCCGACTGCTTGTTATTGTGCTTTGTTTTTCACATAATATTATGAGGAACATTCTGTTCTTCGGAAAGAGTCAAATTACTTACGAAATGAGTAGGCTAACCCAGTATTTCACAGACATGAGCACACGCCAACTAATAGTATTGTGAAAGAGGATAACAGGACAGGTTACTACAAATGAGTGACGATGTATTTATTGTTCCCACATCAGAGCAAAACCCTGATAATGACTTATTTTTTTAGAGACGCGACGACAGGTTGAAATGTTTTTCATACAAAAGGCAAAATAAGTTGTATTTTTTGTATTTTGTCGCATGCTCAGTTGAGATGTGCTACATAATTTTTTGTGTCATTCGATCAAGGGATAATGAACTATTATTTTAGATGCAAATGTAGAGCAGTAGCCATTTGAATTTCAGATTGCCCCAAAAACATCCATCCACCTATTATCCATAGTTGCTAAAGTAGCCGTGCGCATTTATAGGAAGAAGCAAACTACATTCATGCACATTGAGTGGGGTAGTTGCACTAATTCTTTTCATAATAAAAACTATTATATATTTAAAAACGAAAAAGTAATAGTCGCACTAACTATGCTTATATCTGCAAAAAAATTTATGCTACCAAAATCTGCTTGAAAAGACTTGATTATTTATGCAGTTGACAATTACTTACGATTTTAGTATCACTTCAAATTACGTATATTATGTAAACAATGGCCTTCATAGGACTTTACGTTTTGATAAATGATGAACCATAAAAAACAATATGTAGCTTGATTTAGAGCTTGAATCCTGTGAGCCCAGTTTGATAAGCCGACAATGACGAACATGAACTGCTTCAGAAAGATTCTTTTGCGGCATGTCCTTATTTTTTAATCCTTCTCCAGATTCATATGACAGAAGCTTTGATACAACTTGAGAATGTCACAGGGAAATCTATATACACATATACTATCACGCCGCATAAGTAGAAGTAAGTGGAAAAAAATTAGAATTGGAGAAGTACAAGGTTCTATTTTAAATAATCGTGAGAAAAATGTTTCGAAGTTTTTTTTTTTAACTCCCATAAACGAAGCTAATGCCCTTCCGACATGCACGTTATACGATGAATTAACATTTCTATTTTGGTAAAATAATAATGAAGCCAGTTGAGTACAATTGCAATAAATGTAATACCCGCAATAAAAATGGAAAAGTTTTACACACAAAGAGCATATTTTCATATGACGACATGTGAATCTTTAAGTTCAATGTTATCATCAAAGTCAAAGGTGGTTCTTTTGCATTCCCAACCTGACGAACTATGTCGCATCTTAGAATAAGTGAGAACATGTGGGCTCCCCTAGTTAATTTTTATGAAACGGTTGTTTACTTTATGCTCTTTCATAAGATGTATATTTAGGTGGCTAAGCAAATTGCATACAATTCCAGAGATTATACACCACTGAACAAGATTCTTTAAAGAAAGGCATAAGGTCGCGTAAACAAATCACCCAGCTTTGGTTTTGCCCTCGACTAGTTAATAGTAAAACAATCCAATGGTTATTAAGAGTGCATGCTTAATGTGCAAAATATTGGTTGCATTAAGAAATGCTTATAACATATGAAAAAGAAAATAGAAAAATGCATGCAGCATTACGAACACCCTAATTCTTATTAGTTTTTTAGTCTTCACTTCACACTAGTGAGCTGACAAAAGCTCAGAGGTGGCAAGTTTACATAAAAGCCATTTAAACAAGCAGTGAGGGCTATTATTTTTATGGTCTACATTTCTTTTGTCGCACTGAAACTGTTAGATTTGGTAGAGGATTTACTTCTTGAGTTCAGAGGAATGAATAATATTCTTAAGATTCATTTCGTGAACCTCCAGAAATTAACTTGTGTATTGATTTAATGCATTAATATCCTGATTCTAAAACGGACAACAGGTGGTCAGTAATAAGAAATGCATAGTCAATTTTAAATGACTCTTTCTAATCAAATTATACCCATTTTTGGTTTGCATTAGTATTTTCTCAAGTCCTTCATTTATTTTGTCGGTTTTTTAATGTGGAAGAATATGCTATAATATTACACGATAAGAAATTGCATCTGCCAAGCCAACAGGTCTACACCTGTTTCGTATTGCTAAGAATACTGTTGCTATGTTAAATGAAAGCGATATTAAAACTGAAATAATGCCCATTCGGATATCAGTGCAACCCCTTGACGCTTGACGTAGCACGTTCTTTCTTTAAATTTTGCCGATAAGAGGGTATATGACTTTTACGACTTTTGAGGAAGCTGCACCTGCTTTGTTACTATCTGAGCCTGACCTATTGTACCATGTTGCAAATTGCGAAATGCTGAAATGCATATATTTTTGGTTGAGCAGCAAAAAGACATAAATGGAAGAAGGCTAAAACTCCATTTAGATCATGCATCATGTACATAATTAATTATCCGTTGTACTTGACTCTACTGTATTTGTCGCCTAATTACAAATGCATAGTCTATATACGACCGCACAAAGTTAAATGATTTTAAATTTTAATTTGAAGTTTACACTTTGATGCACTGACGTGCATGAGTTACTTTGCACTTCGCTTGTGCCAGCTGCACCGTTATTGAACATTTATGATGCTTTTAATGCATTTCTTCTTGAATTTGTACATGATTGTTCAGTTTTAACTAGTCTAGATTATTTGATGAATAAGCAAAATTTCTTTTAATGGCTGATATGATATTGAATTACTGCAGACAAGGAAGAAAGGCTTACAGCCGATTAGCTCCTGCTATCCATGTATCTTGAAAGACATACATATATAATCTCATATCTACTTATAATCCAACGTCTGATGAACAAAAACTGAGACGACGACCAGTCTGACGATAAGAAAGCTTTCTATATGACTAGCAAAGACTAGACAGAGAAACGTCACCTTACACTTAAATCTTTTGTCTGATTTTTAGAAAGGCACTTTCATGAGCAAACCCAATTAGTTTCACCAGGGCCAAAAACGCCTCGTTTTATAACTATCTACAGTAAGATCTTGAACGTTCTCAAGTCAATTTTGATATATTTCCTCTCCACTAGCTCATGTCTACCTTGAGTTTTGCGATACTAATCTGTACTCAGGATCCGTCTTTAAGTTCGGTTTTTAGAAAGTACATGCTGATTAGAATTATTCTTCCCAGTGTAACAAAGAAAACTAATAAAAAATATTTTATGTGACTGTTGCCACCTTCAAAATCAGCTACATAGATGGTTACATGTCTGGCTGAGCTATTCGTAACTACATTATAATAAATATGTTATATGAGAATCTAAGCCCAGACACAATTAGGTAGTGCATCACAAACCATGTTCTTTCTTTTAATTTACGAGTTTTAACTTGTCCTCCAAGCTGCCGTACACCTACAATGATTTTAAGTGTCGGTAAAGTTTTGTGGCTGAGATTTACTTTGGTGCGAGAATGCTACTGCTTATGTATGCGTACTTGTCTCATCCATTCCTGATCCCTACCTTTTTCTCTCATCCGTCTCAATTTTATTTATCTTAATGCGTAATAAAGTATGACAGTTTTATCTCCAACATGATATAAAGCGTATTAAAATCATCACCACATCATAAAGTACATTTTTCAATTTCACGTATGAATACACATCTTGATGGGTGTGACACATCCTGATTCATCCCAATGTGTGTATTTATGGATATATGAAAGCTGCTTGATTATACATTCATTCTGTCTAGATGTCCATTCCTTAAAATTGATACGGGCCACTGATTCATATGCACATTTTTGAATGAATTGAGCAACTCTTTCCCCAGCATAATTTGGAATCGCATGATGCGAATAGTGGAAGGTCGCTCGAACTTTTCTTTTGAGAATATTGTGATATGATGAACAATTAGGTAAGCTGTGTCGTTCATACATGTTTTACATAAAACTGCTTATAAAACAGTTGTATCTGCGGTCCCTATCTTATATGATTAGATTAAGGATTGCTTTCCAAATTTCTCATGAAATCATACGTATTGACCAAAGTATCTGTACGTCGTTTATCGCACCTTTCATTTCTTCAAAATCTACCTAATCTTTGGTGCTCAAGGTTTTCATGCTGCAGGAACCATGACTAAAGGTCTTTTTTTGTTGCGTAATTTCTATAAGATATACAGTTTTTGTTCGGTGTAACCGACGGCACGTCATTTCATGAGAAATACCTCATCCAAATTTCACTATGTAACAGTCATAGTGTACCGCTGCATAAATTTGTTAGTCCCTATTCATACTAATGAAATTTGAAGTACTTTTTAAATAGGAAAATAAGTATATACAAACGGTGTTCTGGCATAGAAAAATGTGTTAGGTAAACCCTGACGTTTTTATAGGCGTGACAACTTCCAGATAACAGGAAAGCATATGATGAGGTTTGTGACGATGATAATCATAGACCTACACGTACATCGTATTCATAATATTTTTGAATGAATGAATGAACTTCAGCTTGTAGTAATGTAATCTCAATGAATATGGCATGAGAAATGATTGATTTTATCAACTGTTTGGTACTTATTTTACGCTGACAACAGTTTGTTTCTAACATGAGCGTCACTTGAGCTAACCCATATACATAGTCTCTCGTGTTGTTCTTTTTTTGGGGGCTAATAAACCTGACTAATCACAATTATAATGAATCGCCTCAAATGTTTACATACACATAAAAGTACGTGCATATCATCTTAAAAGTGTATCGATTTGGATAAAATCTTGCCATGTCTATTCACTAGCTTATCATCCTTTACTGTGAATCATGCCATAAAATTAACACTAGAATAAGAATGAACAAGTTGAATACATGCAATAAAAACAGAAAAATAACTTGCTTGAACCGCAAAATGATAAGCACTGTAATTTGCAATTTGTTGCTTCCATACATTCATACCACAAACTATGTTGATTCCTACCTCTTTCCATTGGTAGTGCTTTGACTACTTCCTCTGTCCGAAATGTTGATAATGTCTACAATGTAGGGAATCTTTGACATTTTTGGTCAATCTACTATTGGTTACGAATTAAAGACGTTTATGTAACAAAGGATTTTAACATTTGTGCATATTTATAGTAAAGGTTCATACATAGTACACAGAGCCGACACATCAATAATAAACAAAACGTAGTATTGTGTGGGTGTGTTGGACAAATATGAGGAAGACGATGATAATTGCATGTGCTAATTTAAGCACAAAGACCAAATTATAAATGAAATGTTACTCCCACGCTCCATTATATTAACCGAATGTAAGACAACCAAAGAAAGTTTATGGTTGAAATGAGAGAAAGTTAAAAAAACAGTTTTTTTCGGTTCCTTTGTGTGGGTTTTTTTAGTTGGAGTGGATGTGCATATTTGGTTAGTGTAGGTGGGCATCATTGATAATGATGAAGTGTTTGGTTCTTTGCAATATTTACCAAAAATGTAAAAAAGCTTTTACACTGTCAATTATTTTCGTCCCACTCTAAATTCGAGCCTTGGAAGTATGAAAAACCTTCATTATCTCCAGGAAGTATGTGTATTTATGTAGTTACATAAATAATACGATATAAAAAATGAAGATTAATTTATGTATATAGTGCAAACTTTACATAATAGTGAAAGCTGAGTTTTTAGTTCAATGGTTCTCAATTTCCTATCAATTTCGTTGTGCCGTTTCTAACAATTTCCTCCGGATTTTATGAAACCCCACAAAAAAGGATGCGTTCTTTGTCCTTAAATTGCTTCCTTGACAAACCCCACGATAATGAATGCGGTTGGAACCGATTTCTATTTTTATATTTTAATTTGGCACGCCAATGAAAGATGATCTACTTATTAAGCGAGCAATATTCACGCTAAAAGAGGCTTCAAAGCAGATACTTTGATACGATACATACATTTTAACTTTTTGCAAGGTAGGTGTGAGCTACAACGGAATTTTGTATGGTGGGGGTATTATGAGACATTGAAATCAACAACTGAGAATTAACTATACAGTGCAAATAAACAGTAGACGATGTGATGTGGATGTAGCTAATTTTATGCAGGAAAGATAGGCAAGAAAAGAGTGAGAAATATGAGTAAACTTACTTAATCCAGGTACGATTGAAAAGGCTTCGCTGAGAAATTGCTATGCAAGCAACCTGTTGAAATGCTCAGGTTTCTGTTGTTTTCTACTTCGTTCTGCTGTCACTTTGTTTCTTTTGCTAGGCGTTGTTGTATGTGATGTGAAAGTCACTGATAAAAAGTGCACTGGTACAAGTAAATGTGCAACAATGGTGTTTGTAAGAAAAAATATAGTAAAAAGGTAAAATATTTAGCTTCTGCTTCTTGGCTGTTCAGAGTGCAAGCTTCAGTCACCGACTGTCATAGAATTGGTCAGACCTGGTCTTTTTATAGTCCAGAATTGTCATAGTGTTGTATGGGTTTGTATAGTGAGTAAAGGAATCACCAGTCAAAGCTAAAGCATATATTAGATACGTACGCGCATCTATATGGATACTGTGAAAGTAATTCATGCATAAGCTAAACCACGTCAACTACGATGATGGAAATGGTACACTCACGATCAGCAAACTTCTTCAGTAGTATTGATGGATTGGGTATCCACGCTTTTGAAATCAAGGCATTACGTATACATATCATATAACAATATAAATTTACAGTGGAAAGAAAGCTACGCAAAATGAGCCATTATCGTAAATACTCTAGAATACTTTTTAATATACAAACATGTATACGCTTTGATTGTGAATTTATTCAGCAAACATTTTTACTACTCCTATGATCATGTTTGCTTAAAATATTTATGCTTACCAACCTAGCAATGCTAGCGCCTATTGTACTTTCTATATCATTTTTTGTCTTCCAAGATCCATGGATTGATAGTGAAATCTAAATTATTCGGAACTGTCAGTTCTCCACAGTGATTTTCCTCTGGGATTTTAAATTATGTATTATGGTCCGCTGAGCTTGGGTACGATTGGAATGGTGTGATAATTTGAAACCTTGTGAAGACGATATCACAAAGTGTGTAATACTAATGACAGTATGACAAGCTTCCAAATAATCAGAAATCTCAATTGTCAGCAGCACACTTCTCTCTCCCTTTTTCTACAAGGACAATATAACTTCGGAAGCCGGCATCAAAAGCCAATATAGAAGCAGTAGGATTCGAAAATATTCTCTGATTTTTTGCAAAGAATTTTGTATTTTAATTTAGTTAAAACATAAAGTTTATACTGCATCATAATTCCATGGGCGGTGGTTTAGGTAATAGATAATTCAATAAAAGTAAGGGTACACATATTTGAGATCATTGAATTTTGAAATCCCAAGGATGCCAATAGGGTGAGATTTATCCGAGACAAACAAAAACAGATTAAATTATGAAGGGTTTTGAAATGTTTCGTTTGAAGGTTCACTTTTCGAGGATCAAGTGTTTTTATTTTGTTTCTAAATTATTGTGCAATAAATATTTTGCCAATAAATAAGCAATTCTCGGTAGTTGTTTGTTTACAAACAAGATCCACCATAGCTGAAGGGGAATTCAAGGTGAAAAATATCCAAAAAACATTTGTTTTACTAGTTTACGTGCAGAGCTAGGAAAATGGGGAATTAGTTGGGTTTTGCTGCTGAAAATTTGAATATCTTATGCAATTCTCAAAAGAATCCTGAATTTCGAAAAACTAAATAAAATAAATTTACATGACTGCATAAGTACTTTCAAAATTTTAATCGATTCTGCTTTTTTTTTGAAATTACCATGAATGTTTTGCATTTTTATTTATTGGAGAGAAATTGATGTGTTTTAAAAAGAAAAATACAAATTTGCTTCGACTAAGAACCAAGGCACGTGTCAAGTGGTTGAATTAGACTTTTTTATATTCTTTTACGTCTAAGGTTTTCAATCAGGAAAATGTTGATAAAGTGTGAATCTATCACATCACATTATAAACTAAAAGTGACATCTTGTCACTCACAATACATGATACGTGTCACGTTCCCCCCAATTTCTTGTGAACAATCTCTCGTCACGTAGGGAAAGGTGAGTTTTGATTTTTATTCCCTAATGAATCATACCTGCTTGGAACACCATGATTTTGATTAGCATACGAAAATGTAGTACATTGAGGAAAAACCCCATATTGAAAGTTTTTGAATGCTTATAACATCCAATAGGCATTCATTTCTCCTGACTAATATGTACTATTCAGTAGTCAACCATCATTTCAGGTTCGAAGATTGACATTCTACTTATCCAACATCTAGATATTCCAAATATTTCTGGTTTTACCGTTTTATCAAGTCATCATCATCTAAACAAAGTTGTATACTTTCTTACTAGTGGAATGGAATGGAAGACAGATGAGTAATAATGTAAATGTACCTTGTATCCTATGTAAAACAAGGAATGTGTTCCGTCATAAGCTGCATGTATGCAGTTTGGAAGTGCGTACAATTGATAGCTGTTTATAAGTGCACTTGTGTATGGAATAATATGTTACATTCCGCTTGCATTAAAATTTCTTTTTCAGTTAATGGACAAATTAATTATTTTTTTGTTTCAAAAATCCAACAATTCATGTCCTTGAAATGTTTAATTTTACTACACGAATTCTTTATTTGTGCAATATCAAATTTTTAGCGTTGCATAGAATGTTCAGGCATATAGATATACTTAGAAACTTCGTATAAAGTCAAATTTAGTTAGGACTAGTGTTGTTATAATGATACCCAAAACACAATAGTTTTGCCTGTTGAAAAATATTCCAAATGCATTTTTCTAACTTTACCAATCAATATTTCCAACCTAATTGTCTTTTGTTCGAAAATTAAAGGTGACTTTTAATAAGAGAAAGTTGAGACGGACAGACGACCAATTTTTTTAAACTGTTTGAACGCATGGTGGTCAATAAATCAAGAGACATGGAGGATCGAAATAATATCATGAGCATGTCACATGTAATGTGTTTGCCAAACAATAATAACATTAAGATTACAGACAGGTCACAAGACTATTTGACATGACAGTTTAAATGTCTGCCCTTTTGCTAACTAAATGTCTCCTTTTTATCATATTACCTAATGAGAATGAAGCAAGGCTCGGGAAGCATGCATGAACTATGGAGTCCAACGGTCAGCTTGAGCTTGCTTTTTCCTAATATTTTTCATAGAAGCATGTCAAACTGTCAAAGGCTGTTGTAAAAGGAAACACAACAAGGGTTTTTCGTGATATTAGTATTTCTCTCTAAAGCTTAGAATGAGGCGGCGGAAAGTTGTAGCAATAGCAATGGTGACAGAGACGTTCATACAGTTCCAAAGAACTGACATTTAAAAAAAAACTGCAGTAAAAAAGCAGAGGTTTGGGTACGTTGATTCTTTGGCTTGGCTTTTGAATAAGGTACGAATTTAAATAGACATAAGCAATGTACTGACGCAAATTCATGTTGAGGTCATGGACAGTGTGCCATTAAATGTACATGTAAAAAATTAGGGTGCAAACTCAAATACATATCTATATTTAAAGTTACAGTTCCATGAAATGGCGAAATTGGTGTTTGACTTGTGGACTCAAACACAGCATTTTTAACAAAATTCATGTACAGCGAAGCTATCTATATCTTGTAATCGTCGGATACATCATTCAATTGCTTCATGTTCTTACATGCGTTCGTTCTAAAACTTTCTATAAACTGAATATATATGATTTTTGAATTTCACTCGCTTTCGTTGTGGTTTATTTTGCTTAAGGTCCAGCATTAATACGTTGCAAAATTAAAACAGTAAAACTATATTGTTATTTGTTTGGAATCTTTGGCTCTTCGAAAATAGATTTGTGTCACGGTTCGGTTTAATTTGCAAAGACTGTAAATTTTACATTACAATGCCTAGCATGCTGACTTTTATTGAAGAATTTGGAATACAATTCTGACAAAATTACACTTAGAATATAAACTTGCATGTAAAAACTCTTTGCAACACATCACCACATGGCCTTCATTATTTGCTAAGAATATCCAAATTTTTGTACAATTACTGACTAAGTAAGTATGTCGTGAACTAAGTAGAACTATGAATAACCTTGTGCGTATTCCTTCTTTGTGACTGATTTCATACAATGTGACCTATATTAAAAATCTATATGTAATGACATGTTGCTCTTTTCATCAAACTTTCGGTTTCTGTTCCAACAACACATCCGGAAACGTGATTATGTATCCTCGGAGTATTGGGGTTGCTATAGGGCTTCAGACTGGATGGAGTTCTCATAAAGACTGCAGCGATGAAGACATTTAAATCCATCAGGCCACTCTAGGAATGGCGTCAATTCAAAAAGAATGCTCTAGAAAAACCTGCAGCATTGTTCCAAAAGAAGCTTGTGTCTATAATGTTTTCTAATTAAACTAAATTAAATTTCTTGCCCCCTAGTTTGTCCCTGAGGGAGATGGAAAAGTTTTACGGAGTATGGATAAATCGATAAAAAATGTTGCTTTAACTTTCCTCAGTCCACACTGGACATTGAAGGATTGGAAGTTTCCATGCTCAAATAATTACACGAGACGTGCAAAACTCATGTTATAGCCCTTTTTTGTGTGGGATGAGAGACGTTGATAGGATGCGGAGTTTTAAAGGATAAATCCAGAAGACGTAGATTATCAGTTAACAATTGCAATTCTTGAAAATACGTCGAATCTAAAATATAGGGGTATCATGCAACTTACATAAATTTTATGTTTCGGTAAGAATACTTTACGCTTCTGAGCCTTAACTTGAGAGTGCAAAAATTAACGAATCTCTTATACCAACTTATGTGAAGACAATAAAAATTGTTTCAAGAAGGTCACCTTGGTCTACTAGTTTTGATACATGTTGTAAGATTACATGTAATTAATATTTATATATGCACGCAAACTACAAATAAGATATTCGATAAATTTACAGCGCCAAGTACGCAGTTTTGTCTAGCTGGAGTCTTAAAAAATTGCACGAGTCGTATCTTATTTTTAAAGAATGTCATAATTGAAACGCATATCGAGATGCCATGATTATTCGATTATTAGACTATGCTCTAGCATATTCTCTTGAATTTCCTTGCGTTGCAGTGGAGGTACACATTCCGTTTGACCTTTTACTACTACTACGATATAGAAAAACGTAAATGAACATCCTGATCCTTAGTGCATGTGTTTTGTGCAAGTCTTTACTGGGATACTCTATGAAAAAATAATATACATAATTATCTTATCCTTTTCATCAAATAGTATGCTCTGAGAATTTGATTCAAGTGGAAAAAATGCATTAACATTCAAGAATTTGTGACAGGAGTCAGGAAGTGCACTTTTGCATATGCAATGAGTTCCATATTCTTCCTTTTTACGTGGAAGTGCCTTAAAATGTGACATGCTGAGTTAATGCTGACGAAATTCAGTGTGCACTATACACATGAAAATACAAAATGTTTCACAATTTCGCAACCAACAGTAACCAACCAACATCAAATGTCAAATTCAAGTTACATACATTATCAAAAATAAAAAAAAGTCTAAAAAATAATGATTTATATATTGCATCCCCAAAATATATAACGCTAGTCTATAGATTTGAAATACATTTAATCTAAAGTACCTGCCTTTTAAAAGAGTGGATACATAGCTGTTATGAATTGCAAAATCAAAACTTACATGATACACATATATTATGCATGAATACCTTTCAAGTATTTTCAAGGTCTCGAAAAAATATTCTCTTCGTGAATTCGCAAAAGCTGATTTGAATTGCGTGATTTGCCTTAGGAAGTACAACCTTTAACCAGTGGATATGAAAACCATTTTTCAGTAGCTTCGGCCCCTAAGGAATTCCATAATTCATAATTATAATTCATAATATGTAACAACAAATATTTTTATGGTTTCCGATACTGTAATACAAAATTCATGAGTACCACAGATTTTGATGTGATAGGCCAGTAAAAAAATTAATGTAACCAAAGTAATTTTGTGTATACATTGTTTAGCATAGGGTGACCTTATGCAATAACTACTGACGCTGAAAGGGTGATTTGAAAACCAAATTCTCTAATTACTTACATCACAAAGTGTTGCAAAATCTTTTTCTACTGTAGTCAAATGTATTGCAAAATTTAAATGGTATGTATCCTTAAGCAATTGTTTTCAAATCAAGAAATCTTGGGTACATACTGTGTAGCTAGAACCCTTAAAAGATACCAAATATTCTCATTAAATCAATATATTTCCATGATTGGCATAATCTGAAGACTGATCGTTTAAAGAAAATTAGTATGAATCTAAGTTTTCATGTCTAAAGGAAATTTTTGAAAAATGCCAACTGCTTACTTTTCCTGACAGATTGACATCTTATAAAAATTCAGTGAATATTCCTTAACAAATGGTTTTTATAGAGAAGAGATTCTCTGCTAATTTTTTTGTGAAACTGGGGTAAAATGAGTGGTTGTCAATATCATGATAAGATCTAAAATTGGTTAGCCTTGTTTTCGTAGAGGTTTTCTAACTTGATTTTTCCTGATGTCTTAGATTTTTGCCATGAATTTCCACAGGATTTGGCGCCACGCGTCGTTAGCACAAACAAATTTTTGCTCAATCTTTTGACAACTGAGAAGAAAGGTCAAAATTAAAGCTGTCAGGTTTTGTTAAACAGATTACTATCGAGTGGGGCTTATTTTTTTTTAAATTCCTTAAAATCTTACATCCCCGTCTCTGATGCAAGTTTTTTGGTACTTATCGAACGCATGGTTACATATGCATGAAACTTGCTGATTTATAAGTTGTGTTTGAAAATAAGTAGTAGAGTTGGAATATTTTATTGGTTAGAAGAGCAATATATGTACTTATGATATGACATTATGATACTGCTTCCATTTACAATTCAAAACTACGATTGATTTTTCTACTCTAAAGACTAGGAAGTGCCAATGTGAATTTGAGGTCACAAGGGTACCTACTAGACCGACAATCAATAAGTTGATTGCGCAATGCCAGACAATCTTCATGGGTTCATGGAGTCTTCGAAAACTGTGGTATCAAATCCACAGATAACTCTTCACCGTGGAAAGGGTTAAACGAGAAAAAACAAAATTTGAATAGTGAGGTATATTCTTATGATTTCTCAAGTGTTCTCTACAACAGCATTGTTTTTAACCATTTTAATTATGTATGCACAAAGACGGCTGATGTTAATCAAGAGGTTAGTCTTATTTCGATAATTTGGAAATGTGTAACAGTGGGATAAAAATTTCTGATGGAACTGTACCTTTGATTTTTTTTTACATCAGTACGTGCCTCAATCATGAGCAAAAGTAACCAAACATATACGCGTGTCTTAAATTAGGCCATTAAATTTATTATGACAACTTTCTTGAGAGTGTTTCAAGGCCAAGCCAAGCAGTGTAGGAAATGCAATGTCCCTACCTACGTAGATTAAGTTTGGTTAAAAGAATCTCACAATTTTCATGGAGAAAGTATTCAAACGTAATAGTTTTATGTCATGAAGGTTTTGGGTCAATCACAAAGTTGCAAAATCTAACTTGAATATGATGATCCATATGAAACATTTCGTAGCCAGTTGAATTTTATTATAAACTATTCGATGCAAATGAGATTTAATGCGCACTTGTGTAATGCACTTTCAACTTTAAAAGTAGAAGATCAGAATAAGTGACATTCGTTGTAATCTACGTAGAAAATTGTTTGAAATTTACATAAGCGATTGCGACGCGTGAGTATGGTACTTAAATACGTATTATGTACGTATTCTTTTTCATTTTTTTAGCTAATAACTTTTATGCCAGTTCGTCGTTTAATTTTGTCTGTCGTTCCGGCGCGATGTGCGTTACAGGACATTGGTAAGTAGTGTTATGTATATTTTCATGCTTGTTTAAAGTAGTTTCCAGCTTAGTATTATGCTATGTGTCGAAATGAAAGATCTTCATGACACAAACGACCGCTTAACGTGTTGCTTAACTCTAAGTATGCACATATTAGCACACTCTAAAATGGGTTGCGAAAATTTAAGGTAGATCACTAATTGTTTTATGAGATCCCACATTGCCCCCAAAAAAACGTTTTCTGTTTAAGTCATGAGCACTGTGTGAGTTGCTAGTTCGGTATACCCTATTAGTCAGCGTTTTGAGGTGTGCTTATTGACCCATCACAATTTGCGAAAAAAATTCGAATTGCAAAGTGAGCTTCCGTCATTTGTGACAGTGTCTGTGGATTATTACTATTCAGGTTTGCCAAATCTCGCTTCGTTTTATCTCTAAAATATCCATTGCAACACTTAACATGGATGTGATGGTTGAATTTTGATTGAATGTAAAAATCTCTTGAATATATGCTCCATGTCTATAGACTTTTTGGACAATAACAACCTACCTATTCTAGCTTCATATGAATCTATTTCGTTAGTTAAATACTGAAACATGTTAAAGACAACATTCGATCAAAGTACGTATCAACTGTGATTTTGAAGAGAAGGAGCAGCTAATATGCACTGTAAAATATGTAAAATTCTCTAAGCAGTTTCCGCGAAAGAAAATGAAAATTTTTCCTCCTGAAGGAAAAATGTAGTATACGAGATATCAATCAGTTTACTCATGCTAGTACAGTTTCTTTGGCCGTGAAGTTTTTGCTTGTTGCTTCAGTTCTATTACAATTCCAAAAATGGCCTATTTGTAGAATGACATGGGTCATCCTACTATGAATACATGCGTGCACATTTGTGTTTCTTGAACCTACGTCAAGCATGTATAAAATCTGTCATCAACGTTTAAGATTTTCTACCTGGCATAGAAACCATATAGCTATTTTGTCTTGATAACGTCAATGTCATAAGTATTTCAAAATTTGTTGAAACGAAACGATATACACCGCTAAATTCTAGAGTTTTGACAGATATAATTTTTAAAAGGGCAGTGCACCTTACTCTTTCGACCTGAAGAAAGTTTGCAGAAAGATTGCTATTACTCGGATCCTCGAAGTAACTTCCAACAAATGTAAAAAAAGAGTTAGAATGAGAATGAATTATTTTTTCTTTGTTAAACACAAATCTTGTTTAATTTATATGATACAACCTACAATATACGTACAATTTCATGAGATATGGAAAACAATATTTCGGTTAAAGTATGGAATATTTGTTACACTGTAAAGCAATTCAAGCACAATCAATATAATTTTGTTACAAAGTACATTGGTAATTGGATTTCATGAAATTAGCTTAGAAATCATAAATAACTAATAAAATTACGAGCTATAGACTGTTCTGCATAATGAATGTAATACTTTGAAGGCACCTTATTTCGAGTTCAGACTCGACCATCAATAGTCTTATTTGTGTGGTGTGAAGATTATTATGTAATTCATGTACACAGTTGATTTTGACAAGTGGAAATTTTTTATGTGGCAGTACAAAATGGTCATATTTAAAGATATTAATTGTGTGTAATTAGCTAATCTCATTTCGATAAAAATACCGTCAAATCTTTTGTTTCTCTCTTTTTATATACAACTTTGGTTTTTTTTCATTACAGTTTCTTTATATTTAGAAAGCATTTTTTAGCCTAAAGTGTTGATAAGAATACATTTTTTTTGTCATCATCAGCTGGTTACTGTCGAAAGAACATTTTTTAATTTAACGTGGAAATCATTATGCAGAAATATATATTAGTGTCACAAGATGAATAATGAATGAATATCATAGTACAGTTTAACACAATACAATAAATATAGGTACAAGTGGCATATCAAGATGTTATTGAGGGAAGCCAGAAATTTCCCATATTTTAGTGTTCGAATCTTGTCCCGTTGAAACAATGGAGCTGTTACTCAGCCACGCGACGCGAGTGATCTGACTTTGCGGGTGAGCATCTGCAAATAAACAATGAAACGTATAAATAAATGAAGAATTTGTTAGATTAACTAGATTCCTCCTTTTAGCCTAAGCGATAATAAATTGGAACATACTTTTAATGACAAGATGTTTTGCTGGTAGCTCAACACTCCATACGATTAATGTTGTATCCAAACTTCCACTTACAACAAGTTTTGAATCTGGAGACCACGCTACACAGTTCACTTTTGCAGAGTGGAATCCCCATTCTTTGTTGTGTGCAGGCTGTTACAAAAAAAACAGATTGCATTTGCATTACATTTTTTATAGATATTATAAATAGATGGATGGTTCGAGAAAAAATTGTGAAAGTTTGAGAATCCAAGTTGCCATTACCTCATAGGATGCTGTAGAGTAAAGAACAACCTTTCTGTGTCCATCTGATGCTGCTAGATAGTTCCCATCGGGTGAAAATTTTACATCAGTCACAGGCCCAAGATGATCCAACGTTGCTTTTTCAGAAAACGAGTTTCCGGTCAGTACGTACACGTGTGTCTGTATAAAATGAGAAAAAGAAATAGTGAACCTAAATAAATATAATATGATGCATACATTGTGTTCCAATCAGATTTGAAATCATAAATCGACTCGGGATCAATGCCCTTTCCTTACTTTACTATCCATGGAGCCACCTACAGCTACGTCACCAGTTGTGGGATTTATTGCAAGGCTAGATGGCTCGTAATCCACAGGCAACGAGCCAACTTTCCGCCCATTCTCGAGAATAAGCAACTGTGAAACAAAAACATTGGTTCATGCATTTAGCTGTGCCTGTATTATTTATACTTGTCGGCAACATACACACAAACAGTGCTAAGATTAGCATCCGATAATGCACACACTCCTACGAAAACCATATATAATGAGAGAAAAATTCTTACTTCTTTCACAGTCGCAATAATGACTCGATCCTCTTTAATATCCATACCACGAGGTTGAGAGCCTAATTTGACGTCATTGACATTGGTGTATGCGTAAGTATTGAGATCAACTAGGCGAAGCGTATCATCTATTCCACAAGTGTAGAGTGTGGAACCAACAACTTTCATTCCATTGATTTGATTCCCATGTCCAGTCCCGCTTATCCGGTCATTTACTCCGGTGGCTGCATCCCAGTAAGTTACGAAACCGTCATGAGAGCCAGTAAATATTTGGGTGCGATCGTCATTTAAGCACATCACCGTAATCGGTTTATTATGACCCTGAAATTTTTATACAGATCAGTTAAAATTAATGCTTAAGAATGAATTTGGAATAAGCATGATGCATGAGAATTACAAATTTTCATACATACCTTAACAGTACGTATCGGTTTATCTGGGTTATTAACATCCAAGTAAGTGATGAAACCACCGAGGGATGCTGTCAGCAAATGGGGGCCTTGCCACAAGCAAGAAACCTTAACAAGATATGAAAAAAGTACATTGAATTTAAATGAATTAACTACCTATAGCTTTCATTATGCATGTACAATAATGCATTACCTGCTGGTCGTCAATTTGGGTTCCCATAGGAAATGTTGCAATCAATTGCCGTGTTTCAACATCCCATAATTTGCAAGTTTTGTCTCCAGATGCGGTGAGCAATTGTTTGCTATCTGGACTGAATGCCACCTATATTTAGAGAAATTTTAGAATGTATTTCATTATTACTAAGCTAAAAATCAAGAACTAATGATTTTTATTATATCAAAATGTAATCATAATTGTAAAGATTTACCCCGTACACACCACCAGCATGAGCAGGAGATCCAACCTCGCCAATTAATTGCGAGTCCTTTGCTTCATAAATAAAAACTTTATGATCAAAACCACCGGAAGCGAACAGTTCACCATTTGGAGAATATCTCACAGCTTGTACGTATCTTGAATGATCCTAAATACATAAACATTCAACTTTGGTATATATTTAACCCCAGAATTTTTTAAAAAGGTTCACTATATATATTTTTGGTGCTTACAGTTTTTGTCATTTTGAACTTAAACGGTGGTCCCTCAAAAATACCGATAGTGTTGTCCTCACTCCCAGTTATAATACGAAAAGGTCGAGTGGGTTTGAAATCACATGAATTAATTGGTTTTGACTGTCCTGATATCTCACCAACGGAAGTTCCAGTATCAGACATGAACACGTGTCCAAACCTTGAATTCAAGAGGCACCATTGTTTTAGTTTATCATACATTTAAAATCAATCATAATCAAAAAGATATGAAGTTTCCTCATACTTTTCTCTTCCTTCACCAACAACTACCATTCTTTGACTGTCAGCAGACCAGGAAATGTCTTTAATTGGTCCAAGAAAAGGAGTGAATTCATTCTTCAAAATGTGCTCTTTGTTGACAGTATCCCAGATTCTTAACCGTCCAGTACTATCTGTAGCAGAATATAGCATAGTTAGTTAATGTTTATCCTTACTCTATTCATTTTTAGTTTGAAAAAGTTCCATTAGTACGTACCTCCCGAAGCAATATAAAATCCACTTGGAGAATACTTTGCAACACTGACAGGTTGTGAGTGTTCAGTGTAGGTGTCCGAAATGGAAGGGTCATCAATATTTCGGATGATAACGCTGTTGCCATTACAATAGAGGAAATTTTTACCCTTCGGATCCCCACCCAGAACGATGGGCGCTCCTCTTTGGGTTCTGGGAAGTGTAGCAAGTGTATTACCTACAATCAAATCGTAAGTCATGCATTCAGCTTTTATATAACAACTATTAAATTGTCTCCCATCATCCGTTTTCAATATAATACCACATAAAATCGTAAAAATTTGAGACCGGTAGCCGGCTTTTATTTTTAAAATGACAGCTGATACTTACGGCAAGTGTACGACATCTTCAAAACTTTGTAAATTTAGCACTTCAAGTGTAAATTCAATATTTCAACTAAAGAACTGAATGGAAGATCTTAATTTTCCAGTTTGAAGCGTTAATGACAAAATATATTGTACAAAACACCGGGTGGTAGAATAATAATCACTTTGTAGGAAAAATTTCCTCAAATTCACTCTTACTCAGAAAAAATGTACAAATTCACTGGATTTGGATAATATGATGTTTGCCAGCAGAAGAATAGTTGCTGCTAATTATTCTTAAAAAATGTAAATTGAGGGAAGAACTAGCCAAAATTTAGAGTTGACACTTTATACGCTTCTCAGTACTAAAAGGAATACCACTTCCGTCAGGAGGGTAAATAGGTGGCTTGATATACAAAGCAAAAGCTCAAAACTATTTTTTTACTGGTAATGTATCAACGTAACTCAACAACAAACAGTCTTAAGTAAGTGCTTGAGTTGAACTAGAACTACACAAAAATATCTACAGAAAAAACATGTAGATGTTCATGAGAGAATCCTTTTCAACTGACTATGACTGTGACTCCTCTTTTTCTGACTTAAAAAAGCTGACGGAAACACAAAAAGTATATATATTTGTATTGTGTATATCTGTGTATCCAATGCTACTACTGTGATTGACCGCTGATGGTGGCGATGATGTTGATGATGATGGGATGACTCTGTCTCTCTATGAAATGAACGTAAAGCTACTGAACTTGTGTATGAAATGATCCCTTTGCATGAACAACGATGAGTGCAGTTGCTGACTAATGCTGAAAAACCTTCTTGTTCTGCTATGCTTCTTCGCGTACTACTTGACTGGAACAGTGCTAATATTCCCATCTATTCTATACAGAAATATCATATCATACAAAAAAACCTTTAGAGAAAAGCAGATGTATCCATAAGTTCTGGCTTTGTGTAGGGGTGATGATATAGATATGCTCTGTTGTTGGTTGTGTTGGGTTGCATTATAAAAGGTGATTCACTACTCACTTTCAAACTCCAAAACCAGAATCCATCCTGCCGGAATCGGCGTATACATTTATATGCAATTTTTTCCATACGACCACACACTTACTTGAAAGATATAACGAACGAGTGAGTAAAAGAGAGAGAGAGAGACGCAGCCAAAGCCAAATATTACTATGTATCTCATTTTTCCTTCCTTCCTTCCAAAAAAAAGAGCATGGATATATTATGCGTTTCTGTTAGGGAAGTTGAGTGAGCAAAAGAGCCTGTTTCACTTGCCAGAAAGCCGAAAACTGTAATAGTAATGGTAACAAACAACTTGACTAAATAGTCTGTTTCAGCAAGCTCTTTCATTACCGTACGTTGATGTTGATGCTATTATAAGGCTTATTTCTCTTCTCTTCTTCTTCTTCTTTGCTCGTATCTTTATCCAAGTATTATTTGGACCAGTGTTCGATTCTATATTTTAGCTTTTGAGGCTGTTCATGCAAAATATGTATGTAATATATATTTTTCTTGCATTCAATTCTGTACAAAGTATAAGCACAAGTTTCACATATCATATAATTTTATCCTTTCACGAAATTCCTTATATGGATCCGGCAATTGCTACTGCTATCCAAAAATATTGGATGAGATGTGATCATACTACATCTGTACTTCTGTAGGTTGCGTCATCTTCTGCAAGGCGAATGAAGTTTTAAGCTTTTTAAGTTTAAAATGATTTTTTTGAGAAGAATCATACTTGCACGTATGGAACCGGATAAGAGAGCAACGATAATTGATTTCGTTTAATGCGAAAGCAGTCAAGCTTATCATAAAGTTATCTTCATGTTTTTGATGATGGAATGGATGATCTTTCTGTTTGCCAGCAGAAGCAGATATGCATGCTACGAGATGAATACTATGCAAATGGCATGGTGCATGAAAAGCTGCTTATGATGACGAGCTATAACACAACAAACAATGAACTCAACCTTGATACTTACTAACTAACATGCACTAACAAAGCTTGTCTTGCAGAAGTTTCCGACCTTATATGGGCATATAATGCGATAGAGTGGGTATTATATCCTCTTGTTCATATTGGTTTGTACTCTTCCCCTCAACCTTTATATGGAATGCATTTTTTGGAGTATACCAATAGCCAGCTCCCATAAAGTTCAATGCGGAAAATTTTATGTGCTTGTTATTGTCAACAACAACCAACTGTCGTCGTCGTTACTTATAAGCCAGCCGAACCAAATTGGAATGACCACTACTTGACTCTAATTGCAAATCAAATTTAAGGTTGCATGTTGCATGAAGCTCCAAGTTTTTCATAGAACGTTGGAAAATATCTGGTTGGATGACGATGTATTATGCAAATGTATGGAAATTTTAAATTCTGGAAAATGTAAAGGCATTCAAATTACTTCATAACGCACCAAAAATCTTTTCACACAAAATCATTGGGGACCATTTCAGTATTCAATATCTCTCCGACTATCCATATATATCAATTTTGAGACACTTCTTATTTTACACTTTGGTTTGAAATACATTTAATTCTGAGAGCGTGTATAATTTTTGTCAAAAAATATTCTGTTGTGTTGAGCAGTGTCGGTTTTTTAACATTCACATTTTAGAAACAAAAATGACTCTTTGCTTCACTGATATAGAAACACGAGAGACCTTCCGGCGTCTCAAAGAAATAGCGTTTGCATATGGCAGTCATGGAAGCGAGCCACTTTGTGAAACACTGGAGGATTACATGAAACATTTGAAGTCAAGAGAATCAAAGAGATTACGATGGCATCGTAAATCTCCACAGGTAACACTTTCGATTCACAGTCACTTATTTTATTAATATCAAGCATATATTTAAAAAAAAGACCCAATATGAAGACAGCCCTCTAGCTGCAATTTATACTTATTTATATATCAACTTATTTTCATGAACACCATATATGTTTGATTGCAGTTAAAGCTTCGTAGGAATACGATAAATTTCATCATGAAGGTGTGCATGCACGAGCGCTACTCGAGTGACACAACATATCAAGCCATATACTTATACGATCGATTCTCAGATAGGCATGACATTATGGAAGGGCAATTGGTCTTTGTTGCACTCATATGCATTGTGTTGTCTGGTAATAATACAATAATTTACTGCGTCCGCTAAACTAAAAATTGGTATGAGTATAAATATGATGCCAATACATTTATCTTTATTTATGATTCTAGGAAAGCTGCTAGAAGTGGATCATAATGTTCCAAAGTATCGGCGGATAACACGATTCGTCCCTAATTACAAACCAAATCAGTATGAAACATTTCTAGGATTGGAAAAATATATACTAGGAGCATTCGATTGCGATATCTTGGTCCCAACTGAAATCAACTTTCTTCAGTATTTCATGCTGTATGCGGTGGATGGAAGATCATCCAAGGAGGCTAATGAGAATAACAATAACTCTACCCAACCTCAATCAAATCCGTCCAAGTTACAAGTGGACATGAGTGACTTTGCACCATTTCCTAATGTGAATGGTGCTGACTTGGTAGAGAGGATTAGAGGAACTGCCATGTACATTTTACAGGAGCTTAGTCGATGTACATTTAATTCAATTACATTGGAATATATCAATATTTTAGTTTGTCATGCAACTCATAATTCAATACCTGACTTGTTAATTTTAGTCGAGCCAACAAATGAGTTTCCACCATCGTGGATTGCTGCATCCATTCTGATGTTTGCGAGAAGAGAGCACTCCCTTAACTTTTGGACATCAAAGTTAAAATCTATTACTTCCTACTCGTTGGCAGAAATTCACTGTTGTCTCATGGCCTACATTGAACCTCGTTTCAATCCAAGTGCATTCAAATACAAGTTTGCACCTCCTGAATTTTGCAATACAAATCAAGAAGTATTCATTTTGGCTGGGACTAGTGAGGAAACTGATAAGAACAACAATGTTTAAATGCCATCAACTTTTTAAACAATGAGTTTTACGCTTTTTACATACACACAATATTTTTAGGATTTTTAAGTTCTGCGTAGGTTCTAGTCTTTCCTCTTATGGGATGGGACTTCTTAGGCTTCTTCATGAAATATGACCACCGGTTATAATATGTGAAGCATTTTAGAATAATTAGGTTAAACTTGGATATTTCAGATATATGGGCCTTGTTTTTAATTAGCGTCGAGAGTACCACCAATTTCCTTTGTCCACACTTTAGTTAGTGTGTGCATTATTCATCGTCAGTATTATTGGTACAAACAAATGGATGATGAAACTCGTCATTCTAGTGTTATTAAATGGCTCAAAAAATGAAAAGGTATTATGTAAACGATGATTTAGTTATAATTTAGGGTGCTAGTAACGTAGGTAAAACTTGTGATCGATTCGATTTTAATAAAATTCATCTACTGAAGTGATTAGTAATCAATTGGATGTAAGGAATCAGTTTACGTTCATTTCTCGATATTAAAAATTACATCTTAATATTTTTTAACTCAACTTTGTCAAAACTGATTTAATTCTTCCCATTTTTGCTTTGTCAATGGTGAACAAATAGTCAAAGGTCAGCTCATCGTAGTTTTTTATTCAATGGATTTGGTGAATATGCATTCATGCATAGGTGAAGGTTGAATCAGGAGGAAGTTAGGTAGAAATACAGACAAAGTGTTCTTTTGCTATGCATTCACTCATGGAAATAGAAAATATCAACCAATAGTAACAACAACCCATTGCATTTACATTTCTTCTACACTGGATTTTATAGTGATAGCATCGCATCATCATCTATTTTGTTGCTTCACTCATCCTTTTCATTTTGCATTCATGCCTAGTGCATGCATATTCTTCGTGTGTTTTCACCATACCATTTCCATGCTTACTGAATAACTTCATGAGCTCTTCTATCACCGTGCAAGAGTAGTCTAAAAAAACAATCTTACGCGGATTTTGACTTACCGTTTACGTATTTCGAATTTATGACTAATGGCTAATGGTCGTTACGTGAGTTTTATTGTGATCGGTATGGATTTCTGGGAGTATTTTGGTATAACATTTTACCATGTTATAATGTACACCTATGGAATGTAAATGAAACTGATTGAGCGATTGCATGAGTTTATTATATGATATTAGTTTAAAACCCCGAGACATTTTATGCATTCTCCCTATCATTTTTACAAAATGTTACCTTTAATCCCACTACAAAGATTGAAAACGTTTTGAAGGACACTTTATTGTATTATCTTAATCTGAACATAGAGAAATAGCATTCAATTCTATTTTTAGGAAATACTCAAATAATTATTTGACATAAAGTCATTTATATTATCAAATTCATTTTACACTGTGGAACAACTTATGTTCGACTTTACAATAATGCAATACCCAGTTAACTGATTTGTCTTTTCCGGTTTGAAAAAATTACTTAATAAAATTACAGGAATTCATGATGATATCTGTTTAGTTTTGAATCAATTAAAAACAATGCCAAAATCCTAAGAAGAGACTATGAATGATGGAACTTATAAAAATCATATGAATATCATTTAGATTACCATTTACATAAAAAATCTGTGATAGGTTTCATACTCATTCTTGGCAGTGTTGAGCTGCTGTGTAAGATTGTAAGTACTTAATTTCACGATTAACTTCATTTTGTTACTTCTTCAACTTTTGAAGGTAGAACTTCGTAACTGAATACGATTCCGTTTTTCTTGAATGAATACTCAGGAACCACATTTCGGCCAATCTATACAATATTAATGTAACATTGGTTTAAAGGCTTTTAAATCAATAAATAAAGCGGGTTAGGATACAAGTGAATACTAAAACCTACCTGCTTCCAAAGACCTTTCTCTTCCAGCTCATTCATGTAAGGCTCCAATCGTTCCACATACTCCTTGACGTACGTAAGGTATTCCTCTCTCATTACAATGAAAATTGTTCCGCCTACAAGCACGATGTGTAAAATTTAATGTGTTTTATACCCAGGCTGTAAAACATGACAGTCGCGAATGACATGAAATTGATATTTCAGTTTTGTACACACCTGGCTTTACCACACGAATCATCTCATCCACAGCTTTAACAGGAATATGACCCTCACCCATGCCTCCAGCTATGACTAAGGAGTCATAGATATCTAAACCAGAATATATTAACGGTAACCGAATGGGAAAAAATTTTTATCGAGTAAAAATTTAATTCAATTGAGTTCAGTATATTCTACCAGATTCAATGGCTTCGACTGGGTTGAGCCCAATTGCACTTTCAAATGTCTTTCCATAGATTTTTCGTTCAATGAGCACTTTCAACATTCCGGGTGACGGCTCCAACGCATCAATTTTTCTATAGAGACAAAAGACATGCAATGAGTTGGCATGATGAATGCAGTTGACATGGTAAATAAAAAAATACCAAAAGACTTACTTGAATCCAACCTTTGATAGCTCCTCCCCAACTCGTCCAGTTCCTGCTGCAACATCAAGAATGAGAACTGAAGGGCGCTGATCTTCAGAGTAATGGGATGCCATAGCTGCTGCTGCAATTTCCGGTCCATTATATCTTCCTGGACAAAGATCCTGTAAAGTGGGCATGTCCGTTTAGTATAATGTACAATGACCACACAAACATGTCCATTACAGTACATGCATATAGCTCAAAAATATATACATAACGAAAAAGTTGTATTATACGATTCTAGATTAAGTTATTACCTTATCATAATCCATTGCCCATTGTGTATAAACCTTCACCATTTCATCATGGCTGATCCCTGTCTTATGGGCCTTGTAGTTATTCAGATACTCCTTCGCATCCGTCTTGTCTACATTCTCGAAGCCCTCAACAGCCTTAGCTGGAACACTTCCATTCACTGACGCATGGTTTTGACTTTCCTTTTTAGACGATACACTTCCATTCGACAAATTACTTTTGCCTAATTGAGCTGAACTTCCAGTATCAGATCCACTTTTTACACCGTTCATTTTGTAATTGGAGGAAATAATTTATTATCAGGATCACAAAACAGTAAGAAAATTAAACGCTAAACTTTGCTGATAGAGAGAGAGAGAGCACTAGCAAGTAAGTGTGTCTGTTCGTGACTGACAGCTACTCTGGAGAACATGCACAAGAAAATGAATATTCTTAACTGTGGACATGTAATGGTAGAGCACGTCAAAAGAGTGACGCTTGGCTGGTGTAGTATGTTATGCTGTCAACTGACAAGTCCTATCGATTTTCCAAGTCTTCGTTTCATTCCAGTCAGTGCATGGCTCTTTTCATAGATTATAGCATGTACGTCTTTTATATATACTCTTTGCTTTGAATTAGACGATTACATAACGCATACTTAAGTTCACGTATGTATGAACCCTAGTCATTTCATTTCAATGGACATGGACTAGTTTAACAGTCTGTTTCTTTACCCCATTGCCTAATCTTTAAGACAAGCTGTCAATGCTTCGTACTCTAATGGCATACGATTAAACAAACTCGTTTTGTCTACTATGTCTACTGAGGATACTTGAGCTATAACGATTACCACTTGAAAAGACAGAGCATAAAGTACAGTTAACGAGTAGCTATGGCCAAGCTATAAGCTACATTTACTATAAAAGGACTTTGTCCTGGAATATTACATTACTCTTTCTTATTGTCATTACTTATGTCATTATAATCATACCCATACTACGCACATACTTTAGGGTAGGCATTCATATAAGACTCATGGAAAGAAGTGAATGAGATAACTAAAAAGGAATGCTCTACAGAGCTATGAACTATGAATGAAGGAGGACAAAAATGCATACTACGGGATTGCATGATCGTAGGAATATTATATTTCAACACAGAATTTAGATCATTTATCTACTCATTTCCCTAGCTGAACGAAACAAATGGCCTTAAACCAAAGTTGATTTAGTTTTAACGGTTACACTGCTAACAAGGTATTACTAACACCTTTTCCTCTTTCTAAAAAGCTGTGAAACTTGCATAAAAAATCTGTTTCATAAAATGTGAAATAAAATTAATTACTATACTGGTGAATGCTCCTCCACAAGACTTAATTTTCAATTTTGTTCAATGCACAAGAATGCATATTCTATTGCACGGAATGAGTAAAAAATTCGCTAGGATGTGTGTATGTGAAATCAGAAAAAAATGCCTTGCTCTCTCCTTAGATAAAAGACCAGCTCACGTACACAACTTGCTATACCATATTTTTAGGCAACGGTTCATTCGTATGGGATGTCAAAATGAGTTAGCATCACATACATATTATATATGTTGCATGTTTCTAATGCGAAATTTCATTTTTGTCAAAAAGGTTATCGAGGTGTTGTTGCATATTGAAATATTATGAATGCATGTCCTTATGGTAAAAATAAACGATTGCCGAGTACAATATTAAGAAATTTAACCTATTTAGGGTCACGATTGAGATTTGCATGACTCTGGACCTTCAATAGTATTTGAAGTAATTCAACCGATTGGATGCAATGTTGGTAAACGACTACGAAGTACATAAAATGTTTTTATAATAAATATTATTATTTCAGATATAAAAACTACGTCCAACGTTCAAATAATTAAACGAGTTACACATTACTGCCACGTTGCTAGTGATCATTTGGTTTACAATGAATACAATAAATATAAATTGCCTACTATGTTAGTCGTTTTGTTTACTATGGATACATATGATATATAACGGTGCCCACTAGTTTAGTAAATTGTTTTCCATGTACGTATTATATTAGCAAACTCTGGGACATTTTGATAACTCAGGAAGTGCTTTTGCAAGGAATTTATTTGCATATTATTCGTTTGACAAAAGCTACATCTTCTTTTCAACCGCCAATCTTATGCTTTGGCATATAAAGTTTGTGTGGAAGGTAAGAATAAGTGCCACGGATCCTTTTCCCTTTCCAATTAATCGCATATGGAAGCAAAGACGGGCGTCTAACGAATATTCCTTTACCATCCGGGGTGTGTACTGCGAGTCTCACATTAAGACGAGGGCCAGCCGTTACAGCAATCCACCCTAAATCAAATTACCCATGTATTTCTCCAGAAATCTCATTAAGATACTTATCAAATTGTATATACTTAAAATATGCGTGCATTACCAATAGAAGATAAAACAATATCTCCACAGCTGCATTGCTGACCCTTTCCTTCAAATATTACTTCCTTTGATAGGAGTTTAGGGAAATCTTCCAGTCTACTACTATCCCCAACAGGAACACCAAACACTTTACTTCCAATTGCCTATAACATTACAAACATTAGATTATTCAATTGTAAAAACCAAGTACTTTCAAAACAGTCACCCCCGAGATTATTTAGTTCACGACTCACCTGCTTGTAAACTTCATCTGCATCAGTCGTGAAGACCATTGTCACCGGTAGGTCAGAGTTTGAAAACAGGGTGAATCTGATGGGCTGCAAACCCTCAAGAAAGTCCAGACGGGCTAACCCAGCGACAAAAAGACTTATTCCTGGCTTTATGAAGAAAGTTCGTGGTTGAATTAACTTTTTTGGAAGTGACATCATTAGTTCGGGTAACGTTAAGAGGTCTAAAATCTGCATCAAATTAAATAAAACAATGTTAGGATTTTGTAACAACACTCAGATATTCTTAGAAGACATCGTTTTAAAAAGGTTACGCTAATTTATATGCGTAGTATAATAATATCATCTACTTTACCTGGTTATTGCTTACAGCACCTGGTGTATCGTAAACCCAGTGGCTCTGAGCAAAGTCATTATTGTTAGGATCCCACTGTCCTAAGCGATGTGTAGAAGGAGCAGTTCTTGACAAGGGGTTGACGTGAAAAGGATCCTTGAGTTGCACCGCGCTTTCCATCGCATTTATTTTCTGGTCACTGACAAATGTTCTCCCAACATATCCGGTAAGAACAGAATATTCGGGGTCACCGGTCATTTCAAGTTTTATTTGTCTCTCTTTCGCTTCAGCTTGTATCACAGGCTTTTCAGACATCAATCGCTGATGCCGAAGCCCACCCTTCCAGCCATAGGGACTAGTTAAAGGAAACTAAAGGGGAATAGTAATGAAATGCATACATGTTTAATAAACTAGGTAAACCAGTTAAAGTATATTCATGGCCCTGGTCAGTTAAATATAGTGTCGTAAAGTTATATCAAAACTTTACCTTAAGTAAATTCAAAGTGGTGCCAGGCCACTGAGAAATAGTGGACCGCTGAACTAAGTCAGCAGCTTGTGGCTTGCATAGGTCGGATTGTAAAAACATGTTGAAAAGGGAGGATTTGCCAACGTTGGTACAACCCATGATAAAGACATCACCTGAAATCAAGTGCAATGCATTCAAATTGGATCCGAAATTACTTACTGCAAATTTGAACTAATAACTTTTACCTTTTGACTTCCAAACGTTGAACATGCGTGAAATGAGATCTTCAACACCATAACCCGTTTTGGCACTAATTAAAGCTGTGTGCAAGATATTGGCTTCTAACATTCCGATATCAACAGCACACTTGATCAAACTTCTTTCAATGTGTTGTAAATAGTCGGGGGAGTCACGTGGGAGGAGATCAACTTTGTTTCCTACCAAGAAAATTGGACGACGGGTTCCTAAACAATGAATATTCAAATTATTTATTAGTTATTTTCTTTCTAGTTGGTTTCATTCTTCCAAAGAGTCATAAAAAGAGACAAAAAAATTTTAAAACGTACCTATAATGTCTAAAATACCTGGCCAAATGCTACATGGAAAGTCAGTCAAGTCCACCATCAGCAATGCCATCGCAAACTTTTCTTTAATTTTCCCAACAATCCTTGGATAGTCCTCCGAGCTTACGTTAACATTTAAAGTTGCCTGATGTGTTTCAAGAACACTGCATCGATAACAGATTTCCCCCATCAGATCCAACTTACGAGCGTTCTCAAATTTTTCACTACTGATGTATCTAAAATGCAGATTCACAGTTTTAAATTAAATTTATTATACAACGCCATGTCATGCCAACCTACAGTCCTTGTCATCTGATGCTAATATCCTCACACATGCTGTGTATTAATTATTAACTCATTCACTTACCCTGGAATAGATAAGTCTTGACAATGAAGGAGGGCTCCACACCCTCCACAAGGCACATTACTAGGCGCCAGTTTTGGGTTCGGTGTTCCTGGATCTGGAGCTACTTCTAGCGCAGCGTCAAACATATCTGCAACACTTGGTCGGTCCTCCAGTGTTTCTTCAAGGTCAATAGATCTCATTCTCAATCTTTCACCAAAGCTTTCAAACTTCGTTCCCCCATCGGTATCATTTCCCTTCTGAGGCGGCTCCGGTCCTTGCTCTTGTATTTCTTCCTCATCGTTGAATTCAGTCTTTCTTAAAATCTTGTACGGAAACTGGACAACAGTTTGAGTCTCATCACTTCCAGACTGTTTTCTATGCATGTCACCAGCGCCTTCTTGAGGAGAATCACTGTTGAGACTATCTTTCTCCTGGTCTAGAGCCTGAAGCTCCATATAATACTTGATTGAAATTGGGGGATAGATTGCAGACTTTGCCACCATCTCCTTTCTCTCCGCTTCTCTCTGCTCGTATTTCTCAGATAACCGCTTTCTAAAGCCAGGTGGAGGTAAGAACTTCTCTAGATATGAGCTGTACACTAGCTTATCCATCCATGTCAAATCCTTTTTGACTGGGGTATAAGAAGGATCAACTTCAAGATTGTCATTTGGGGTTGTGGATGGGCTGGGGTTCTTGTCTTCCTCAACAACGTTCAATTTATTCACTGTAGAACTGAGTGCTCTCCTGGCACTTCTCCTGCTGAATAATCCACACTGCATAGGCAGCAGTGAATGGATTCGAAAGGAAGTGAAAACATTGAAACGCAGTCTTCGATACATGATTGAATAAACCTTACATTAAAAGTGCTTTGATACCACTGCTTAAACACTAAACTTTTGAATAACTAATGAGTTTATAGCAGTTGTTTGTAAGTTAGAAGTAAACTTTGATTGAGTTGGATAAGGGAAGTATATGAAGGACGTAGATTGAGTAGCAGCTAAAAATCAAGTAAGTAAGAGAAGTAAGGAACGTGGTAATATGCATTGAAAAACATAAATAGAAGAGACGGAGATCATTTACGCCTTTCTACTTTGAACAAGCGGGGTAAAGTGAACTACTATGGAGTTATGCCAACCTCAGACCCAGAAGATGTGTAATCACGCACACGCCTGTAATGGACCGACCTTTCTTCTTCTGAATTGAGTAAGGCACGACGGGGAAACCTCTGGTTAATTCCTCCCCAGACGAATCGTCAGTGGGAAATGAGATTGGTTAGGTCTTGTCACAGGTGTCACATATATCGATCTATATTGAAGGCAGCAAACCCGGCGTTCTGGTTGCCGGTGTTGCTTTTCAGTTCAACCCTAAATTTGAGATATTATTTACACACTTGTCATTTGCCATCATTGTAATAAACTTTTATCTGCAACAATAATTCTCATCCATCTAAGCTTCTATTCATTATCATTATTCCTCGTAAGATGTTTATTGCATGCAAAAATAGAAATGCATTTCATATCGTACCATCACACCTTCTTCTGCTCTCTTGTTGGAAAACACACTTATAACCATTCAACACGTCGCGTCGTACGCTGGTTCGGTTCATGTTAGTTGAGAAACTTTTCACATTTTACTTACTATCTCCGTCAGACGTCCTCAAAACCAACGCTATCTTATATTATTTATTGATTCCCACGTATGATGATGTTGGTTTGGTGGTGAGAAATGGAGAGAACTAACGACAAAAAATTTATGGGTCTAGCTCATCTAAAACAAAGAATTTTAAGCACAATCCAAAATCTTTTCAAAAACATACTTACATTATATTTTCGATGAGAATTACTTGTCACTAGCCTCTTGCTCTTTGATTTCGTTCCACGTAAGTAAGTATAAGGGCAATGCAATGATGGTGGTAATGGTTCTCAATCCGAAAATACGACTAAGTTGGTTTCTTAAATGTGGTGGCCTGTGTATTTTCTTGTAAGTATAACATTTTAAATAAGCTTTTCAATAAATAGTCAACCGTGGATTAATTTTTTGAAAATTTTGTAAATTCTTGCATGTATTGATGCAAAGTTGCAAAAATTTTAACTCATTCATTTTAAACTTTTCCTAGTTTCCTATTGATCGTGAGTTGATTTGTAGGACTTGAAAAGTCGGATTCCGAATTATTAAACCAACTCAGTAACCATTGAACCCAACAAACATGAATTGACTCATTCTCATTTCTAAGCTCATCAAAAATACCAATTGTCTGAATTTTTCTGTGAAGATAAAATTTGTCATCATTGTGTGGGACGATGAGAATGTTATGCAGGTGCTGCTTTCACATCCCTTGTTATCCTATTGGATATCTGCAAAGCCGTAGTATTGACTTAGAATTATCTCGTCTCACTGCCAAAACCCAGAGGCATTTTAATCGTTCTCCTCGAAAGTGTGATTGCATGAGCAACACAAAACATACACCACACAAGGTGTCCAGTCACCTTTTCGATATGCAAACATTTCGATTTTTTTAAATAGTTAAAATGTATTCCTGTGACTCGCCATCATCTCAAAGTTGATTTAATAACGATTTTTCTATCTCGAAATGTTTGTCAAAAAAATCGGAATGTTTGTAGCGTTGTTCATTTTTATGCAACAATTTCGATACTAAAAAATCGAAAGTTTTTGCATATCGAAAAGGTGTCTGGGAATCGAAATAACACAGTACTTCATAAAACATCAAAAACAATCAAGGTCATGTTTTTCAGTAAATTGGCGATATTTAAACCCGTCTCCTTATAATTCTGTCATCCAAAATGACATAATGTAAAAGCAGAACCAATAATATTATGTTTATGCTCCGACCATTCCACCAGAATATATTTTTAGCATAATTTTGTAGCGGATGAACACTCCAATGAACTATGTAAATCTCAATGAATAAAATGCCAACTAATTTATTTATGAATTGACTGTATAATGTATCATGCAGTATTTAATGATTTGTCTATGTTTCGTAAATTTTCATGGAAATATCGTTCCACATTTGTCAGCTACAACAAATGGGACATGATGAATCAGTGAAAATAAAACGAATAATAGCATGTAATTGTTTCTGATAAATGAAATGAAATCAGCAACAATAGAACTAGTCATTTCAAACATTATAATTACGTGTATTTATTTTTATGTGGTGCTATTATAGGAACAGGCTTTACAGCAATAGCAAGAAATACACACACAAATGACAGCCTACTGTTTTATAAATTATAATCCAATGCAAACAAATGTTCTTTGAGAATACAATTTAGCACAAATGATTTTGGGTACATTTTGCAAATGTAAGGCTGCTCTGAAATTTGGTTTCTCAAAAGCAAAGGGGCATTCGAGCAATTAAGGTCTTTTCTGATATCCATATCATCAGAATAATGTCTTTCATAGTTTATATTCAATGATTCCTGCTTTAAAACATAGTTTACTTAAAAATTAAATGTACTTAATCAATATATTACATAAATTACAAATATTTAATTTACACAAGTATCCTAATTTCAATTTCTTGACATTTTTGGAAACAGATTTGTTTCAAATCAGGTAACATAAAAAAACCTTTCAACCATGGATAGTTATTTTCATTACAAAACTTTTGATTTTATTCTAGGTTAATTTTTATAAACCAATTCATTTCACTCATCATAAGATCTTACTCATGCGTAACCATGCCGAAGTAAAATTATTCAGTGCACGATTCATGCACTTTACGCACATGCCTTCTTAAGCTTCCGCTCGTCCCATAAGAGAAGTGACAAACTTTACAAGCATAGGGTTTCTCCCCTAAATGGCTTCTCAAGTGGTCCTCTAACTCGAACGGCTTGCAATACTTCTTGGAACAGAAGAGACAAGCTAATGGTCTTCGCTTTGGTTAGCATGTCGTCGAAGAAAATGTATGCTTACGAGGGAAGGACCAGGTATGATTTTTTTGGAATTGGCTGGGACGCGGTTGTAGTAGTACCTTTTGATGAGAAACTAAGCCACATAACGTGTTTTGTCTCCATGGCCACGAATTTCCGAGTTATGGACATTTTAATTTTGTCGGGGTCAGTTTTTGAAATTTCCCGTTTTTCTTATGGAGTTTAACATGGAGAAAACCAGCTGTCACGGGTACCCCCCTGTACAATCAATTCAAAATTCCCAAAAGTTCAAAAAATGCCTAAAACTCCAATATTTTGATGTAGAAGTGTTTCAAACCATCAAATATCGTCAAACGATTCAATTTAGACAAAAAACAGCTATTAGCGTTCCTATGCATGTACCCATGCTTGTATTGAAAAGTCGAGTTTGACAAATTGAAGACTCGTTAACTCAGAAACACTTTGCCATGGAAACCTCGCATTTGGCACAAAATAATGTTTTATTATAAGGTACTTCTACGCCAAGTTTCAGCCAAATCAAAAAAAAATCTTGCTTGGTCCTTCCCTCGTTAGTTTATACTTGTCCACATAAGCCAGCAGACATTGGGAACACTTGAAATCTCTTGTGTTATCATGAACAGCTTTTAAGTGGCAGATCAAGTTGGATCGTTGGGTAAATCTTTTAGGGCATTTTGAACATTCGAATGGCTTCTCGTTGACATGGGAATTGATGTGGTCGTTCCGACTTTCTTTGGTAGAAAATGTTTTGCCACATATTTCACATGGAAAAGAACGTACCTTCTCGTGAACGATCAGAGTGTGACGATTCAAGTTGGTTTGAAATCGGAAGCTTTTGGGACACTTTGTGCACTTAAATGGTTTACTTTCTGAGTGAACTCGAGAGTGACACAAAAGTGAAGTTTTATGGGCAAAGAATTTCCCACACACTGAACAAGAATATGACTTTTCTCCTGTGTGAATCCTTCGGTGTATTTTCAGCGCAGTAGGTGTATAATATAGTTTGTTACAGTATTCACACTTCTTGTTCTTTCCATTTCCAGAATTATGCTTGTTTAAAGAATGTTGAATCAAAGTAGTCGAGGCGCCAAAAGAGAGGGGACACTTTTTGCAAAAATATGACTTCTCCTTCGTGTGCATTCTTAAGTGGGCCATGAGTACATAATTAGTTTTGAACCTCTTGTCACACCAGAGGCACGAGAAGGGACGGCTTTCAGAATGAACCCTTGATGAATGACCATTCACTTCCGACACAGATTTGAACTTTTTGTTACAAATAGAACACGCAAACGGCCTTTCACCAGTATGTACCCGAATATGGCGTTCAAGACTGTATGAGCTTTTCACAGTTTTTTGACACAGTGAACACCGTATCTCCTTCTTCGGTGGTTGTATCTTTTGGGGCACAGCAGTTGACGTGGGCTTTGCTGGAGATGAGGTCGCTGTTCTCAGTCGAACCAAACGGCCAAAACATGGTTTCACTGTCATTGCCGATTCCATTTTTTGTCAATGTTTTAACTGTTTACGTACTGTCACTCAATTAATAAGTGCTTTGCACTTTAGTTCTTCGCATTACCGTTGACAATAATTAAATGTATGTAGCTTATAGATCATCCAGGGTGATGTAAAAAATTACCGCAAAATATTACTGTATAAATTTAATTTACGGCTTGGTCAAAGTAAAATACATTTTGTACTTTTACACGTAGTTGCAAGTACATATGAAATACATGATGTCTATGTAGTAGTGATAATGTAGTGTGTATTAAGCAGAAAGCCGTGTTGTTTTTGTAATATTCTGTTTCTCTGAGGGATCAACAACTAAAACAGTGTGAAAATGAATTACAGTTGAGATATATTACAAAGGGTACTTGCCTTAAAACCCTTACACGTCGACCAAGCGAACATTTGTCTTTACTTACGGATGAGTGTGACATTATATTACATGGAATGTAGAACCATATAACACAGCCTACTTTATGCAAGATAACGAAGCTCAGAAGCAAACCTTTCTATACCATACATAAATAGATTATGCATTATATTATAAGCTTTACAAAACCGGCTTGCATTGTAAGCTTTTGTGCGCAATCAACGCAAACGTTTAGTGATGCTTTCATTTGATTGGTTTCTGGATGGCAGAAAGATGTGGGAAATCATGTAAATGTTTGATACTTCAGCAGAAAAAAGGTTTTACGCCAGTTCGTGCACGCATGTATTCTCATATCTGCACTGAATAATACTCGAAATATAAAACAAAGAAGCATTGCATGGAAAGAAAATTCTTTTCATTTCCTCTAACTTGACTGACAGACTTCCAATCCTTCTTTTTCTCTGGCACTTTATACTTTACTTGTATTGTGCATTCTAATATGGTCATACATGTAATTTACATGCCAAATGTTCACAAAACTTTTTATATGTACGCACAAAATGCTTAGTTTTAAAAGTGAATCTTTGTTTACACTCGCACAACTTGTAATTGTCTATTCCACCCACGGATATATTCATTATTGTTTGCAAATTTATTTGTTTTTGTAATTTTGTAATAAAACCCAGTTTTCTTCGTTTGGTTCGACTAAAAACAATGAACTCATCTCAAGCAAAGGCTGACTACAAGTCACAGCCAGCTACTACACCACAAAAGTTACAAACAAAGAGAGAGATACGGTGTCCAGTTTGTCACAAAGTGTGTAGAAGTAACAGCTACATGGAAGACCACATGCGAGTGCATACAGGAGAGAGACCATTTGGTTGCAACATTTGCAACACAAAACCAAGGTACAAATGAGTGTACACACGTCAACGGTTCACAGTGACAGTCGCCCTTTCTCGTGCCTTTGGTGTGACAAGTCTTTTAAGAACAATGCTGGACTCATATCCCACCTAGGAACGCACACGAAGGAGGAGCCCTATTTTTGCAAAGAGTGTCCCTTCTCTTTCTCCAACTCGAGGGCTTTGATCCACCACGCTTTGAAGATGCACAATACCAGAAAAGGAAGGAAATGTGAATACTGTAACAAACTGTATTATACAACCTCCCAGTTCAACAGGCACAGGAAGATCCACACAGGAGGAAAACCATATTCTTGTTCAGTGTGCGGGAAATCCTTTGCCGATAAAAGTAATTTTGTCCGCCACTCTCGAGTTCACTCAGAAAGTAGACCATTTAAGTGCACAAAGTGTCCTAAAACCTTTCAATTTCAAACCCACATGAATCGTCACATTCTCAATGTTCACGAAAAGGTGCGCCGAAACTCTTGTGGAATATGTGGGAAGGCATATTTTAGAAAAGACCAACGGGACGACCACATCAACTCCCATCTCAACGAGAAGCCACTTCAATGTCCAAAGTGCCCTAAATGATTTACTTTTCGATCCCACTTCACTGACCATCTGAAAGCTATTCATGAAAACAAAAGAGACTTCAAGTGCTCCGAATGTCCACGTTCCTTTGTGAGAAAGGGTCAACTAGACTTTCATTACCTGAGCAAACATGCTGACTCCAGTGAGAGACCATTGGCTTGTCTCTTCTGTTCCAAGAAGTATTGCTGGCCCAGTCAGTTGGAGGACCACTTGAGAAGCCATTTAGCTGAGAAACCTTATTTTTGTAAAATTTGTCACTTCTCATCTGGGATGAATGCCAACCTAAAGAAACACTTGCGTAACGTGCATAAATTGTGTATCGACTAGTTTTGGATTTGCACGGTTACTCGTCACTTTTCAGTGTCATTTTATGAAAAATCAAATGAATATGTTTATGGTTATTAAGAATCAAAATCTTCAATATTTTTAATAACGACGAACCTAGTAACAAAGGAGTGTATAGTGCCCTGTTTTGGTTTACAAAAACATTTTCCTTCTGCTTCCACCCTCCACAATCCACAATTCCATGCCACCACTCTCAATTTCTCAACTCTTTGCTTGCTATGCATAAGTGCTAGCATAACAGGTAGAATGCCCTTGGTAGATATGTTTACTGTATTCAAAAGCAAAGTTATCCTCTTCTTGTTCTGAAGTGTATAAATAATTGGCCAATATGGTAAATCATTCAATTTAACACATCCTTATAAATATTTACATATATAGGACTGTTCAAAGACTAAAAGTGACTTTAATCACAAAAGTTTAACAAAGTTAATGTTGTTTTCTTCTGCAGATAATATCTTGCTAATGCCAACTCAGGGGAGAGACCGGACCCCTATAGCATTGCTCTTCTGTTCAGTTCCTATTTCAAGTCGGACGAGTTGGAGAACTACTCCGTGTGCCATTTATTTGAGACGTCCCATTCCTATAACTTTTGCTCATTCTCCTCTTGGATGAAGGGCAGCAGCCTTCCAAAACATGCCTCACAAAAAGCTTGAATCAAGTTTATAATAATCAACCTAAAATCAATTCATTTCCTTTATCAATACGTTTTCGTATGAAAATGCACGACCTTGAGCAGCAAGATTAATTTCTCAAGCAACTCGTCATCGGCTTTTATCTGATACCAGCAGAACTCTCAAAAAAGTGAGCTCAACTCAGAGCATATTACTGCATCATATGAAATTACAGTGCCGAATTTTATTATTAATTACTTGAAAACTTTTGCCTTCTCCATGCATACTCTACAATCCCATTTCATCCAGGTACAATGCAAGCTATGACAGAATTGTTTACTGTCCAAGTGCAAAGTATTGCATAATGAATATAAGTTTAGTGGATTTTTATTTAAAGTACTTATGCATAATTTGATTGTTAAACTATTAACTTGGTTGGTAGTTATATGAGGAGAAACTCACATATACTTTGTGCATTGTGCAACATAATTTAATTTGATTTGTTAATGGGATCAGTATTGCGTCGTGCTGTACTTAATGAAAATTTTAAATGATATAAGCTAATGTAAAAAAAGTTTAACTAAAGGTTGATATGTACTTATGTATCTATTTAGTAGTGATGGCAAATGATCTGATCTGATCCAATTTCTGATATTCAAATCTGATATAGTTTGAAAATTTCTGATCTGATATCTGATACAGATCCACAATTTCCTTCAAATCTGATACATCAGAAATATCAGATCTGATCAGAATCAGATCAGAAATTTTCTGATACGCAAAACTCATACACGTTGTAAAGTGAAACGATCATTTATATAGGAGGGTTTTAACTACATGACATTTTTGTTTGCTGTGGTCGCCAGGCTTCATGCTGAGTTTTTGTTTTGTCTGGAGATATTTGCTATAGTTATCCAGAATAATTACTAATTACGTAACATATACAGCCTCCGTATTTCTGTGACTCAATTAATTTATTAGTTCGGATTACATTAAAACTGGAGTCAGTTGTTCTTAGAGTCTCACTGAATTAAAAACAAAAGTATTTACACCTAGTTTTTAAATGTTGATTGTAAAGAGTTAAAATGCCGGTCTCTTGTTGAATTGATTTAATCGTCTCGTCAGCCACCAAACACGTAACAGACTCTCTTCTGCCTGAAGGTTTGATATTTTTACGTGTGTCATTTTGAGTACAAAAGTTTGTCCAAAAACATATTTGTTGGTTTTAAAACGGGGCATTGTAAGCATGTAAATAAAAATATCAGAAATATCAGCAGATATTATTGCTATTCAAATCTGATATGAAGTCGTCTGATCTGATATCAAATCTGATATCCCAATTAACTGATCTGATCTGATCTATATATCAGATCAGTATCAGATCAGATATATCAGCAAATTTTCTGATATCCATATCAGATTGCCATCACTACTATTGAGTAAATGTAAATAAATTTAATTTACAGCTTGGTCAAAGTAAAATACAGTTTGTACTTTTACACGTAGTTGCAGGTTCATATGAAATATATGATGTCTATGTAGTAGTGATAATGTTTTGTGTATAAAGCAGAAAACCGTGTTACTTTTGTAATATTTATTACGTGGCTGAAGCGGAACATTCAGCATAGTAATGGTTTTACTAAGTTCGTCTGTATGTCTGTCCGTGTGTACTCTCCTGGTCATATAAATTGACCGATTTGGCTGAAATTTGGTACACAGGTGGTACTACTCAAGAAGACCTCTGGGAATACTTTTCAGACAAATTGGTCAAACGGTTCGAAAGTTATAGGCGCTAGAGCTCAGAAGCTCATCGATTTGGTTGAAACATATTATGCATATGCATAACGAAGCATGCGCAACGCATAGCGTTGTGTGCTTGTGCATACATCCGAAATCCGGAATGGTAATCTACAAGTAATGCTTTTACTACGTTTGGAGAGGATCGCAGTGGTGGGTTTAGAGAGAGAGAGGTAGTGGAGGAGATTTGGTGGGCATGGGAGGAGGGGGTTTGGAGGTGATCACACAACGCCTTCTTTAGCTACATGTCTGGCCTGCTTACTAGCAGTTTATTCTGCTTGGTTTAGTATCAACAAAAGTATGCACTTGCTTAGTGGCATCAATACTCAGCTCATCATTGACTTCATCATCAAGGTAAAGTTGTCTTAATTTTCGAGATAGCAGCTGAACCACTCGCAGTATTTTCAATTCAAGCACTACTATTCCTTGTACAAATAAATTCCTTCAGTAAGTAAAGTATATCCAACGATCAAATCAATAACGATAACACGAAGGGCATATAACATTTGTAGTAGCCATTCCATGTAGAAGAATAATGATGAGTGGAATGGAGGACCAAGTCTTGATAGAAATAAGAGAAATGTAGTACATTGGCCAGTGTGGAAATATCCATGAATGAAGACCAATAGTGAGAGCCCGCATTCAAACCCCATTACCAAAAGAAATAAATCCGAAAGAAAGTTTCCTTTATCCTTATTTACATCAAATGTCTGCATGTAGTTTCCTATTTAGAAATGATTTAAATTGAGTAGAGGTACACTGTTACATTACGAAAAATAAAATTAATTGTTAGATGTGAATTCGTAGTGTCTTACTTACTCTGCACGTGTTGGAAAGAACTTTTATATTTTCTCGTTAAAACACATACTTCATGTACTTTCCCTCTCACGACGAGAAGAATAATGGAGCATGTGAGCGACGCAAGGCTATGTGCAAAAGAAAAGTAATATACCATTAGATTAGTTTCTTGGACTGTGGTTTTCATCATTGCCCTCTGAATCAGAGTAAAGATCGTTTGAAGGATAAATACTGTAATCGAGAATAGAAACTTAGGTCAATGTTCTGAATTTGCTGAGATTTATTTAAGAGAAATGGGTAATACCATAGGATCACAGCTCATTTTGTATGCAAATCAAGAAGTTTGAAATAACGATTGCTCAGCATTCTAATATTGAGTTTCGTATCTAATAACTTGCTGAAATACTATACTACTCGTTAACGTTATATGTTTAAATATTGCATATTGTATCATATTGTAAACACGTACATAATTGGTTTTTACACACTCAATGAAATAGAACAATATAAAAAAGGTTACTGTCAAGTAATGATAACCATTGTTTTCGCAAATTGCAATCACAAGACATTTTACAGAATAATATTATTAACCAAAGTTATTAATACGTTTTGATAGTTTTGCAAATTTGAAAATGTCATTGTTCTGCGGAAATTACTATGGACAGCTTAGCTTGCGTCAAATTCACGGGGATGGGGAAATCACTGAAACTTCTACACTTTCAACCAGTTCTTCGAGTTCTCCAACAAATGTATTTGGAGCAGCAATCCAAAATGAATTACGGATAAATTTTCCGCTCATGTACTTGCGTTATCTTGTCACTTTATCAGGTTTACCAAAATGCACTATTCATATTATACAGAATCTGGTTCTGTCCGTTCCAAGAATACATTTTTCTTTTCTGTAGAGATAAAACTTTCAAAGGGATGGTAGTATCTAGCCAAAAACATGAATTGCAACAGAAACTATAAGCTTATAAACTCTGAATTCATTGCAATCGGTTTGTGCATTCGAATGCGATTGTTATTTATACTTTTTAACAGCGATTACACTTTAAAAGTAATACTGTTAGGGGAAACCGGCGTGGGAAAAACATGCGTTTTGTGTCGATTTTCAGTAAGTTTTGGGTTAGGGGAGATCAAGGCACTTTATCTTAACATTACACGGACTAACTAAAATCTAAATACTATATTTTCTCATTAACTCATTTTCTGAACGACACATCAACTGTCAGACATGGGTTTTAAAACAGTTACAATTGACAACTCAACTGTTTAACTTTCTATTGCAAGTTTGCAATATTTGCAAAATGTTTATTATCTCGTATCTCTAACTAGCATCTAGCAACAACATTACGCTGGTTGTTTTAACAAACTCTAGTGGAACACAGGTGTCCAGGGAAAGATTTCATTCATGTAAGGCGTTCATGGTATAATTATTATTAAGTATTCATTTATGACATTACCAACCAGGAGTCCCTTAACAGATTAGATTATTGGACTCAGTTTGCTTCAAAGTTTGGCCCTGAAGACTGCGTCAGAATCATGGTTGGTAACAAATGCGATCAAGGCGTTGACAGAGAAGTGACGGAGGCGGCAAGAGTATGAACTGTTATGCTATCATCACAATCCTTGAAATCATTCTAAAGAATTGTTAGGTAATAATGTAAATAAAATCCTTTTGCCTAATTAAATTTCTGTAGACTAGAGCTGAATCAGAAAACATGCCATTTTTCGAAACATCAGCAAGAGATGATATAAACTGTGAAGCTGCATTTCGCTCTGTTGCTGCTGCAATATTGCAAAATGAGCAAATTTTGCTATCAGCAATATGAGAGCAAGAAAGCATTCTGAAGGTTTGGGGAGATCCCGGCAACTTTTTCAGGAGGAAAAAAGAATGTTGCGGGTAAGCTTAATTTAGGTTTATATGAGAATCTGGTATTTACCGGGGCTAATCAAGAGCCAAGCATTTTTACGAAAACAGACTGTTGAATCCACAGGGTTCTACCTGAACTCAATGGATTTCTTACTGGTTAATGATGAACAATGATACTTTCGTAATTAGAAAATATGCTAAATAAATACCACTACGCAATCGCTTTACGTGGACTAAAGTACAAGTTAGTTTAATAGGCAGGACAATTAAATAGTAGTACAATTATCTCACAAATGACATCCTTTCAGTCAAAATAGTAAAGATAAAATCAAACCTACGGCAAATAACGTCACTCATCACGCGTGGCCTAACTAACTGGATCACAAGACAAGTTAATATTGATAATGACTAAAAAGTGGAGAGAGCGAGAGCTCTCCTCCCTACTTAAAAGTGTATATACTGACAAGAGGGAGGAGTGATAAGCTAACACGTAGAAAAGAATGCTTCCAAATCATTTCAATGCAAGGAAAAAGATAGGCATGTATCATTTATATTACAAACAAAAATCTTACACTCTATGACTTCCAACACAGACCGAACCCCTAAAACTTTGAATTTGTGTTTCCGTTTAGATGCTCATAAATTCCTATTCAATTAATCTCATATCGTCTTATAATTGACCGCAGTTGCTGATCACCCCCATCAAGTTTTGGCACCTTTGATTTACTGGAAAATGAAAACTGGTGGACTAATTTTACATACATTTTAATTTTTTGTAACTTTTGTAATAACTCAAAATGTCGAGCAACTGATTAAAGTTAAAGATCTAAGCTTAAACTACTGATGACCATAAAATAAAGTTTTTCAAATCCTAAAATGAAGCTAATTTTGGCGTTCAGTAAAATATTGTAGCAGTAACCAACTCCGACGAAGTTTTAAGTAGGGAAATGTTAATTGATGTTATTTGTAGTTATCCAGCATTTAAAGTTTCATGACTTACATTCATTAATATGCATTAATATTTTGCATCGAGATCGAGCGCTGTCTGTAGGCTTTCAACATGCTACATGTTAGTACTGTAATACTCATTTGATAACGTAATTTGGTAAACCGCTTCCGCTAAAAATTCATTACTTCGAGATTAAAGCCGATTTTGTTCAAATTAATTGAAAGAATGAAGCGTGCTAATACATGCATGTTCTAAAGTGGGCTATGCTGGATCCAATATTTACTGTACTAAAAGGTAGATTCGTAATTAATGAAAGTTAAAGTGTGAGTGAAGAAGAAAACTTCTTCACCGGAGTCAGAATAGTGAATTTACACAATGTTGTGTGGTTACATTCAACATTAGAATAACATTGATAGCATACAACGAAAATGAGAGAGTTGGGTGGGTATTTTCTGTGTTGTCTCTTAATTCCTGGAAAAAAGATACATACATACATCGGTTCATCTACACATTACATCAAATCATAGAAAAAGGTCTTCTTACACCAAGAATGCTCAGGGTATGCCAAATAGCTCTAAAAAATAGGCCTCGCCTCCTGGGCCCAGTGGCGCGAAAACGCAACATGTAAATTAATTCTTGTTTTTGACGTCACAACAAGTACAAATTTGTGTGATTGGACAGTCACCAAGTACTTTTTTTGCTAGTGGTTGAATCTTGAAATGGGGCAGGCTTCTGTGTTAATACAATGGGGAATACCCTGAGCATTCTTCTGTAGTATAGACCTGTTTTAATGACATCAAATTGTGCTGGGGTAATATTGTACGTGGTAATATTTGATGATATGAAGGTGTGCTTAGCTTTGCGTGCAGTCAGCACAGAATGTAGTCAGTCTTGAGCTCTGTACACATGATGTTCTCTTATTGTATCTTATGTTAATAAAGTCGTTATTAGACATAATCGATCTCGTGGCTTATCAGTGATTAAGCATAGAATAGGTTGTAGATTTGCAGTATCTAACACCGCGTTAAGGCATAACGTTACACAAATATTTATATCATATTTCTATAACATAAGTACATAACTGTACTCTCATAAGTGGAGATTTTATATATTTTCACAATAGTGTGAATTTTTTTGGCACACTGATGGAATAATAATCATTGTATAATCAATTAGTTATTCAGTTAACTAAAAGCTAGAGAAAAGCTGTTGCAATCCACTTATTGGAAGTGAAAGACAAGCAGAGCTCGAGACTCTAGATATGTATATTTGCAGAGAGACTCTAAGCGATTAGCATAAATATCTATCATTGAAGCTTAGCAAGCTCCAACTAGACTTCTATTCTAGGCTTATACAAGGTCTTTTGTGTTCTTGTTTGTCTACTCTGTCTTACTAGCTCTATTTAGCATTCTAGCCTCTCCGTCTGGTGGTGAGGGGTGCCTGAGGATTTTGGTACATCATTTGTACTTTACCCAGTTTATTTACAACCTTACCTCGGCCGTTTTGATTGGATGACATGACCTGTAGCAAAAGTTAACATAACGGGGTAGTAAAAGTTGAATTTGACGGACTTCCAGTGGATTGCTCGTTGTGTTTTCGACAGTCAACAGTGCGTCTCTGGGTACCTTGGAGTCAGTATTGTATATAGTTAGGTATCAGATTCTTAACGGGTTCAAAGTCAAAAGGGTAAGCCAATTTTTATTTGTTGGTCACTAATCAGGCTGAAATGCAGCGAGCCGGACACAAGAAAATGTTGTTTATCATTAAATTTTGAAGCACAGTTTTTTTCAAGTTTTACTACGTACGAGTCACTAGTGACAGTACGACAGTCAGTAGCATTAGTGATTAATTTCCTTTTCACCTTTATTAGTCGGCACTCGAAAAGGGTTGGTTTCTCTTTTTACTGATGGCTTTTACTGTCTGTGAGCACAATTAGCGGCGACACGGTTGAAGAATTTCAAAAATTCTTTTTGCTAAACGACATCTTAGGTCAAAACCTTTCTTGAGAAGCGAGGTGGCTGTCATTGGTTATCGCTAACCAGGTCAAAGGTCGAGGTCAAATATTTTTAATAGCAAAGTATAGCAACTATACCATATTCAAGATTTTGGTACAAAATACACGCTAGGTGCCAGTTCTTTACACCTGTTATCAGGTTTACGGTTTATTTGATTTACAAATTGCCATTGTCGCATAATAAGTTAATATATCGTCAATCTTGCAAACTGAAAACGGTGTTCAAATTTGTTATGTGAAACGGTTATCCAACATAGGTTTGTCTGTTAACTCACTTGACTTGCAATACTTAAAATTTAATAAAACTTTGACTTCTACCAATTAATTTATTATTGTCATTCATTATTTGTGATTTAAAGACTTGATACAGTAGAGGGATGGCTGAATCTTTAGTTGTTGCTGAAGTCATGAATAAAAAAGATGGTGTCTCCAAATCGGCTGAAGGAGCAGCTCGGGATCATCATGGTGCACCAGAAGCGTTTGTTTCTGGCTTGCCAGTTCCCCTTATCAATGGTCAGTTTGCGGATGTTGACGAGATGACGGTGGATCAGTTGTGCAAGTTCATTAACCTGGCTTATTACTGTTTTTATCTAAACAAATTGCCAAATATTGATAACTCCGAAGCTGTAAAACCTCCGTCGTGGTGGCCAAAAGCAATCAAATTTAATGATGTGTTAGAGCTTAATCCTAATTGCTTTAAGGCTTGGCACCGGAAATACTTGGTAGAGTTGCTGTTTGATTTTTATGACTTTTTTGGACATACTTCATTACTTTCCGCTGCGCCTTCAAATTCCAACGACATCTCAATACAAGGGGAGGAAAGCGAGTGTGATGATATTTTGGATATTACTGAATACCCAGAAAAAACTGTTATGGGTGATGCTGGCGATAGTCAAAGCCTGATAAGATCTGCTAGGATTACTCAAGAGGTAAGGCAGCAACGAGGGGAAGTTGACGAAAAGGTGGACGGTGATGATTTAGCTTCCTCGTCATCTTCATCAAAACGAAAACCACTAGCCAAGACGCGGAATAAAAATATCGGGGGCCAAAAAGGCGTTGCAGAGAAAAGTACTGTGTCGAAGATAAAATTCAACCTCCATCCACCTTCCGAATGTGATGCCACACCAAGCGCAAACAGTCCCTCCGAATCGCAATCCCGAAACGAAAGCTTTTTGGACATTCTAGGTTTAAGAGCAAGAGGCTTTGAAGACAATAAGCCAACACCCTTTCTTCCAACTATTTCCTGCTTCACCTTTCCACCAACCACTGCAACTGAGGACGGTAGGAAGCTGCGGAAACTACCAAGTCGGAACCCTTTTTTGCAAGTGATTGAGCAAAATCCTTTTCTCCCTATATCATCAGGACCAGGTCAATATCTCCTAGCAAAATTTTATCAACGCCAGAGCAAGATGGAGCATACATACCCACCGCCTTATGAATCATATTGCAAGACTGTTATCAGTAGGAGAACCCCTTATTCAGCAATAACTGAAGGCGACTATCCGGTCACCACGGCAAATAAAATCATCCAGGATGGTGTTAATGCACACATTTATTATGTACCTTTAGGTATATATTGAAAAGACTCGGGGTGTCGTCGGTTTGTCTGTGTGTGCCATAACTCAAAACGGTTTCATTTTTTTGAATTCTGTTTTCACTAATCACTATATTGGGTCAAAAGTAAGGTCAAGTTCGAAGATGGGTAAAATCGGTTCAGGGAAACTCCTGGGTCACAGGTCAGGTCAATTGATAATAACAGTAAGACATGGGTTGTGATACATCAAAATGAAGGTATTGGAGAGAACAGTTCATTAATGGGGCTCCCAAATTCTTAGGTAACCCCAGTGTGAACTTTGACCTTATTAAAATAAAATAAATTCTAGAGGTGGGGATCACTCAGAAGGGGAGGGGGATTGGGAAATTTTAAAGGTACATCATTACATCTCGATCTGTCGGGTTTATTCACATGGAAAAGGAAAACTCCAGCGAACAAAACGCTACCAAGAGCTGGTTGTGGGATTAAATCGACGAAGCTGGCCAGCCCTGAAGAGATGTAAAAAAGCACGTTTACAACTTCAAAAAATTCATCCGTTAACAATGCGCATTTCAATCCGGAGTAACGAAACTGGAAAATCTTACTTAATGAGGGCATTTAGAGGAGCAATTGAATTTCCTCGGATTAAATTGGTAGACTTTAAGAAACACAAATCGAATTTAGATATTAATAAAAGGAATCTTGGGGGTGCTCGGGTTCAATTAGTTGACCTTATGAAAAACCCATCTGTCCCTGCCTCAGATATTCGTTGTAGTGAATTTATGAGGTCAAGATCATCAGTTGCAAACTTTTTGTAAAGAGTGAATACAATAATATAAGTTTACATATAACAATGAATTATCATTATTTGAATGAATTACGTGTCAGGTGTGAGGTTTGGATGTAAGTATATAATTGTTGTAAAACAAATGTAACATTCATGCTTTTCTAATTGAAACGCTTCACGATTATGCGTGACTATTCACTTGACAATGGAACCATGCTAATCTTCCCTGTATCGTTCCAATTTTAGTATATGTATTTAATACTATTGTATTCTAACTTATTATAGCTTTCCCTAAATGTAAGATTCCTTCTCCGAACTTTTTTGGCAAAATCATGCAAAAATGCTCAGTGTTTGATAATAGTCTGCTGGTCTCCCAAGTCTTAGTTCTGTAATTGTTATGTATTTCTAACCTTTTCTATGTATGAAATTCCAAGAAAAATATTCCCACTAAATATCAACGCTTTTGGCCATAACAATTACCAAGTTTGGGTTGAATCCCATGAGTTAAACTAACTGTCTACGTGAAATTACAAATATAATACGTTAATTTACTATCTAGTTGTATAATAAAAAAATAAGTTTGTAAATAGAATTACTGTTATTTAATAATATTTAGTTAATTAATAAGTTTAAATGTGTGCAAGAAAATCATGCTACTGGAAAACGTTTGATCGTTTCTTTATGTATGTAAATTAAAGTCGCGGATATAAGTAAATAAATGCATAAGTATTTTTTATTCAAGTTCAATCCTAAACCAGCTTTAATCAAAACTTCTACCATGCATTGTATTTATCATTGCATTTTCATTTATAATATAGTAAAAAATGGTAACAAGCAATTTAGAAAAGCTTGAAGAACATTATAAAACGGCGATTGAATCGTCATATTCATGTCATGTAGCTAGCCATTCCACATAATATTCCGTAGTCAGTACAAACGATGATGATGAAAGGTCCGAGTACTCACACCTGACTCCAGCTACGAGTCAACACACCAAAAATCACATCTGGTCGACAGTTTTCAAGTTCATTTTCAAAAGGGAATAAAGTAAGATGAGTGAATACCGAGACTTATCCCATTTTAAAAATTTCAAATTCTTAAAAGAACTCAAATAGAGGAAATACTATATTCGTGAGTAGTCTGGGGAAAGGGTTGACATTTGCGTACTACTGTTTCCTACAAAAAACTCAAGAACAACCGAATTTATCTCAAAATATCATTTACAAATGGGAATTTTGATTTATGTGAGCTTTATGTAAATATAAATTTATGTCAAGCCTACGCAAATCCTCCAGAGTGTACCAATGTAGCTGATTACAACATTAAAAAACATTACGAAAATCATTTTTTAGCCGTTAAATTCTCCTACACATACCAAATTGGACATTTGCCACTGCAGACGCCGCGTCACTAGGGCTTAAATTGACATCCAGAGAAAGTTTACTTTCTGAAATGTCTTCATCCACACGCATCCCTTGCCCGTTAGACTTTTGAGATGGCTTCGGCTAACGCTTAACTAGGAATATAATAAAACAATTTGAATTAGGCTATATATATAATTGAATGTAAAAACTCTCCAAATAAACTGCTAGTAAGCAGACCAGAGACGTAGCTGAAGAGGGCGTTGAGTGATCTCCTCCAAACCACCTCCCCCCACGTCCACCAAATCTCCTCCACCACCTCTCTCTCTCTATACCCACCTCTGCGATCCTCTCCCAACGTAGTAAAAGCATTAATTGTAGAATTCCATTTCGGATTCTGGCTTTATGTATAAGCACATGATTCCGGATGTATGCACAAGCTTATGTACACGGATGCTATGCTATTCTTACGTATACGGGTACGTTTCAGCCAAATCGATGAGTTTCTGAACTTTCAAGCCTATAACTTTCGAACCGTTTGACCGATTTGGCTGAAAAGTATTCCCAGAGGTCCTTTTGAGTAGTATTACCTGTGTACCAAATTTGGTCATAATCGGTCAATGTATGTGACCAGGAGAGTGCACACGGACAGACAGACAGACAGTTTTAGTAAAACCATTACTTCGCTGAATGCTCCGCTTCAGCTAAGTAATAAATCAAAGCGCACATCGAAATGCCGTATTAATTATTATCGTTTAATACTGTCAGCAACCAGCATACCTAGTGTCTCTCATAATTCACAGTTTTAACATTTGTGATTCCATCACATGCCGAACTAAATGTTACATGATTGAGTTCACGTCATCTATACACTTGAGAATGAGAATCAACGAATGTCAAAAGAGAACGCAGAAGCAAAAGGAGGTTTCAAAGAGAAAACGTTAAGTTTTCTTAAGCATTAGAAATGGAAACAGCCTAGTTAATTCCTCCAATTCTCGAAATTCTGGATAGGGGAAAGTTAAAACTCATACTCACATCTGACAAAAGTATCCTTTACAATTTTCAAATCTACGAATGGAATAAACCCGACAGATCGAGATATGATGATGTACCTTTAAAATTTCCCAATTCCCCCTCCCCTTCTGAGTGATCCCCACCTCTGGAATTTATTTTGATTTAATAAGGTCAAAGGTCATGCTGGGGTTATCAAAAACTTTCGAAAATAGTATCACTGATCTAGTTTCACCAGTACCTTCATTTTGATGTATCACAACCTATACCTTACTATTCAAAAAAATTGACCTGACCTATGACCCAGTAGTTCCCCTGAACCGATTTGACCCATCTTCGAACTCGATCTGAGTTTTGACCTAAGATATTGATAAGTGAAAACAGAATTAAAAAAAGTGAAACCGTTTGTGAGTTATCGTGCCCCCAGACAGACGACACCTCGAGTCTTTTCAATATATACCTAAAGGTACATAATAAGGAAAGTCAAAGGTTTCAAAGCAAATCTGGGAGGAGAACCATTGGCTTCTTTCTTACATTTCTGTACTCGATATTAGTCTGTGACTACCTTCTTCATCGACACTACAATTCTGTCCAATGGAAAGCAATTTAATATATGGTTGGCTACTGCTTAATTTTTCTCACTGCAGCAATATATTTCAATGCCAAGAACTCTCTTGCAGTTGTCCAAATTTTAAATGGCTTGGTAGATTTTGATGAAACCATGGTGGAAAATCAGTCCTTCAGGAAAATTAGAAGGGAAAGCTAGTGAAAGTAATTTGCGTCAGTTAAAGTACAACTACTTGGTGAAAGTTGTTGTTCTTGCTTTATCTGCTGTACTGGCTCCGAATTCTCTACATAACGATCTCAATTTAGTCTTTGTATCGTAGATCTATGGAGCTGTATGAAAAGCATGTAAAACTTGAAATAAATAAATAAAATGACACGGGTAGGTAAAATTACCAAGTAGGTAATTGCGACCAAGTAGTAAAGCAAAGGTGGATCGACATCTCCAAGTCCTCACCACAATGTTCAACATTCGTCACTGTAAAACAGCCTGGTTATTCTTGATCGTGCTTCTCTTAATTGTACAGATCATAGGTTATTATTACAAAATGGTTGACATACTGTATTAATTTATGTTATTTTGAATTTAAGTTTAAAAGTTGTGTTTATTACTACTGTTAGTTGGAAACTAGTAGTATCAGCTCATCATATTAAGGATGTTATCACGCATATATTTTTCGCAAATACGCTTATAAAGGTTGACTAAAGGATAGTGCATATTTCGTAATATTTTCTGGAGATAGATAATCAAGTTTAATTTCGAAAAGGTTTCACCCACAATCCATAATTATTCATTTTACAATTCAATCAAGCTTAATTCATTCATGTGATTCTTACATTATGCATCAACAATTACAATTTAACTATTACAAATGCAACGGCAAATATCAAAGGCTTATACATGAACGATAATAAACATAGGTATTACAAAGTACAAGAAACATAATCCAAATCTTAAAATCTACGAAATATTTCAATCAATAATTTAGCTAATAATGGAATGTTTACACCTCAAGCTCACAACCAATAAACGTTTAACTCATAATATCAATTTCCAAAAGTTTAGTACTCATATATTCTGCTGCACTCACTCACTCATTTTGAATCAGAGTCAGGGTCACTGATGATTCCTTTGCCTCTTCCTGAAGCCGGACGTGGTCTTGAATCGATGTCGTCTTCAGAATCTATACACTAGTCTGAGTAAGATGATGTGGATACCCTCATGTTTCCAAACAAACCAGACACGGATGACCCTTGTTCGGAGGTGGTGGGTGACCTTATACATGATCTGGCGGCACTCTTCTCTGGTACACACTGGGATCAAAGCTTTTCATGTCGTATTCATACTCACCATTTTCGTGACTCTTTCAATTTTTTTTGATGAGCTAGTAGCCTGACTACCCCACCCCACTCATCGTACTGAGCCGTTGAAAGAAATTTATCAGCCGTCATTCTGTTGCTTTGCATTTGGAGATAGGTGAAGATGATGTATTGGTCATCACAGGTCTCAATATGCACCTCCAATTCAGCAAGTGGAACGTGATTCTTCCAATTGTAGGGACAGATACCCATGTCCATTTCCTCGTTGTTCTTTGTCTTCTTTTCTTTGTGGGCTTCTCCACATTTTACTAAATGTTTGAAAAGCCGTTTCCTGTTGAATGACAATAAATAAGCACCAGTTAGACCATTCAAGCTAATCAATTTTAATACACGAATAATAATATATCCCTATCTAATTTGAAGAAATTTGTGCTGATTTGAAAACTTACAAAACTCGGTGGCTCTTATCCTAAGGACACACCATCCATTTTTCACTGTCCTTTAAGATACCCGGAAAGTTAACTGGGGCATTCTTCCCTTTCATTTCTTCGGTTATTTTGAAGATTGGTTCCGCCCTGACTTCCATGATGTCCTGTGGAATTGAAAAAAAAATCTATAAATCCAACTCCAAAAGCCAAAAGTACTACTTATAAAATAAACATTGAACTGGAGAAGGTCATTGAAAAAGAGTACAATCTTCCTTGGAACACAGCGTCCTATTATGTAAATTGGGTTAAAGCAACAGTAGAGCCAGGGCTGTGTTATTTGTTGGGAACCGTTTGGGAGGCGTGTGTCATCGATTATGGAATATATGAAACAATCTCAGCATCTAGATTTTGAATAATTACGTCACCGTTAGCGAAAGTTAGTGTCTTTGGCGTCCGTGCTACGTGTGAAAAATATGACACTCCGGAAAAAAATCATGGAATGGCCACCAATAACGAGCTTGCAGAAGGATTAGCGTAGAGGTACATTCCGTTGATAAAGACCGGTGGGGTGAAATCAATCGAGTTATGGTAAAGTCTGGAAATGAACTGCATTTGCCCCGTTCATATTGGAATGAATGTAAATATGTAATTTATGAGAAATAGAGAGATAAAAAATATTAATTCAACATCTTATCTCAATTATGGTTGAAGGCTATTCATACATTTAATACAATATTTAAGTATCCACGTTGTGAAGTCTAATGTTTCCAATTAGTTAATTTTCTTAGTTTGATTATGCCCAGCCAAGAGACTAATTGATAAAGTTGCTACATTAAAAAGCATACAAAATTTGTTATTCATTTTTTAAATTCTGGGGCGCCCATTCATTTTCTCTCCAGACTTTCAGAATTTAGTATTCTGATTAATGCTAATGATTAGTAGGTAGGGATGCACCTCTGACTTTCTGACGGACATGGTTTTCTTTTTAAAAGCCGAAGTTATACCATAGCGCGTTCTACTCTTCAGTGCCTTTTGATGTCCAGCTATGTATGATCTTCTTGATCCTTTAGTATGTCAATCTCAAACTCAACCCCTTATGTTACCAGATATGTAACTATAAAACAAACTGAAAGGCTATACAAAAAATGTGAAAAATTTTAGCATCACGAGGAATCTTGTGTACTTTTTCTTGAGCTGAGGAAGAGCTATAGGCAAAGATACGCACTGAGAGACGCTGATTATGTGTGCATTTTAAGTCAATGCAAATGCGTACCTCTCTGAGGTCTGGGAAAAGTGCTTATGAGTATTCTGAGATTGAGTGTGAAACCAACTACTATCTATGCAAAATAATGTGGTTTTTTGTGTATAGTCGTGTGTGATATTCTCGTGTGATTTGTGTATGACTCTTATGAATTCTAAATAATCATGTGTTTGACTTATTCTAATGATACCTTTTTCTTGGTTTTTTACCTTTTTGTCTTCCAAGCCAACAACTTCGTGTTTACCTTTAATTTGTATAATCCTAATTTAATTCTGTCCTTCGTCGTCTCTCCACCATCATGTTAATAAGACCTTTCCCAACCTAAAACTTTACATATCTTGTGTATCAGCATAACCTTTATTTTTCATATCTCAAATTGGTCCTCCATACCTTGCTCATAAGTTTAGCCTTTCCATTAGATGCTGGCTTTATATACCGCATCCATGAATCTGCAGTTTGTGATATGATTGAAATATCGAAATATATTTCGACTTTCTGACTCTAGGTCTCAAAGTTATGAATTTCCGGAACCTTCAGTTTAAACCGTCAATGTTATTTGTTTGTTATTGGTGTTTTGGTGTACCATACCTTTGATTATGTACTCATCATAATGTTTGTAAAGTTATATTTCTATGATATTTACACTCAACAGTTGACATTTAACAGTGTAGGGTTGGAGTGGTTGTTATTTTTATCAATAATTAAATATTTTCCAAGTGCCGTCAAATATGGAATCTTCTTTTCCTTATATCAATGCAACTCAGTCGGTGGCTGGTCCGGGTTTCTTCCCTGTCCGTTTTAATTATTCGTCCATTTCAGTAGTGCCAAATCCCCTCCAAGAATACTATGAAGGATTTTCTGAGCATTACCGTCTCCTCTTTGGAGTACAGCAGCAGCAACAAACAATGCCGCCACCACCACCACCCCAATTTCCATATCCATGGCTGACTCCCGTTCCTCCACCGCCACTGGTCAATCCTTGGTGTCAAACCATAGCACCACCTCCAAATCATGCCCATACATCTAGTTCATTTAATGAGGAACCGTCACAGCATTCACAGCAATCATATCATCTCTTGCAAAATAATGACGCAGGAAATCCCTCTGCTAACCTTTAGAAAGAAGCAACGCTTAAACAAGTACAAGTCGTCAGACCGCAGAAACGGAGCATTTCTACTACTGCGAGTAATGCTGTAAATGCCAATTCCACTCAATCCGGTTAGTTTTCCCCTTTTCCAAAATAATGTAGAAGTGCCTAAAACGTCTTGAAATTATTTTGATTTTGTACTAATGTATTTTCTTGTATGGTTCCAATTGTGACAATCACACTAGCAGGCGGTAGGAAAACTTCTGGTGTCTCACAAGCTTTATTAAAATCCAAGAACCTAGAGAAGAATATCAGGGGCCAAGTCCGTCAGTTGAGTAGGATTTTGACGATCAAGCAAACTGGTTTGCAGGAAAATCATCAATTTCAAAAACTGTTCTTGGACTTCCTTTCCGCAAAGAATCCATCCCCCCTGCTTCCGGAGTTGGTTGATTGCATGATTGTATCAAATGAGAGTGAAATGTATGCATTTAAAATAGCAAAGGCCATTTGCGAAAAAGTGACTAATTATACGGGGGTAAATTATCACTAATTGTCGTGTAATTTGTCATTATTTCTGACTAATGTCTGGTATAACATTTTGGTGTTTGTTTTTAGGGGTTTCCATGCCTAAAAATGCGAGGCTTGTGGTTAGTAGGAGAAATTTTCAAGGACGAGTACAAGTCACTTGACATACTACGTTCCCAGTTTGACATCCCAGGACTTTTCCAGGGGTTTCGTGAATCAGGGCCGGTTTGTCTTCACTTTTCAAGGGTTTTAAATGCATAATCAAAGTTATTCAATTGGTATTGAACGATTTTGTAATTTGTTTAGGTGAGATGGGCTTACAAGACTGAACTGGAGGCAATTTGCTACTTCTGGAAGACCCATGTTTCAAAAGATTTAGTTAACAAAATTTCATTTGTATGCGATTACGATCATAGCTCCGTACAATCGAAAATGTCATATATCTCCTGTAAATCATTTTACGACACTTTTCACGCAGCAGAGCGATGTTTACCAAAGTTCTCTAAAACAATTACATCTTTTGAATACACTCAGAAGAGGCTTCAAGGTCTTTCAAAGAACAAACGAGCAGAAGCAAACGTTTCACGACTTCCAAGCAACAACTCGGCAAGTCCTTCAAATGTCGCATCAAAACATCGCCCCCCTGCAGATGACGTTATTGTACCAAAATCTGCAAAGCCCTCCTTTCATGTAGCTCAAAGTTTTGCCAGAGCTCTTGATGATCTTCTAAGAATGAAGCCATCATCAGACGTTAGTATTTCAGCTTCAGTGCGCATTATAAATTTTGTTAGTAAGGGAAACGATCTAAAGGCTTCTGAAGAAATTGTTACAGTAATCCAGTCACGAATTTTGAAAATGAGTTTACAGGTAATACAATTAGAAGAATGGTCACCTCGAATCCGTATAAGCTTTATTTCAATTTCAAACATTTTCACTGGGTACTTTGAACAGAAATATTCGGACAAAGCCATCAGAATATTGTGGGTCATTGGAGCGACATTTGATCTTGCTCATCGCCAAAGAGATAAAGTCAATGAAATGACGAAATTGCTGCTTGAAAAGGCTGCTTGCATGTTCGTCCGGGTTCTTACTAATGTAATTTTTTTGCTAACATTATTCTTTATTTTATTTAATTTAGGTTACTGTACTCACATTTTGTATGCGTTATTTATGTGTGCATTTGTTTTGATTGTTAAAACCAAATCTCCTTAGGTGAGTACGCAATCACGTACAGAAATGAGAGGTGTCTTCAAGTACTGGAATTGTATTATGCAAAAAAGTGTTCGGACTAAAATAGTGGAGCTAATAAAGGACAAATTGACTGGGTTGGTTTTCAGGAAGTATGAATGGTTATTCCTAATGGATCCTAGAGTTCCAACTGATGTCACCATGCAGAAATTTTATGCTGAGCATGACTTTAAAGTATCAGATGAGAGTGGTACAGTCCTAACTACATATTACAAAATGTTACAACAGCTGAAAAATTGTACAGTTAGTACACAATATTGTTTCTATTTGATTGAACTAGGTATTAAAAAGGTAATCTTAAACCTCCATAAGAAACGTAAAAGCACAACTAAACCAGCACCTGCAGAAATTATACTATCAGATGAAGAAAATATAAACTCTGGTGAGGCTCGCAGTAAAACTAACTCCAAGTGATATTCAAAAATGTTGTTTTATACCTTCAATCAAAATATTTGTTATTGCCTTATAGATTGTGAAGTGATTGAGACTGTCAGGAAAAAACTAAAGACAGTTGATACTGTAAGACACGACGAACCCTCTAGCAACAAAAAAGAAAAGAAGATCAGGAAACACAAAAATAGCATACCATCAACCAGCCAGGTAACATTGATACAAACTTACTAGGTATAAGGTGGATGAAATATGTCATTCTACATTATTTTATACCTTAATTGTATGATGGTTTTTAGGAAACTCAAAAGTCACGTCCAGATTCGAATGATTCAGTTTCTACAAAGAATTCACTGTCATCCGTAGCTAGTAAACAACCCTCGCTTTCCAGTGTGATACCAAGCAAAGAACAGCGGAAGAGAAAGACTAGAGAAGCTACTACTGATGAATTATTTACGGAATTTCATCAACTACCACCATCGTCAACCAGTTCCCCAAAGTCTGCTGCACCTGTAGGCAAATTCTTTAAAGCAACTCCTGAGCAATTTATGAAAAGGGCTCCTTCTGCAAAGCCGTCTACTACGACAACAACAGAAACTTTAATGTGCAGTGGTGGTTCAACTGAGAGTGCTACCAACAACAACAAACCAGGACCATCTAAGCTTGAAATGTTTAGGAAGCAAGTAATGAAAGACCCAGCCATCACTTCTTTAGGATGGGGCTCAAATACGCACGGATCTGTAACTGCGGACAAAAAAGTTACGTATCTTCGCTCAAATTTCACCACATTGGAGCTTGCTACCGCAATCTTAGACGCTAAAGATTGGGATATTGTGAAAACTGACACTGGAGAATTACGTGTCAAAGTGGTGCACGACAGGGAATTGATTCCCATGTAATATATGTTAGATTATTGAGTTGCAGTGAATTTACTCGGTGTCAACTTTAGTAAGTTATGAATTTCTGGAACCTCCAGTTAAACCATCAATATTTTTTGGTTGTTATTGGTGTAACATGCCTCTGATTATGTTTTAAGTAGATTAGGTTAGAGTTTGGCTAGAATTGTTTAGGTTAATGTAGATTTAAGCAAATCACTATTTAATAGAGCTATGAAAGCAGGCATACCACAGATTTTAAAAAAATTATCCGTGCACGTTTTGCTCCTGCTAACTACCCTTTTTCTTTGCACTTCTGGTGAACATTGCAGACTTGGTTCTATGCAGAGTCGTACATCCTCTCAATGAAATGTTTTATTCTTAGTGCTTAAAAGTACTGATGAGGTGGTCAAGGGGAGAGAAAGTGCTGAAGGAAAAAAGGTTGTTGAAAAATTGGTTGAGAATAAAAGCGTGTGTATGTTGCTTAACGCAGTTGGTTTTCCTCAGACTAACTTGAGGAGACATAAATATTGTATTTGTTGATGAAATGATGATGTGTGCATTTTTTTAAAATTAATTCTTAGTAGGTAGAATCAGAATAGTATATTTAATACTTTTGTGTAACTTTTGTTTTGTTCAAAATGGATATTTTGAAGTGGAATATTATAGTCCATTAGTTTTGGAATTATAACCCATTGGAATATTATAACCCATGAAGTAATTCCTATTAAAAACGTTGTATATTTTTAGATTAATAGAAACAACATGTTAATTGTCTATTAAAATATTTACGTGCATATTTAGAAAGTTGTTGGCCTTGGTTTTATTTTACTCATACAAATCATTTTTGTAAATGTCAAATATGTCGCTTTTGAAAATTTGAGAAAGAGCACAATCTTACTTGGAACACAGCGGGCTATTATCCGAATTGGTTTAAAGGAAACCTAATGCTTTCCAACAATAGAGCCATTGGTCATGTAGCCAGGGCTTTGTTAGTTCAAAACAGAATAGTGCAGGGTCAACAAGGGCAGCTGCAGCAGATACATTCGCCTGGAACCATTTGGGAGGCGTTTCTCATCCATTATGCAATATATGAAACAATCACGGCATCCAGTTTTCGAATAAATACGCCGCAGTCAGCTAAAGCTAGTGCATTCGGCATCCGTGCAACGTTTGAGAAATATGATACTCCAAATAATATCTGGAATCCACCATGCGAGGTGCAGAAGGATTAGTGTAGCTAAACAGTTCACTGATAAAATTCAATGGGGTAAAATCATTCGCATTATGGTCAAGTCTGAAAATGAACCACAATTATCTATTAACTGATAGTGAATATAGCTAACTGATGTTGAATAATCATATATTTAATACAATATGTAAGTATCAATGTTGAAACGCCGTCAAATGTTTTCAAATAGTTAATTTTCTTAGCATTATCCTTTTAACGAAATGAGTTGGCAGACATGCCAGGAAACCCACGCCAAAAAGTCTGGATTCCAGGCTTAAAAAAAGGCCTTGTAAAGAAAAGGAATCTGCTGAAAAGGAAGCTGGTGCTGCTCCAGTATCTGATAATACTGCGGATGATGACGATTGGGTAAAGCGGACAGAAACAAATCTCGCAGATGTAGTTTATGCATCAAAGACAAGGAATACATTAGCAATAGCACCTGACCTAGCATCAAAACTTTTGCAAATGAGTGGAACAACCGGTGAAAGCGAAATGAAAGGGGTTGACAAATCTTCCGTTACTGAGGATGATTGGGGTGATATGGAATCGCAGACTGACCCAGTAATAAAAAGTTTGTAGCCAAAGATTCTGATGTCGGAGACAACTCACCTATTATGTATTCTGCACAGGTTCAAGCTGATGCTACACCAGCGTCTACTAATCTTCGTATTCCAAAGAGACCTTCAAATACAAAAGGTTCTATGCAGTATCTATCATCGCTTCAATATGAGGACCCAGAAAAAACTCAAACAATTTCATTTCCTACAGCAATAAAGGCTCCCAATTGCAGAGGTGCATCTTCGTCGCGCACTCCCAGAGGTAGAGGTTCTCATTTCAATATATTTCGTAACTCAGCTCCACAAAACAAAGCATTGGACATCTGGGACATCTGATTGGGATACCCAAACAGCAACTGGTCACCCATCATCGACTTCTCTACCACAACTACCGATGATGATTGGGACTCACCTGTAACGCTTGTGCCTTCAATTAAAGGAACAGCAGCATCGGCTGCTTCCAATAGCAAAGTGAGTGTTGTCAATGATGATTAGGACACCGCAGTGACTACAAACCTGCCGGCAGTATCTCCATTCCTGCGCCAAATTGTCATGACGGTTGGGATAATGATGCCTGGAGCTCTACTCCAACTACTCCTTCAGTCGAAGAGCCAACCACTAACAATTGGAATGCATCGAGTAAACCCTCAAGACGGCACATGGGGCAGCTCATCTGGTGGTAATAACAGAGGAAGTGGAGGACGAGTGAATGGTCGCGATCGAGGAAGTGGAGGTACACAAATTTGTAATTTGTATCGTTCAATAAACGTGGTGTGTATGAAATATAACTAACTATTTGTACTTTTGTTTAATAGCAGGTTCGAGAGAGCCCAGAACGGACGATTGATTTGCCCCGATAGCAGCTGCGGAATTACCAACTTTGCCAGCAGAACACGTTGTTTAGTTCAATTTCAACTCAGATAGGTCTGTTGATGTCGAAAGCGGAAATTAAAATCCACCTCGGAATAACAGTTTTCGAGAACGAAGCTCATTTAATAATTCGTAAAATCAACAGCCCAAAGATAATTCTAAATTCGGATAAGTCAAAATCTTAGCCAATTATTGAGGACTCGTGGGGTAATGTACCTCCGTCGGCTTCTCCAGCTGGCTCTGTACCATCTCAGGTAGCTAGTGATTCTTCAAAGGAAAAAAAGCGTAAAGAGAAGAAATATTCTCAATCATCAATCTCTTATGAGTGTTACTCAGAGAAAAGCAAGAAGAGAAAGCGTAAGAAGAAGCGGTCACAATCAGCCCCAGTTCTTTAAAAACGTAGCTTCAAATTTGCTCATGGAAATGTTCTTGTACCAAAACCATGGGCTACTAGTACTGATGTCCATATTTAATGTGACCGAACCATCAAACCACATGCAAAAACTGTCATCATCAAAGTTCTGAAAATTAAAAGGAAAAAACCGGCTAATCAACACATCTCCCTCAACAAGCATCGGATGCTTGTGGACAAAAGCCAATTCCTAGGAACAAGCTAGATGATAAGTCAAAGGTACTGAAATTACTCCAACCGGGGCAACAAAAATTGAAGGGGTTCAAGTCTCAATAACTATCAAAGATACGGATGCTACTCGGATGAAAACTGAAGATGTGGGATCTCCTAAGGAAACCAAGGAAAACGTCAAATGGACTTGAAAAAGTTTATTAATAGACCAGGTAACGCAAACACCCTCCTCATTTATTACGTAGCTGAAGCGAGAGCATTCAGCGAAGTAATGGTTTTACTCAAACTGTCTGCCCGTCTGTCTGTGCGTACTCTCCTAGTCACATAAATTGACCGATTTGGACCAAATTTGGTTCACAGGTAGTACTACTCAAGAGGACCTCTGGGAATACTTTTCAGCCAAATCGGTCAAACGGTTCGAAAGTTATAGGCGTTAGAGTTCAGAAACTCATCGATGTGGCTGAAACGTATACGTAAGCACAGCATAGCATCCGTGTGGATGTACTTGTGCATGAATCCAGAATCATGTGCTTGTGCATAAAGCCAGAATCCGGGATGGAATTCTGCAAGTAATGCTTTCACTATACGTTGGGAGAGGATCGCAGAGGTGGGTATAGAGAGAGAGAGGTGGTGGAGGAGATTTGGTGGACATGGGAGGAGGTGGTTTGGAGGAGATCACTCAACGCCCTCTTCAGCTAAGTCTCTGTCCTGCTTACTAGCAGTTTATTACATAAATGCTTTTTCCATCCCTCTATTTTGGTTTTTACTTTGTTTGAAAACAAGTTATAAATATCATAATAAAGCCCTGCGTGAGGAAGCGTGTGAATTTGATTTTTGATTTGTGTAGTAACTATCTTGCGTATCCATTTTATTTTCACATTTACTTTATAAGAAGCTGAAAGCACAAAAGCAAGTGTGTCTAACCAGCAACACCGAGAAACGACGGGATTACGACGAGCTCTTGTGGTTCCGATCCTCACCTTAATTTTAATGAGGAAGGAGAAAGCTGATACGAAAAGGAATATAAAATTGAAAACTACTCTGGTGAAAGCTTCCTCCCGTGAAAACAAGTGTAAAATGTTCTAATAAATTGAGGTGATTTCTAATATAAAAGGACATAAATGTATTTGTGAATTATTCAAAATAATTATTAGATTTAGCTGAAACTAAGTATTTGTAAAGATTATTGTACATGCTGAATCAGCTGGTAGTACTAGTTTTTGAATATGATGAATATATCACAAACTATGCCATGTCGTTTAATTTAGTAAATATCTACATTAGCATATATGGTCAGTAGAATTCTAAATGGAATGGTCAGAACAATCTGCGTTCTATAAATTGTAACATAATTTATTTATCAATAAAAAAATAGGCATTTAATCATATCAGGTTTTGGGTAAATGTGATTCGATAATATATCACCTTCATTAAAGCTTCGACTTTTTACCTTAAAACATAATAAGCATCCATATAATTCTCTAATTTCCTAATCCAGTAAAGGATCCACGGAACATGAAACTACACGCTTAACTAATACAATTTCATTAATTTCAACCTACAATAATATTTAAAAACTAGAATGAAAACATGATACATGAGATAATAGCATAACAATCGACAGCTAACACTTGACACTTGCTTTCCACAAATTAATTGCTTCCACAAAAACGTACAAAATAATTATACAACTACTCAACCACTGGCTGCCTTAGAACTAAAGCGGAACGGAACCGGGTGTAAAGGTGGGGGTCTTTCCCCAGGATCTCTTTGACAGACTTCCAGGACGAGCTCCTGGTTCTCTTGCCGCTACAGCTACCTTCCTCTCCTCGTCATTTTTATGACAAAACCTGTGATTAACCAGGTTCGTATTTCTGTTGGCCGGAAAGGGACGCCCGCAAATATCGCAGTAGATTTCGTGTTCAACCAGGGCTTCTTGGTTGTCCAACAAATCATCATCATCGTCTTGCTGCATTTCTTCTACTTGGCTGAAAAAACGAATCAAAAATTAATTTATAATGGGCTTAAGATTTTTCATAATTATTAGTACTTTCATCGCTACATAATTTTTATTTGGCTTACTTGTCAACTTCCTGATTGATTTGAACCCTCTCGGAATCCAAAATTGGAGTAGCATTTCCTCCGTGACCTTGATCTTCAGCAGCACCACCAACACCAACAAGGTTACCATCATTTTCAGCCGCATCAACATCCAGGACCAAATCGTCATCATCCTCTTGCAGCATCTCTTCCATTTGGCTGACAAAACGAATCAGAAATTAATTTATAATGAGCTTAGGACTTTTTCATATTTATTAATACTTTCATCGCTACATTATTTTTATTTGGCTTACTTGTCAACTTCCTGATTGATTTGAACCCTCTCGGAATCCAAAATTGGAGTAGCAGTTCCTCCGTGACCTTGATCTTCAGCAGTACCACCAACACCAACAAGGTTGCCATTATTTTCAGCCGCATCAACATCCAGGGCCAAATCGTCATCATCCTCTTGCAGCATCTCTTCCATTTGGCTGACAAAACGAATCAGAAATTTATTTATAATGAGCTTAGGACTTTTTCATATTTATTAATACTTTCATCGCTACATTATTTTTATTTGGCTTACTTGTCAACTTCCTGATTGATTTGAACCCTCTCGGAATCCAAAATTGGAGTAGAAGTTCCTCCGTGACCTTGATCTTCAGCAGTACCATCATTTTCAGCCGCATCAACATCCAGGGCCAAATCGTCATCATCCTCTTGCAGCATCTCTTCCATTTGGCTGAAAGAACGAATCAAAAGTTAAATTATGAGAAGGCTTTTTCATAATTTTTTTACTTTCATCGCTATATTATTTGCATTTGTCTTACTTGTCAACTTCCTGCTGGATTTGAACCCTCTCGGAATCCAAAATTGGAGTAGCAGTTCCTCCGTGACCTTGACCATCCAGGTTTTCTTGGTTGTCTAACAAATCGTCATGATCCTCTTGCAGCGTCTCTTCCACTTGGCTGAAAAAAACGAGTCAAAAATCAATTTATAATGAGCTTAGGACTTGTTCATATTTGTTAATACTTTCATGGATATATTATTTGTATTTGTCTTACTTGTCAACTTCCTGCTTGATTTGAACCCTCTCGGAATCCAAAATTGGAGTTCTTCCGTGGCCTTGACCTTCAGCAGTACCATCAACATCGACAAGATTATCATCATCTTCAGCATGCTCAGCATCACCATCATCATCCTCTTCTTGCTGTTGGGCACCGCTTGGGAATTGAAGAAATGATGGGTCTTGAAGCTCATTTAAAAAGTCAGACAGGACATCTTGTTCCTCAACCACGACTACTTCTGATTCTTCCAAAATACCTCCAGAACCTGATGGACTGAGGTTCATAACATCATCATCTTCATTCACCTCCACCTTAAGTCTGGGCATCGAAGTGATGTCATTTGTATCTTGTTGTTTTCTCTCCAACTTGTTGCGATAACCTGAAGAACGAAGTCATTATTAATATTAATAAATCTTAACAAGCATTTAATTAAAATATTATTTTCAAGATATTTTTCAACTTTCAAGTTAATATTTTGTCACATACCCTCCATTATCTTGTCCTTCAAAATAGATACCCTCTGATGAGCTCGTTGCTGGAGTCCGGCATTCAACACATTGTCATCTACCACCGACTTCTCGATCTTGGTCACAATTTTTGAGATATGCCATCCAAGCTGGTCTAACGCTCCTTGAATCTTCCAAAGCATGCTCATGAGCTGCTCGCAGTTCTCGCAGAGGGGATGAGTTTCCTTTGAACATTGTGGAGGAATGTCAGTGCTGCTTATCTTCATGTGATGACACAGGTTCTTGAGCTTTCGACTCCGCTCCATCAAACTTCCACCGGAAGAAGCACCACTAGCGTTTAACAAAACGGAAGTAGGGCACAATAAACAGGTGACACGCCGTTCTTGAGCATTGTTGATATTTTGAGTCCCATTCCCGTCGTTGGGGGTACTAGCCGAAGCGTTGGTCGGTGGTAATCGTAAATCCATGATTAATTACAACTCTCCTCGTAGATAAATCCAACTTCTTCCTATTGACACTTTGATGATATAATGTAAAGTTTAAATAACAAAGAAATTTTAATTAACTGATAATTTTCAGAACAAAATAATTTTTTCAAGACAAACTGAAGTGTCCTAAATGTTTTGTTCTTACACTGACGAAGTTTGTCAGCCGGAATGAAACAAAATAAAAGCACAAACAAAGTCAGTCTTGTTCACACGTCGTAGTGATCGTAGGTCTCTTTTCGTGCGTAAAAGCTTTCTATGTATTTTGCATTTATGCGTAGCGAAAAACAATATTGTGCATGTAACATACCAAATCGTGATGCAAAGAAATATTAGAAAACGAAGAGAATACACGTGGTGTCGTTATAGATTGACCTGATGAAAATCCTTTTTGTTTAGAAAACGTAAACCTTGTGCTGTGTTTTCCGCTCAACTGTGAAAGGCTACCATAATACTTTTACATTTATGTATTTGTAATTTGTACTTTTATTTATGAAATCGTCTCGAGCTTCTGGATTTTCCTTCCATGATTACCTTTACTCAAATGAATCGGAGTTTTTATTATAAATTCTAGTTACCCAATCAGTGACTTTGTCTGCCAGTGAAAGTTCTGCCCGTTGTTTGAACATAAAAACCAATTTGGCTGATTTAATAAATTTTTGATAATTTAAATCCGTGTAGTTGACCATACGCTGGTGAAGTTACTGTAAATCAACTGCTGACGAATATAGAATTCACTCCAAAATTCAAATGTATAATGAATCCGAGGGACCCTTTGGCCAGGACTTCTGTACAGGTGACGAGGAGTTCAGTTGGAGAGGAGGGGGTTAAAAAGGCCAAAATGCTGGATATAAATGAGTTAGCAGACATGCCAAGAAAGTCTGGATGACAGGCTTCAAAAAACGGTACTGTAAAGAAAAGGAATCTGCTGAATTGGCGGGGTGGGAGCTGGTGCTGCTGCAGTATCTGAAAAATGCTCCGGATGATAATAAATAGGATAAACTGACCGAAACAAATCCATCTGATGTAGTTGATACAACACAAGGAATACTTCAACAAAGGCAGCTGACCTAGCATCAAAACGTTTACAAATGAGTGGAACTATAGGTGAAGGCGAAATGAAAGAGGCTGATCAATCTTCCGTTATTGGGGTGATACGGAATGGCAAACTGCCCGACCTGATGTTCGTGTTATTGATAATTAAATGTTTTTTATTGGAAATTAAATTTAAAAGAGGTAGAACATTGCAGCTGCAAGGATCTGCTTCAATCTGCAATCTTTTTGACACTCTCCAGTTGGAGACGGGAAATTGTCTTAACACGGTGGAATGCGTGGAGGGGTTTTCCTCGGAGATTTTAAATGGTCACTGGAATATCGTCCTTAAATTGACACAGCCAGTAAAACTCCCTAACTTGAGGTTAATTGATCTATATGAGCAGGTAAGGACCGTATGGCTTTGTGATATTACTGGATTTTAAATTCAGATCTGATGTCAAATATTATGCCAATTATATTATATTTGTAGGTAGTTTTGGAGTTGATTGAGTTAAGAGAACTGGGAGCCGCACGTTCCCTCCTTCGTCAAACTGATCCGATGATCATGTTGAAGCAGTTGGACGTTGAGCGGTACCTCCACCTCGAAAACCTGCTGTCTCGCCCTTTCTTTGAACCCAAAGAAGCTTATCCAATAGGAAGCAGCAAAGAAAAGCGTTGGGCTTCTATTTCAAAATCTTTATCCTGTGAAGTTTCAGTTTGCCCCAGACTCTCATCGCCCAAGCCCTGAAATAGCAGCAGCATCAAGGACTCGTTCCGCCTGGCAGTTCCATTGACCTCTTCCGTGGGAAAACTTGTATGAAAGATCAACTAGAAGATGGGGGTGATACGAGTTCTTCCTCCAACCTTCCCTCCCCTCTCACCTACAGCCTCCACAAAGAAATCAAGTTGGGTGGTGGGAAAACCCACGTTAAAATTGCAAGATTCTCGCCAGACGGCCTACTCCTCGTTTCTGGAAGCGTCGATGGGTTTATTGAACTTTGGAATTTTTCCACTGGAAAAATCCGGAGGGATCTACGTTACCAAGCTCAAGAGAACTTTATGTTGATGGAACACCCTGTGATTTGTCTGGCTTTCAGTAATGATACAGATATGCTCGCAAGTGGAAGTAGTGATGGAGTCGTCATGATTTGGAAAGTGAGCACTGGACAATGTTTGCGGAAGCTCGAGAAAGTTCATCACAAAGGAGTCACTTCCATCCAGTTCACTAAAGACAAGAGTCAAGTTCTCAGCACTTCCTTTGACACTACCATTCGGATTCACGGGCTCAAGTCGGGAAAGCTCCTGAAGGAATTCAAAGGTCATGATTCTTTTGTCAACGAGGCTGTGTTTATTTCCAATGATCAGCAAAAGATACCCAGCGTCTCCTCAGATGGCAGTGTGAAACTATGGAACGTGAAGACAACCGAGTGTCTCTTCACATTTAAGACCCTCACCGGAGCAAGTGGGATGGATTCACCAATCATTGGGATTTATCTTATTCCCAAGAATCCAGAGAATTTCGTGGTTTGTAACAGAAGCAACGTTGTGGCGGTGATGAACATGTAGGGTCAGATAGTCAAGTCGTTCACAAGTGGGAAATGGGAGGGTGGCGACTTGGTTTGTTGCACTGTGAGCCCGAGAGGGGATTGGATTTATTGTGTGGGTGAAGATGGAGTGTTGTATTGCTTTTCAGTCAGAACTGGAAAATTGGAGAGGACATTGACTGTAAGCCCCCTATTATAAATTGTCAATAATATAAGTAATGAATATGTGTATGAATGTAATTGGTTTCATTTTTACATACATGGTATTATTTAATCGCAGGTTCATGAGAAGAATGTGATTGGGATCCACCATCATCCCCACCAACACATGTTGGTAACATTTTCTGAGGATGCGACCATGCAATTGTGGAAACCTTTGTGAATATATAGAGGAAACTGGACTGGTTTGCTTAGAGAATTAAACCGTATGTGTAAGCCTTTCACGTTTCACATTCAAACATTTTAATTTATTTAGAATTTATGTTTCCAGTTGTTTTGCCGTATCTATTCTGAATATAATTGTAACGTAACAAAAAACTTCACTACAACGTTTTACTAACTTTAGTTTCTTATTCTCATATTCATATATATATCATTTTAAATTGATTAAACCCAACTTTGGCTGCATATGCTAAAAAATAAGTATTCGTATCAGTATCTCGGCAATAAAAGTGGAAGCTGCCCCCTGGCATCAGTAATACATCAGAACAAAAGGCTTCAGTTTATAATACATTTAATCAACACTTTATTCTACAAAGCGACACACACTAATGTTCCTAATTAATTATTGAATTAATGACTTGATTTGACCAGCTAACTACAACAGTACAGACATACTTCAAGAAGATGATATTTTTAAATTACAAAGTTGATCACTTGAAGACTGTTAGAAATAGGAAACGTTTGAGTGAGCAACGTTTCACCATCCATCTATTCTAGTGGACTAGAAAGGTTGATACAAGATGAGTAACTTACTACATTCTAGATAAGAAAGCGATTACCTTCAAGATCTTGAATTTTTGGGCGTAGCGAAAAGTAGTGGTTGGTACGTACCCCTTCCCCGGCTGGCAACTGGCAAGATCAGAGAAAGTTTTCGCTGCCTTTCATTTTTACTACAATCCTATCCCTTGTGGCAAAAAGTTTCAAATTTCGTGGACGGAAAAGAAAATCAAAATTTTTATCTAATTTTGCGTTGGTGATAGAGAAAATATTTCCCCGATCGCTAGAAATCTCCGCATGACTTAAATACTTTCTCAAAATGCCCCAATAAACTTTCTCCATTCTTCTAATCAGCAAACGAACGCTTGTTTTCTCCGTGTAATTTATATGTTTTTCATTTTTACGCGACTATGTCATTATTCATATTCCGGTTTATTATTTGCCTTCTAATTTTATGTGACACTTATATGACAAAACCTTTAAGGTTGTCTTGATACAACTAATTATGTATTAAAGTGGGAGTAGTAGAGACAAAATTGAAAAAAAAAGTTTTCTTATCATAACGAACAAGCATGTTATGTTTTTTTAAGTTAATTGAGGATAAAACGTTTAGTTATGCTACAAATGGCAAAAGTGAAAGTAGAGTTATAGCGCATTACTATAAAATGCTTGACTTGCATTCAGAATTAGAAAATTATGTTTTCTTAAATGCTTTAGCTACCAGTGAGGAGCTAGTCAGCGTTGAAGTCAGAGGTGGGACTCGTTCAAGGAACGAGAAGAACGGGTATTGAAGATGATTGAGAGAAAGTGGTTTCTGTATCCAATGGGGAAAACACCCAAGAGGAAGAGGAGGGGGAAAGATCGAGTTAGCTCCTTTTGAGTTTGAGATAATTCATCAAAGTTTGAATCTAGTACACTATATAATTAAAGAATGCATTTGACTTAAAAATTAATATAAAATGGTGAAAAAGCAAAGGAGCAACATTAAATTATAATAGGGCACAAGTTTAAAAATTGAATTAACAAATAAACCAAAAATGCAGGTATTTATTACTGAGAAGTCAATCAATTCACAAAAATCCAATAAATTTACCCACAAAAACCGATTTTAACAGGAATGGTACAAAAACAGATAAACAATTATTAACTTTTAAGTTTCCTGCTGGCCACAAACCCCTTCACTCAGGTGCTTTTGCAAATCAGGATCTGAGTGGAACACCAAAGAGCAACGTGGGCACACATCCTTCTTCAGCACCACATGCTCAACAAGGGGTTCCATCCATCGGGTTCGCTGTAGATATCAAGCTTAGGTTTCACGTCATCCGAAGGCGCATTCGGTGCAGGCAAAGGTGGTTTCGGTGGTACTTGAGGAGATATAATAGGAGATACATTAAAAGTAGTAGAGAAAGCAGCATTCGTGGGGCGTATTGATACAGCGTTGACAAGAGTACTGGTCTTGGTGTCATTCGCCCGTTTGTACAAGGTTCACCTCTGATTCCTTCACCTTTGATTTTTTTCCGAATCGTCTGCATCTGTATTTTCTACCTTCGTCTGGGCTGATGTTCTTTTGCGATGCCAACACAGAAACCAACGTGCTCCATAAACTCCGCTGCGTTGTGATCCTTGTAAGAGCATTTGCAAGATTTGCAGAATCGTGCATACAAGTCATAGTAGGCATACAAACTCCGCCCACAAGAAGCTCCCAAATGACCATTCAGCTCATCCTCTGTTTGGAAGTTGAGTTTGCTGAAGTAGCATCTGGAAAGATCAATGTTTTCAATTTTCCCCGCATGTTGAAGAGGAGTCTGTTTAGCATCCATTATCACCAGCTCTTTCTTCTTCTTTTTGTTTCGCACAGTCTCACCTTCACTAATGACATGCCCATTTTCATCTTTTTTGGTTGGATTATCACCACAGTTGTTCTCAGTGGGTCGCTTGGGAGGGTGACCACGTTTCCTATTCTCTTTCCCATTTGGTTTCGGTACTGCTAAGCCGTCGTTTCTTCCTTGCAGCAACTGCTGCTGTTGCACTGGCCACCTTTCTAATAGAAGGTAATGGTAATCTTGATGGAGTCCCTTTGAATTACTGGTTTGCGTTTGGTTGGTGGTAGTAATTAAAGCGAGGTAGAGCTACATGCAGCTATTTGTTGCTGATGGTGTACTTGCACTGCTGAACTTTCTGCATTTCCCGATTCACGCCTTTTGTAGTGGCAGACACGCACCTGCTGCTGGAATCCATCTAATTCTATTCCCTTCCCGATAAAAGGTTCATGTTCCAGAGTTAGATTGAAAGATTGATTAGACGGGGGATCTCCTTCAGCAAGCTGAGCTTCAACATGAGACCGCACTAGATACATGTTGTAGAAATATTAGATGAGCTAGAGCGTAGCCGTCCGAACCGAGGATTTTAACGTTGCAATAATTCGGACGAGCTGCTTTCTGCTCCTCAAACACCTCCTTCCAGACGGGGCAGCTATTGACGATTTTTATGATAGTATTCAGAGTGTTTCCACCAGGACCTGAATGGACTAATCACAAAAATTAATAAATAGTACCAAAATTTTATCAACTCCGAATCTCGAATCTGTATCATTGATCATTATTTTCAAATTTGAACCTTTCTCATGTTTCTCACCTACCACTTTATAGCTCGTATGCCTCCCAATCCATTGATCTAAATCTAAATTTGAGTAATAATTTGATGAATGTAATGGGTTGATATGTTATTTTCCATTTTTTATCATAAAAATCCATAGTCTTCTGGATGGCGTTTTACGCATTGGAATTTCATGTACAAGCTTGAGCATCATGCGAGCAGTGAAAGACAGTTGAGTTGATGCTTGAAAAATACAGCTTGCTTGCTGAAAAAATGAACAAAGCAAAGATTTTCTGGAAATCGTATGGAGAAAGCCTTGTGCTACTGTGATTTTGCAAGTAAAGTTGCAATAAGTCCGGTGCTTCGATGTGTATGTAATTGAACTGCCATTATATGGACGTTCCATTATACGTGTTTAGATGGGATGAAGTGTGCATGCAAACATCATTGATATATTTTTTGACACATGAAATAACGAACATTAATTTAAACAACGGTTTTTTAAAGTTTAATTTGAAGGAAATTGTCTTTTATTTAACAAACATACATTGGTAATGATCATCACAAAGTTAAATTTTATTGACAGTGAGAGTCATCTTACAGTATATGTAATCAAATTTCATTCTTACACAGATAAATCTAACCCATACCCGCCATCTCCATCATCCATATACGTTTAAATTAATACATGTCATATACTAATTTTTGTTTGTTTCTATACGAATACGTTGCATACAATTAATTTATGTAGATATTCTTAAGGATAACTTAATCTATTCCAGAGACTACTCATTACTTAATATATTTGCTGTAAGATATAATCTATTAACACCCTTAAGGATTAATAATTTAGGCAAATATTTAATGTGAGGGTAAAATATCCAAATAATTTTAGTACAATTTCCAATATATTCTAAATACCCAATTTTTTTAACATTTTAATTTGTTGCAGAACACTTAGAAAGATTAAATTAATACTATAATTATTATGATTGTATTAATATTTTATAATTTAATTACTATAATTAAATCTAATACGTAACATTTAAAAAAATTAAAGCATATTATCAGTTATATTATTGAAACCTCATATCATTGCCACTTTCAAAAAATAAACCAATAAAAACATATTTTATATGAGTATATTTTATATGATGATTCATATTTCAAGGCTTTTTAAAGAAAATCTTGAGTAACTGACTAAGCTTGAACTGCCGATTGATGTGACTAATTTTAGCCAATGTAGCTGAACTGATCAAAAGAAACTTAGACTGGGGTAGTATTAGAAACAAGGACAAAAATGAAGAAAGTTTGATTAATCACTCTTTTATAAAATCGACAAGTGGTAATTCGTGAAACATGTTTCTATCATATAAAAGTCGGGTAATGAATGATTTTTAACTGTTTTTTGTCGGTTTTTCTAGCAACAATCTATTAGTCATGTAAAAACAATTATTTTTCTACAGTTTCAAATCTTTCAAATTGAATGACGATGTCATTAAGCGTTAAATATATTATCAAGGTACTGTCACAATTTTTGATGAGAAGATATAAACTGGACACGTGATCCAAAGTGTTTAAGAAACCAGAAACTGTATGAGAGATTTGCTTTCCTATTTAAGTGACAAATCCTAACGTTAGAGTTCTTGTAAGCACGTTATTTTTCGTAAGCGTACATATTTTTGAGCGTGCCCATTTGGCTAATAAAAAAGCTGATGAACAAAGCAACAAGTTGCTAAATGAATATTCTTAGGGCCCGGCCTACGATACTGGCCGTACCGACCTAATAAAACTTCGGCTTATAAATCTAAATACTTGACTTGGAATCTTAAAAAAGGGGGTTCATTGACCTTGCTACAAGCCGTTTCATATTTTACTTCATGTTTTGCACATTTAATTTCCATCAACTGTAGCAATCACACTTAAGTCATCCAGAGCAGAAAATCAAGGTGAAACTAGAAATCACCTGAATCCTGTAATTGTACTCCGCCGGCTCCAACCTTCATCATCATCAATGTCTGTAGGAAATGTAACAAATGAAAGCAAAGTTTTCGTCAAAAAAAACCATCCCCCGCGACCAGAAAACACAAGAAATATGTAAAAAGATGAAGAAATTTGTTCCAAAAATGCCTGGAACGGAGTACAAGCTCCCCATATTTCCCCGCTTTGAGACCAGACCTCCCACGTTCATTCGTGAAGCTGATCAAAGCAGATCTGGAAATGTCCCGTGTGTTTCAAGGAGGAGACTGAAAATTTCAGCAGATATGTGATTTGCTGTGACACCTGTGAAGATTGGTTCCATTGAAATCAGGGTAAAACCGGCAGCTAACAAACCTTGGTTTTTCAAGAGATGCATTTGTGAAATTTCAGATGATCCCCTCAAAGACTTCCCCACGTTGTTCAAGTAGAGAGGGATACCAAACTATAATGTAAGTCTTTGAAAATTTGTTAAAATATATAGATTCATAAAATGAGCCTTTAACTTAACAATTCATAGCTAGGCAGTACTTAGACAAGGCCGGGACCTGCTTCCGCTTACTGCTGAATACGTACACATACATTGTTACAGTAAACAACAAAACGAAAACACTAAAGGAAGTTTTATCGAACTATCTTTCTGTAAATTTCAAACCAAAATTGTTATTGTATATAAACCATAGCATCCGTGTGTATGTGCTTGCGCATAAATTCGGAATCAATTTTATTTTATTTCAAACCTTGATTTTCATCCACCCTTTTATAAATACCTGCATACGGTATTTGAATGCACAAAAACATGTGAAAAGGTTGGTTATCGACCTCAGGTTGGACCGATCATACATCTCTACACTCACTGCTCTCGGCGAAAAGTACTTGGAAGTGAAAGCAATAGCAGAAGATTTTAAAATGAAAATGGACAAATACGAAGAAGATATGAATGCGGAATGTGAAGAAATGGAATTCCATTCGAAAACAAAATAATTGGCGATCATTGAAAGGATGGCTGTGAAACATCCGAGACAAGTGATTGAAAAGTTGGAAATATTCAACAAGTAATTCTAACTTTGAAACCAAATTTATTACGATAGTCAAGATACATTCAATATATTTCATTTCATATAAGTTGAGCAATTTCATGTAACTTAAGTAACTATCTTTTTGAGTATGATTACTGCAACCCACGTAGCATTACTTTTGGGATAAAGGTATTAGAGAAATCTTTAACTTTAATCTTCCGCTTAGTGCTGAATAACGTACACATACATTGTTACATTAAACAACAAAACGAAAATGAAGCTCCGATGAAGTTAAGAAGAACCCATTTTGTAACAAAACTGTGAAACTTTTTGATCGCCAGAACCAATATTCAAGTGCTTCTGGTGAAAATTCACACTTTCTCCTGCATTCTACAATTGAAGAGAAAATGCTGCATTGCTAACTCATTAAAATTATTAACTAACTACTAAATAAGCCGATAAATGTTCCGTGAATGTTGCTTTGATGACTACATTACACCTTGAAGCAACAAACTTATTTGAACATAGCTGTTAACTCATGTGTACTGTGGTCAAGTTGTTTGACCAAAATGAAAAAAAAGTTAATCAGTACCAAGAAAAATGTTCTTTCCCTTATCACGTGCTTGAAGTGGCATACCATGCTTTTATATTTGCATATGGCGCGCATTCAAGTATTCGCCAATGCCAGTGTCCTTATGGATGCATGACTTCAAGAAAAATGATCTGTTCCGTCATCAAAAAGAGACGTAATTTTTTTTGACCGACTTGACTTTTTTCATTTAACTCACATATGATGAAATGGTGTAATTAAAATTAAATAATGACATTCTATTTTTTTATAGTAATCGTGCTTGCAAGTAAGACAATGCTGACTAACTTCTAGTAAAACACCTGCCACGGAGTGAGCTGACGCTGCTTGATATGATTGGAGATACTATAAGCAAGATCAGCGACGATCATTTTATTCCAATCTTACTCCAAGATGCGATGGCTATTTGTATTGCAATTTTGAAGGGAATTAAAACAGATGATGAGTCTATGTACGAGAGTGCTATGAGTGCCATTTTGGGTAAGGTTGAATCCCCATCAAGTCCTGAATCTGATTTTGAAGAGGAAACCGACTAAATTTAATAGTAAAATGGAATTCATTACTAAATTATATAATTAAGGGTTTGCCCGTGTTAATGTTCCGCGAATGTTGCTTTGATGACTACATTGCAACTTGAAGCAACAAACTCATTTGAACATAGCTCAGAACTCATGTGTACTGTTGTCAAGTAGTTTGACCAACCAAAAAAAATTAATCATTATCAAGAAAAAGATTCTTCCCATTATCACGTGCTTAAAGTGGCACACCATGCTTTTATATTTTCCTATTGCTTTGATATTGTAGTCTAACATCCCACATTTCGCATATTTTTTACATTTATGTCATAACCCAGAGAATTAGTATTGACACTGTCATTTTCAGCCGGCTATGAATCAATATATAATTCCAACTTTAATCTTCCGCTTACTGCTGAATAATGTACACATACATTGTGACATTGAATAACAAAACGAAAATACTAAGTTTTATCGAACTATCTTTCTAGAAATTTCAAACCAAAATTGTTATTGATAATACTAAATTCTAGAACCAATTTATGCCTGACTAATCTAAAGATTAAGGTACTACTCTCCCATATTTCCCACCTCAGTCATAAAATGAATGACGAAAATTGAAAACGAAATTTACATTTTTTCGTATTTCTTTCCCTTTCATTTTACAATGGAACATTTACTCCAGATATACAAACAAAATAAAAGTATAGTCAAGATCTAACCTTTGAACAGCGTTGAAGGAGCTCTGCCCAAAAACTTACAAATTATTCTTTTAGGAATTGGGAGAAGCATTTTAATACGAGATAGCGTGTCACAGGAACAAAAGCTCCACTCCTCGCCCATCAATAAATTATACCCCCCGAATTGGGAAGAAGACTAGCCTAGTTTGGTTCTACTTCAAACAGGTTAGCTACGATCGTGGATTTTCTAAAGCGGACTGCCTCATCTGCGGGAACACTTTCAAAAACCCTGGTGGAAGTACCACCGGAATGCGATCTTATTTGGATCGCAAGCATTTAGGGTGTATAGAGCTGGTGGAGAATGAGCCCGAACCCGCACGGAAGATACAACGTGCTAAAGATTATATTCTTAACAATGCCACCCTCCCAGTCGAGCAAGATTTCAAACTGGAATATCTTGTCACACAATCACCACAACAACACCCCCCCCCCAATGTCATATTATGTATCGCTATGAATCAATATAAAATTGCATACTTTCTTTCTGTGACTGGTACCAGAAAAAAATTCACACACATTTGTGACCAGTGTGGGCTAAAATTTAGTTCTTGTTCAGTAGGAAGAATATCTAAAGAAAATGAAAACAATTTGATTTTTTTCCGGTTGATCAATAAGATGTGCAAGGCATAAGTTGATTTGGCGCATCCAGAAAATCTAATTCGTATTGTCGACAGCTCTTCTGAGGAGCTAATGCAGCTACCCCACCAGGAAGAACGCAAAATGGGGGAGCTTTACTGCTTTAGCAAACCCTAATATTTTAATGGCAGAGAACTCAGTTCTACCACCTGACAATTCTATTGTGGATGCTTAGGTATGTCAGTTATAGGAGATGAAATGCAACTTTGTGCAAAGAAACCGAAGGCAACAGGCGCTAACGGATACGGGCGGAGTATTTAGAATTTGATAAGGAACAAGTTGGTAGTACACTCCTCAATTGCTTATGCAAACTCCAAAGCATCGCCGTTCCAAAGTCGAGTACAAGACAGTGGAGTGAAGGCTAGTCACATATTAAACTGGACAAAATTGACGAGGTCACTTATAATCGGGAACTTTTGCCCAACGGCTTACATCCTAAAGCCGACCAAAAAATATATACCAAGGATTCCCCCTAGTGATATGCCGAAGAAACTACGAAAAATGTCGGAGGAGATGTTTGCAGACGTAAGCAAACAGATATTTTGGCTTTCCCGTTTGAAAACCGGTTAATTTCGATTTTCCTACTGGTTTCGGTTCGGTTCGGACAAAAAGGCTTTAATACAACAAAAATAATCCACAGAATAGTCATTGTTGTTAGTCATAGTCCACAAAGTTGTTAATTAAAACCACCAATTGACTCATAAGTTCAAAAATTAAGTTGATTGTAATGATTTGGATTTATTACAAAGAAACAGTTGGCAAGTTCTAGCATGTTGGACTGTATTTAGATGTAAAATGTAAACTAAATTGGCAACAACTATTGCAAAATATTAAAAATGGTAGTAATAGGATTGGGCAACCTTTTTGTTTGCAGATGTTCGGAACAGGGATCTAACTTGCTGATCGTGCATCAAAAAGCTGTAACTACTGCATTTCTATAAGCTACCAATTCAGAGAGAGGTATACCTACGGGAAATTATTAATAAATCTTATTCCACACTGTTATATATTATATGTTTCACTCTGTATATCGAAGATATAGGGTTAAATAAAGAACTTCAAACTCATTTCGGTTTGGTTTGAGCTACAAAACGTTAATTCCGACGCTATTAGCAACCGAAAACGGCAACTCTACATTAACTTCTGCTGGAACTTTAATTGTGCAGCTGTTCATTAATTTTGCTGCTCTATGGACATGTGACTTACTGGATTCATATCATTTCAACCTCAAACGCTATCAACATACACATTACAATACGTGTTAGATACTGTATTTTATAGCCGCATGTTAAGGATTTCCTTCGAATTTAAGAGAATAGCTCGACATTGGGTAGAATTAGTGGTATATAATACCAATACAGTATAACTTTGAGATATGAACCATTGCGAACTCTATTAGTGAAGTCATAACTAATGTGCGTTCAAACGTAACACTTAGGGTAGGGAGAGCATTCTATGTTATGAGTGATAACCTTTAACATGTTAATTTATAAGACGAAGATTATCGTCACCGAGAGTTATGAGTAGAAATTGAACCAGGACACAAAATTCGGTTCAAAAGGCGTATGTGTGAATTTTGACATATTGTTTCCAAGTTGGGTATATTTTAATACCGACAGGTTAGTACTCCTATAATTGATAATGTTACAAGAATCTAAGCATATTTTATAACCATTGCGAGTAAATTAACTATGGAAACGTTTGTATTGTAAAACTAGGATTCCAGAAATCTCATTCTAAAATCTGAATGATGATGATGATGATAGCAATGATGAATATTTTATATAATAATACAATATAATATATAAACTAATTTCCCTACTTATTGTCTCAACACTAATTCCCTACTTAAGCTAGTCTTACAACTCTACAATCTTAATCTAAATTTATTTAATTACTAATTTGAAGTATTTTGTGGCTCTGGGCAATTTTTTTTAAAGTTTAAAACTAGACCTTATTGCGTCGCTGAAGTTGTCCTTGGAGGATGACTGATGACGTAGACCATTTCCCTTGCACAGAACTGTTGAGAGGATTGCCGGAACTGTTAATGTGGGATAACATTAAATTAGCCAAAATGTATTTTTTAATTAATCTCCGTTACTATAATGTGTAAAGAAATATGAATGCAAATTACCTTTGATGTGTATAGAGTTGTACCAATGTTCATCGAGAACGGGATGCTGTTTCATATCTTTTCGGTCTGCCTGCAAATAAAACAAAAAATAAATTGTAACAGGTTAATGATAAATCCAAACATTTTATATTAATGTGAAAGCCGTTAGAAACACTTATAGAGTCTACCTATATTTTCCTTTTTGTACAAAGTGATAAGAGAGCAAGTGAATGGCCATACAATTGGGAGAATTTAGTATATACCAGGATAAAGTCAAAAAATATTTTCAAAGACTACTTGCAAAAGAAAAATACCTATAAACATAAACTTAAAATGCAGATTTAATTTCAGACGCACAAATGGCAAAATGCCATTACCAAATTAATAGAAGAGGAGATTGTTAATGCCGAGTGGGTCAAAGTTGACGTGAGGCCTAAAATGACGGAAATGTTAGGTAATAACAATTTATAAAATGAAAAATGAAATGAAAATATAGTATGAAAAGTTGAGTAGGCTCCTTGCAGAGAAAATAGCTTTTACTTACTTACTAGCCTACGAATATAACTTTTTAATTCCTTGCCATAACTATAATGTGTAAAGAAATATGAATGCAAAGTACCTTTGATGTATGTAGAGTTGTACCAATGTTCATCGAGAACGGGATGCTGTTTCATATCTTTTCGGTCTGCCTGCAAATAAGAAACAAATAATAAATTAAAACAGGTTCATGGTAAACGCAAATGTGTTAGAATAATATGTGAAAGCCGTTAGGAACACTTATATATTCTATTCATCCTACATTTTCACTTTGTACAAAAGTAATTGGAGAGCAAATGAATGGCCATACAATTGGGAGAGTTTATCATAAACCAGGGTGAAGTCATAAATATGCAGATTTAATTTCTGACGCAGGGTGCAAAATAAAGAGTAGATTGTTAATGCTGAGGCAGAAAAAGTTGAAGTGAAATGACGGAAATGGTGGAGAACTGCTTTTACGTACGTAAGCTCTCCATAATAAGTACTCAACACGTTTTCTTACGACGTTTACTGCCAGAACTGAAAGTATTGTATGTGTTGTTTCAGAGTAATATAACAGTATTTCTCGATTTATATTTGTGTTCTCATTCTGCCCCATTCACAGTGCTCAACTTCATGGGGTTGCAAAATTATATGTTCTCCTAAACATAATCCTCCTTTCAACCAATAGTTTCTGCTTTTTCTAGTTCATGGAAAAAGCCACACTTTGTCTAGTTCATTTTTCATGTTATAGCAGATAGCTAAAAAAACTTTCATGCGCTCATGCATTTTCATGAAATAAACATGTTGTATGTAAATGGATGAGCGTAAATATACCAGCTTTTGTTGTCAACCCTCTTGCAAACTCTTAAGTGTGATATGTGCTCACGAATTAATTATATTGATGCGACTCATTTTCTTCACACTGAATTACTTTAATATTTTCTTTGTTAGATTACAACACTTTCTCTTCATTAATCAATATCAGTGGTTTGGTGGCAGACTATTGGTTCGTTACTAAGTTGAAAATAAGTTCAATTGCTGGTCCAACATTTTTACATTTCTCATTATTTGTTTCACAATGGAGTTCAGTCAGTCCTTCATGATTCATCTCAAAACATCTTATTTAAAAGATTAGCCATTTGCTTACTTCGTACTTGATACATAATATTTGTGTGTGTATATGATTAAAAAAACACACGAATTGGTATGATGAGAATATGATATGATACGTCTATATATTATGTGAGTTTATAATGATAAATACTCACCCCATGTATTTATAAAGTTAAATGGCACAGCAAGTATTGCATGTCGTGTGGTTTTGGCTCATTATTATGACATTTTCCCCTATATCCTTATTTGCCTTCTCAATTTGCCCTATTCCTAGTACCCAATTTAATTCACACAATTTTATAACGTTATTGCTACGCAACACTAATTAAAACAAGCTGCAAGTAGATAAAGCAGAAATATATTTGGAGGAGCGGTTTTCTTAACTGTGCAATACCATTCAGTCTACCATTTAACCAACTTCAACATGAACATTGAAGATCTAAAATGTAACATTTGGATGCATGAAAAATGTCAAAGTTCTAAATTTTCTCTGTATGCACTTTCTTCCAAACGATTGCATTGTGTGAATGCCCGAAATAGGCACTTGAAAGCGTGGCTTCTCAACCAAACTTTTAATCAACGGAGAATCTCACCTTTTATTTTGGCACTAATTTTCTGAATATCATATACCAAATCCTTTTTATTAATTAATACAGCTGTGCCTATTATTTTTTTTAAAATTTTGGCCCCTATTTAATCCACTAATTTGCACCAAATTTTTTGCAATACATTGGTTGGGCTTTATAAAGAGAAGGTTTAAAAGTTTAAAAAAATTCAAAGTACATATTCATGTTATTAGTACTGTTATAAGTAACCCTTGGGATGTCTGAGAGAATTTATTTTTTATAAGCCCGTAATGGGCTCATGATACAGTTACACGTGAAGTTAGGAAACCCTATTTGGACTGGAGACCAGACCATGATGGAATCGTATGTATGTAGTGCAGAGAACAGAACGAGTAGCAGGTAGAGTTACTAAATAACGGATAGATGACAAGGATGCATTCTTCTAAAAACTAATTTAAATTAGCCAAAATGTAATTTTTTAATTACTCGCCATTACTATAATGTGTAAAGAAATACGAATGCAACGTACCTTTGATGTATGTATGTGATGATGTATTTCATCGAGAACGAGATGCTGTTTCATGTCTTTTCGGTCTGCCTGCAAATAAGAAACAAATAATAAATTGAAACAGGTTCATGATAAACCCAAACATGTTATATTAATGTGAAAGCCGTTACAAACACTTATAGAGTCTACCTACATTTTCAATTTTTACAAAGTCATAAGAGTGGCCATACAAACAATTGGGAGAAAGAAATCAGCGTAAAGTCGAAAACATATTTTCAAAGATTAGATTACTTGCACAAGAAAAACTTCCACAAATCAGACGAGCTAAAATGTACAAATTAATAGGGCGCAAAATGCTTACAAGAAGATTGTTAATGCCGAGTGACAAAAAGTTGACGTGAAATGAAGGAGATTTTAGGTGAGTTAACTTCAGTTTGTTGGACCATGGTGCCGCACTTGCCATTTAAAGAGCGGGTGCTGTAGTGGAGGACTGCTTTTAGGTAAGTAAGCTCTTTGTAATAAATATTGAACACATATCTTTACGAAGTTTACTGGCACAGAAACTATTGTATGGCTAGTTTCAGATTACTGTAACCGTATTTTTCGTATTTATATTTGTGTTCTCATTCTGCCCCATTCACGGTGCTCAACAGTATGGGACTGCATGATATGTTATTTTATTCATAATCCTCCTTTCAACCAGTATTTTTTAGGTTTTCTAGTCCATGGAAAAGCGATATATTATTGCCTATTGCTATAATCAAGGTCTAATAAACATGTTGTGTGTGATGAGCGTAAATATCCCAGTTTTTGTTGTCAACCCCCATAACTTCACTTCAGCTCAAAGCTCCTTGCAGAAAAAAATATTTGTTGCAATGCAGATTTAATTTCAGGCGTATAAATAGCAAATGCCTCATCAACAAAATTAAGAAGGCTTAGAGTAGACTATTAGTGCTGAGGAACAAAAAGTTGACATAAGAAGTAAACTGAAGGAAGTGTTGTGTGATAGCAATTTAATTATTATTATTTAATTTAGCCACTTTATTGGCTCCTGGAGCCACACTAGTCACATGAAAAGTGGGGGCTGTAGTCGAGTCAAGTTTATGTAAGTAAGCTTTCCATAATAAATACTCAACCCTTATATTTATGAGGTTAGCTGGGGGTTGTATTTGATATTTATCTCACGTATGATTTTTAAGTTTTTATGATTATTTTTAGTATTATGATGCTGCGAATAAGTTCAAGTAACTGTCAAAATGTAGACAGGAAAGGGTTAATATTGAAAATCTTTAAATGTTCGTGAATTTCAAAGAAGCCATTTGTACTTTATTTAGCAATCATGAACGTGAAAAGAATGAATGAGCTTGCATTAACGTCAAAATTTGTTACATTTAGTGTAGAAAAAATATGTTTCGTCTGATAACAATATTCCTTCCTATATGACCCGCACTAGCGACTAAGCTGTCATAATATTATTATTTTTAAACTATAAAATAATCCATGGAGAACATGGGATTATATTTGTATGAATACCTAATTCACTCCTACTTTATATGTATGATCTGAAACATCCACATATACATTTCCATGCAATACAAAAACTACACAAAACACGTTCAAAATGTTGGATTTATACCTGTTTCTGGCTTCCTCGGCATCATCCATGGCGTTAATTTTGCTGTTGAAAGCCGTGATTACACTTTGGAATGGAACTTGTACACAGAACTTGAAAACTCTTTTTTCACTAATTCAATTCCACTAATTGTTTTGTTACACTAATTTGTCATTGCACTAACTGTTTTCACCTGAATGTAGTTCCGCTACCAAACATTACGCAAATCCGGCACCCAATTGTTTCACAATGAAGTTCAGTCAGTCCTTCATGATTCATCTCAAAACATCTTACGCAAAAGATTAGCCATTGGCTTACTTCGTACTTGATACATAATATTTATTTGTGTATGTTTCAGAAAAATCACACGAATTGGTATGATGGGAATATTATAATATGATGGCAGAAGAAGAATATTATAATATGATGCATTACGCGATATATATATTTTATGAAGTTATAATGATTTTGAGTTAGAAAGGTTAGGCACATGATCTCATCTAGCTGAACGTTCTTGCTCATCAATAACTTCACTTCTGCTCCAAGGCGAAAAACAAACCAATTAACAATTTATTGCGTCCTGTGAAAAATATTTTCACAGGTTAAATGGAAATGCTATGTCATAACAATTTAATTCCACTTTATTGGCTCATGGAACAACACTAGTCACATGCACTGGTATTCACTTCGATATTGGTATTGGTATTATTATGTTTATAATGTGAGCAGTAGCACAATTATTATAGCAGCGGAATGAAACGACCAAAACCTGACGACGAGTTGCGTGCTAGCTCCTCTCTGTCCCAAGTAGAAAGGGACAAGAGAGAGCCAGCACCAAGGAGTTCCACTTGGTTTGACGGTTTGTAAGTAACTGAGAGTTGATACAGAGTTTGCTCATTCCACTGCTCGACACTCAGCTCAGACTGTGTATTTCATGTACAGCTTTCTTAGTTGTTGATGGCGAGATGAGAGTTCCAGAACAGAAACCAGCATCAACATTTTGCTAACACACCACCATATAAGCAATGGAGTACGTACATACAAAAACCTAGTAGGATATGTTGGAAATGTTGTTCCTTCTCCTTTCCTTCCAATTCTATATTATTCAAGGCACCATTACACACGCTTATACCTAATCGACTACATGCAGAAAGTTGTAGCGAAAACTTTTCATTTGATTTCGAATTCAACTACTAATTAATATCAACTTTTTACAATCGTCAGCTTATCATGATAAATTTTTTGACTACCTCAAAGTATTTTTTCAGCCTTCTCAGTTTTCATGAGGAAAAGGGGTTTCATCCGAAATAGTTACAACTAAATGTCTAAATAGTTCGTAAAGGTGAAAGGAAAGTGTATACTTTCCAAAACAGGCATTTTCTAGTTATGGGGTATATGTCTGCAATCTGGAGTACCTTTGACTGTATTTCTTATGCATTCAAAGTTTATATTTAAATGTGTAGAACTTCGGACAATTCATCCTTTGTTTATACTTCTTTTTTCAATCTTTCCTGTGCATGAATATTTTCCATAAACTCTAAGGAAGCAAGTGGAGAAGTTTCTGATGAGAAACACAAGAACTCGTTCTTGCTTGTATTTTGGTTGTGCAAATATGAATGTTTTCTTTGTTTCACCTCAGTAAAATGTGTTGTACATCGGAAAGGCTTTATTATCACAAATGAATTACAAAATTTCATATCTGTCATTTACATTAGCTGCTTCTTCTCTCTCAATAATATGCATAATTGAGATATTATTGACAGCCTTTGGCTTGAGTAAAGAAGCTTCTAGGCCATTGCCCCCACAAACTTCAGCCCCTTTTTACCTGAGCCATCCCAAACTCGAGCCCCTCCGAACCTGAAACCCTCATGATCATTTTTTGAAGTTATATGTGTACACATACCTGGTTGAACCAACTGCACAGCAAAAGTAATACATATACACAAATGCTTTGATTTATTATATTCTAAAGGTTCATGTGAATATGGGCTTATTGAAATGAAATTAAGCTAACCTTACATTTAACCACGTATGTTATAAGCATGGGAATAAACATTTTTAACTAGCAACGCAAGAAACCCGCATTGTGAAACCGTGAGGCACTGTCGCATTTGATAGAGACACTTAGATAGTGGTCGGGATTTCCAAGGCATACGTGCCATTTAAACACTTAACACATACTTTGTTTAAAGTTGTGTCATTCATTCTTAAACATATCTAACTCAATCAAACATCTATCAGCGTTATTTGAATTTCTGAAACCGTCAATATGAATAATATTTTATCACTTTTTTCGTGCAAGCAAATATGCACAGATAGAAGTTGGGAATAACACAAAAAAAAATATTGGTGGTTACGGTTTGAATAAAATGCTTAACCTTCACTATTCATTTTTGGCGTGGGTTGAATTTAATCAGAATCCGGAAAACTCGCAAAGTAAAGAGCATAAACTGGGTGGAGCAAAGATAAAGTTTGTATTTATCTAAGGTATTTATTCATATTTCCAAAAATTATTATTCTTTAAAGATATAGTATAGGTATGGGAGAATATTATTGGCAAAATACAATGTGTGCAAAACATATGAGCACGCAATATTGCAATAATATGCATTGAGTTTTGAAATAAACCACACTTGAGACTGACAAATAACATAGAAAGGATTATACTCACTAACTATTAGTAATACTACAACATCAACATGTTGTAAATGGAATCAAACAAAGTTGAAGATCCCCTACGTCGTCACTTTCACATTCGTCTAGTTAATTGTGCTCAACATGGATTTTCATTAGAATTTTTTTTAAATTTTTATTAAGTTCCGTGACAATTTCATATAATTTGATTTTTGGTAGCATTGGATTCTTTATTTGGATTTTGGATGAGATGTTGGACTTTGTAGAATCAAGTAATTTTTAATCACAAACAGTATGTAAAATTTTTCACTCATAAAACGTACCTAATATTTTATATGAAAACATAGTGTCAACACCAACCAATATAATCTGCATTTAAACCGTTTTGACATGCACCTTAGAAATATATTTAATCAAACACGGTGTACACATATTTAGTTCTGTTATTAATTCGCACAATTGCATAATGATCATGAGGGTTTCAGGTTCAGCGGGGCTCAGGTTCAAAGGGGCTCGAACTTGGGGGGGCAATGGCCGGCTACCAACGAAGTAAAGGCAGAAACTTCTAGCTTGAGTACATAAGATGTGCTTCCCCAGTGCCACACAAAGATTGCATGGTACTCCTCACACACATCTGTAAAAAAAATTGTCTTTGCTGGTAACACAATGTGAATAGGAACGGTCGTAGTTTTGTGTGTTTGTTAAAAAAAAGTCTGACAAGGTATATGAAAATGACGCTTGATGCTGGTATTCAAATTCATGATCCACCATCCAACACTCCCTATTGTATATTTTACTATATTTATTTCTGTTACGACGAGGGTTGGCATAATATAAATTCGAAGAAGACGCTACTGTACATCGTCAAACTTACAGTGAACACAACTAAGTACCAGCCATGGAACATATTCCAGGCTGACAGAATTGGTATTGCCAATGAGCAAACAATGCATGAAAATAGAAATAGAAATAAAATACCTTTCGGTTATGCAATCCAACCTATTTTAAATATGGCAATGATTTACCATTAGTAGAAAAAACATGCTGTGGAAAAGTAGCGTACCAAACACATGGTAAACCAAAAGGTTATTGCACGTTTGGAGTAAATTATCATCCCAGTGCAACAACCAATGGATTTTGTTCCATGCTTTTGTTATTTGCATCAGTTCGCAACCTAAAATTCACCTCCTTTATCTCGAAAATAGTATTTTAAATAAGTAAATCATGCATGTACATAAATCCCTGGGTTCACAATGTTTATACTTACTGCAAAGCATTCCGAAACAGAATAGGAAAAGAGGAAGAAAGCATACAAAGTTGTCATAAATTTCTAAAGATAATTATTCTCCATTCGAATTGAGTTAAATATAGCACTTAAGTAGCACAATCTTATGTATACCGTGTGTTTGTTCCATAAACCAAAACTTGCTACATCCGGCAACACTGAATTCCTTCTAAGAAATACCATTTTTGGTACTGAGAGGCAGGTATCGTCAATTTAATACAAATGGCAGAACAATGATGTGCTGACTTTCTCGAATCGATTTTGTTCGTTACTTTTTCAGATGCTTTGAGATTAAAATGGTAAAGTAAAAGGCCCATTTATGGTAAATTGGTGATGACATTTTAGAAATTCCAATCAAGTCATGTTGACCATTATTAAATGTTGCCATGATATAAGAGAGTCGTGACAATGAGTCAGTTATTACCTCCGCATTTCAGATGTACAAGAAATGCTTACTTTTAATAAGCTTGGTAGCATGCATGGGATATTGAAAGAAAATGCTTTAAATGTCTTGACGTGTTGTTATATACTTATTTTCAATGAAGTAATTAGGCAAGTGGCTAAACATGCATGTCATTTCTAGATTTATTGTTACTGTTTTTTAATTTTGTTGTCAAGTAGCATCTGGTGCATTAAATTAACTTCACAGTATACGTAAAGTGAAGCAGTAATGTATGTAGTAGATATGGACCACTTGCTCAGTAAGTCGATCTTTGGAACCTGGGGTAATGCCTAATAGAGTAAAGACCTCTGCTGTTTAACAGAGTCTGCAAGTAAGGAAGCAAAAAAAAGCATTAATGTACCTAGTACATATCTATGGCGTATAAGGTTTCACACGTTATCGTGCACCTTTCTCCTTATCCACGTTTTTTACCTTCTCAATACTACATAAAATTTACTACATTTTGCACATTAGAATTATATAGAAATAAAAGTTTTCAAATTTACTTCAGAATTAGCTGACTGTTTCATATATTGTAATTATTAACTTTTATTGATATAGATATATTTACATTGCCCCAAATTTTGCATTATTTGTATTGCTTGTGATATGATGCTATCGCATTTTGACGTTTCTTGTTACCAAACTGTTGTATTGAATTATGGAACAGTAATCTGTAAGCTGAAAGCTTTTTAAAATGGAATTACAAGCCTTTTGTTGATGCATTTCTTGGAAAAGTGCATAAGTGTTGTAATATGAGTTTTCACAAACAAAAAAGCCAGCTAGCTGCAATTGTATCCTCCGCTTACCATTTACCATGCATATTGTAGATGAATTCGTTGAAGCTCATGAAATGAAGTTGTATATATGTATGAATATATGTGATATGCAATCAATATACGATTTTTTCAGCTAAAAACAGTGTACCTTAACTAGATAGTAATGGGAATGTGTTGATATGACTATGGTCATGTAATCGGTACGTGACGAATTACGAATTCCTAATAATACGGCTGCTCTCGTTACTGGTCAGAGATTAAAAATGAGATCCTTCAAATACATTTTCATAACGTTCACAACCCTCGAAATACTTAAATTAATGATCTCCTTCCCATTATTTTTTATGGGTTTTAAACTCTTCAACATGGCCAAAATAAACCTCTATCATTAATATAGGCTTATCTGAGTTGTGATAATATACATGGTTTTGTAAACAGCTGAAGGTATCATTTTCATCCAGTGATTCAGTTTCTGCATTTTTGTAACAAAGAGAAAAAGGCAGACTAACGTGAACTTCGGAACGTGAAACAAATGCCGCTGTACTTACGTTATACATAATATTAATGTCTTGACGAGAGCATACGCAATACCATATGAATATATATGGAAGGATTTGGTTGTTAGAATTTCTGCACTGTGGTTTGTTGGAGGCATACAGACTTACATTGCAGATACACGTTGTTCTCTCATAACTCATTGCAAAACGAGAAGTACCTCATTATGTGTTAAATAAAGCATTGGAAAGTTTTAGTTACAATTGCAAGACGAAAATCGACGACGACGAAGAACACTGGCGTCATTTTATAGCTATGTTGACATGAGCATGACATATTTCTGAAACCTTACTTGGTTGGTTGTTTCTTCGTCTGATGTTTTTATCTAATGACTCACAAGCTTAAATTACATTCAAATTTTTTTATGCCTTGATACTTTAGTGATACGGCTCTAGCTCCAGCATATCAAGTAGTGTATTTTGCAACAAAAAAAATACATGGTATGTTCGAATCATAGATATGGTATAATGTATTGTATTGAAGAATAATCTGTCCGAATTTATGCTTTTACTACGGCTTTACATTCAACAGAGGAAAATGGGCTATTAAGCATTAAATAAAGGGATTTATAGACTTTATCCTCACCCTAACTACGACGCGATTCAGATAATGTTTGCCTAACCAAGGTCTCCTTTTAGAGTTCAAGCACCACAGCTTCCCCCTTGCCAGTGATATTGCTCTAGCATATCAAGGAGTTTATTTTGCATAACGCAGAAAGCTTCATATTATATCCGATTCACACGGTAATAATGGAATATAGGTAACCAGAAGCTACCAGAATTTATTTTATTACCACGGATTCCAATAAAACAGAAGAAATTGAATTATTATTAATTATCATGTTATCTTATTCCTCTCTCAAATGTTATGCTATTCTAAGACAAAGAGAGCTTTTAAGAGAAAGAGAGGAATGGATTGCTCCGTTCTCCAACGATTTCTTTTGTTTGATGGCATGAGATTGACTTGTACAATATTACACTACGTGTTATCCAGAGGAATAATTTCGCTTCAGCATAAATATGCGTAAAATTGAATAGGTTCTGTGTCTGGAAATAACCTGTGAGCTCACACTAAGAATTTATTGGGCATATTGCCCAACAAATAGCTTAGGAAGGCATTACTTATAAGCCTAAATTAAGGAACATTGGAAGCAACACAACCTTGTGTATTTAAGGGAAATACTAGTTCATTCTGAAAACATATTCACAGCCATCATCAAGTTTCAGGTTCACAACATTAATTTGGATTACATTTTATTTTCTGAGTCCTCAATCCACAAAAATGTCAACCATCATTTAAATATAACGTTCATATGAATTGCTTTTGCTAGTACTCTATTCTTAAGTCATATAAACGTATGCCTAAAATGCATGTCTACTTGTGTGTCATTATTCTGCTTTCACATGCATTATGGTGACAGAAAAACAAGGAAAATGGAACAAAATCACTTGCAAGCATTTCCTGTCCAATTAAAAAAATCCAATTTCGGGTTTTTTCTCCTGATTTTGTGGAGCACCACATTCGTTCCTATATTTCACATACTCAAACTTACTACAGATCCGGATGTGACAAATAATGTATGTTTTTACCTAATAATACTAGGATACCAAGTACACTTTCTACCGTAACGAAAGAGTTCATGTTATCACAAGTTATCATATCTTTATTTCCCACAAAATACTAATGATGCTAGTGTTTTAACTTCAGATCATATAATACCTCTATGTGTTTGCATCAGTAACCATATTTCTCGCAAGCTGAATTCTTTGGTGATACTTGATTTTTGCGGAAAGAAGCTCTCCCATATCAATCCTTTATATTCATCAAATTATTACTCGAATTTTCCGTTCTATTCTTTCAAGTATTTCTTGCTCTCTATCGTTTTAATTCTGTGTATGAATGTGACATAAACATATAGTAATAGACATTGTTAATACCAGTGACCAAAGCGAAAGCAATTTTATCACACATTTCAAAATAGCAAAGCATCACAAGCAAGCAATGCATGCAATGTGAGAACGTGTATGTATATTTATACAATCATATAATACAACACACGAAGTTTTTTTTGTCACACGTTGAATATTCCTCATCCTTTTTCTTTGTTTAGGCATGTTGCCCTCTAGTCTCCAAATCTACTTTTCACTATGTAACCTATTGTGTCTTGCTACTTTCGAACTATGATTCACTGGTGCATCCTCTTTCTCTAACTAAACCCTAGAGGATGGGAACGAATGGAAGCCAAAGGACTTCTCATAGAGTAAAAATGGCACTGCGGGTAATAAGGAAGACACCCCTTCTACTAATCCATAACATGTGCAGACGCCACTTTTAAGTCAGTATTGCACGACTGTTGTCGCACGCGTGTGCAAATGCCTTGTCATTTTTTATAATACAGTATGAAAAAGGAACGGTGGTAGTTATGTAAGTATTCATGAAATGTAAAATCTAGTAAGAGGAATTAGAATGACGGTTTATGTTGTTGATTAGTGGGGGGTTCTGTAAGAGATCTAGTTTGATTCGTTGGTGGTTAGTGCATAACCAGTAAATTCAGAAATTCATATAAATCGTAGAAAATGTACTGAATGGTATGGTGTAGAGTATAGTGTTAGGTATAGTAAAAAGCACAAAGGAAGAACTCGATAGTTCCATGTTTCATTCTCACATATCACATTATAACTTTATTATTATGCTTATGGCATTCCATTCTCTGAAAATTTAGAAGATCTCATCGTGACTGGAAATCTGAGTGCATTTGAATTTCACCTGAAAATGCAAACACAATATTTGTCAAGCAATGTTAATATTTACTATTCTCTAAAAATCTCAAATCGTTACATCAAAACTCAAGAAATCTTAAAGAAACCAGTAATAAATTGCTAGTTAATAATTACAAGTTTGTGTGGTTTACATAAATTGGTTTAGCAAAGGAATTTCCTGCTCCACACTTTTTGGTTGCTGTGCTTACTTTCGAAACAGCAAAATATGACTGACCACAGATAGACACATGCACAATGTGCCCGAATGTGCATAATCTTAAAAGAAATTGATAAGGACATCCAATGAAATGAAAAAGCTGACCAAAGTGCATAAATTGATGTTGGTATACATAGTTACACAGAAAGAAGTATCCAGATCAGATCATACTATACAAAAAGCATTTTCATTTCGTGATTGAGATTGCAACAACAATTATTTTGTTCTTAGACTGATTTAGATGCAGGTAAATACACATGTCAATGTAATCTTGATCTTGGTTGGATAAAATTCGACGTTTTATCTTTGTGTCTCATTCTTCTTCATCCTCATCTCAACTTCTACATCCTGTTCTTGTGCATTTGATTGTTGCATTCATAGTGCATCCACACAGAAGGATATATACATTTGTAACTGAGGTCTATTATATTATAGTCTTTTTGAAACGCATGAGGCAGGAAATGGTGATAAGTTGTCGAAACAAATGCCCAAAAAAGAAGGGTAATATGAATAGTTTGGTGCAGAAAATGATACTTTTGATTTTTATAGCGTCGCAGCTTGTAATAAAAGGAATGACACATCCTAGAATGTCTGCCATCATTGGTTTCGTTCTGGGTGAAAAGTAAAGAGGTGATGGAAGGGGATCTTTAACATTCACGGCTAATAAAAAATCTGATGGAATTGTTAGCATAAGTAAATAGTATTTCATAATGTTTGAACTTATCTGGACTTCAAAATATGAAACTAACAATTTGAACTAAAATGTGAACGCAGATTTATAGAAAACTACGAATCACTATAACGTATTTGGTCCTTCGTCAAAGATTTCCTTATTATTCACAAGAAAAACACACAAGCGATGAACATGCATAACATATATGAAGATTTCACTCTACAGAAGCTTACAAAATATTTCCCATCATGCTAGGAGGAATCCGGATGAACTTTACGTGCATTCCAATGTAATTCGAAAAATATTGTTATCGATTCTGTAGCTTAAGATAAAATACCAATGACGTCAAGCATAATCTAACTTAAATTTTAAATAAATTTACATATTACAAATGACTAACCCAGCATTATTTTTAATTTTCAATATTCATCACCAAGACAAAGATTCATAAGGAAGTTTCATACAACACGAAACATCAAAATATTTTGTTGTGAAAAAGAATTTAGGATCAGCTCGAACCAATTTACAATTTAGGTTCAGAGCACTAGCGAAAATCATAATATTTGAAAAAAGCTATAGGTTAACCAACAGGATACATGGAGTAGTAAAGAGAATCAAGTTAAAATAAGACGTAACAGATTAGCTGAAATCAGGAGAGCTATCAGGTATTATAATTTGGTAGCCGGGTATTTGATGAGTGATTTTTTGTTGTTGATCAAGATTGTGCATCAAACTGGGATGCGAGTCCGCTCATAGAAAAGCATGTATGCCTTTGCTGAAGCCACAGTTGTGAATGGGACGAGTTTGACTGTTTCATCTGAGCAGTAGAACCAACTGTAACAGACATAATTTGTGATAAAACCAAAAAAAAATACTTCCACATTTATTTAATAAAAAAAAATTCATAATTATTTTTACCTGTCATAGTAAGGTGCACCAGCATTCCTCCGAAAAGTAACGTAGCGACCATTTTCAAAGCTTTCCCCAACGTGGCTTATGACTGCAACCAGGCGATACTCTGAGTTTTTGTATCGGCGCACAATGTTTTCGGATTTTTCCAGGCTAAAGACCTTCCCATCATTACCCTCAAAGACACTCTTCTGCTTTGGATCATACAGTCGCTTGAAACTACCCAAGTTCAACTTCTCTTCAAACTGGATGTGATCATCCCGTTTAATCATTCCATAGCGACCCCATAAACAACGGGAAATGTGCACAACAAGAGTCTTTGGTAGCTGAATGAAAAAAAATAAACCTACTGTTGTTAATCTGTTCCCTTCAAATTATAACTCATAATTTCAAGTGTTTCTAGTCGATGGTGAAAAAACACACAATGACATACCTTAGCCAGATAGCTGTACTTTGAAAAGGACGACTTTAGGGTAGGGTAATTATCCGAAAAGTTTCCATCTTCGTCCATGGCGGCACGAATACTGCAGGTGATACAATCAACATCGTGCACCAAACTTGGCTTCATGTAAGCAGCGAGCATGTCAATCAACTTGAGACCAGAGTGAGGGCCTGGGCTAGGCAACGGAAGCGTCAGCGACTCTGCGTCTTCCAACTGGACACGGATCTACAACCACAACGAAAATGTGATATAAAATTAGGGACAGAAATATGAGTAAAAATATTAATGGGGATCATTAACCATTTTACCTCCTCCATGCACAAGATACACTTCATTCGTGAGAACATAGTGAACCGAAAAGGTGTCTTGGGAGAGGCTCGATAGTCACAATTCATTGGGAGCATTATTCTGGAATGTATGCCTCTGTTAGGACCTGGTTTGTTCAGGAACTCCCAATCACCCCCTGGACCAATCTTCCACGCCATATCTTCTCCAGCAATGGTTTCCTCAGTGCCATCCAAAGTTGCCAAAAAAGAACGACTGGACTTGTTCTCATTAGTATCGCTGTCAGAAGAGGTATCCAAGCTGTTTTCAATGGAGGCTGGGGCAAATCCAACGCGAAGCTTTTCTACTTCCTGATTCAACACTGATGATATTAGCCGAAACACTTCAAAAGCGTCCTGTTCTTGCTGAACCCCGATTCGTTTTCCACTGAATCGCAGCCCATAGAAAACATCTGCTGGAACTTTAGCGGAGTAAAGTTCGTCGTCAACATCATAAAAGTCTCGATTGATTACTGATAAAGGTTTAAAAATATTGTTAATTACAACCCATATTTGGAAACTCAAGAAAATTGCTAACAACGCTTGACGACCACCGCTCTTACCTAATATGGCATAATACATGGCTGCAATCATTGGATAGTTGGCATATCGATATGGAGAGAAGCCTCGAAAAGCCATCCGCATGTCCACCTGTTTGGCAATTTGCATGTCTTTTACAGCCAGCCAGCCCTGAACGTAACGACAAGATGCATACGCCTGCAAGACAGCGTTAAGGAAGCAGGTGCTCCCACAGTTCTTTAAGCCAAGGATCCCCAGGCCTAAACAAAAAGTTCAAAAGAATTTACCCACAAATTCTAACCCACTTCTACGTATGTATCTCTGAACCTTCGTTATTAATTTACTTACGCTTTCCAGGATCATACTTTGCACGATCACGTTTGTCAGACTTCTTCATCATACTGTAAATGATGAAGCTCGCCGCTCCTCCTGCCCCCACTGACAGCAACACTTTTGATAACTTCCCTCCCATCTCTTCAGAACTCTGAAATTTTCAGTAAATCCAAGATTCAATTCTATTCTGCTTTCTGAAACAATAAAATAAAATCAGACATGTTAAACAAAATCAAGTAAACAAAAACAAAATTAAATGGAAGAATGACCACATTTTACTTTCTCAAAAGTGAAAACAGCTGAACTAATTAATAATGAAGTACCACGAAAAACAATTATTGTAATTTATGAAAGAGCTCTCAATTTCCTATGGAAAATATTTGACACGTTTTATCACTCAAACAGAACCAAATATTGGGTTAAAATGAAAATAAAAAGACAAGTGGAAGAAAGGATAACAATGCACTATCAACAAAAGGTGAAATTAACATTAATGAGAATAAAAACTTGACAGTCTTTCATCAAAACAATTACTGAGTCGTCAACCTGTCAAGAGGAAAATAAATCCTTTGAATAAATGTGTCAATCAAATCAAATGAACTATTAACCAGGATCAGCTGTGAGATCTTCAGAATGTGCGTTATCCTGTATTACTTAATTAACATTACTATTAATCAGCAACTTACCAACGATCTAAAGACCACTAAAACAGCTGGTAGTTACACACGGAGGTAGAAGTTCAACTACTTCCAAATGAAAAACAGTCTCACCAAGTTCCAGTTTCTACGAACGACTACTTCTGTATAAAAATCTAGTCAACCACTGATTTGATTGTATGGTGAAATGCAAATCTGCCGCTAGCAATACAATGGCTAGTATGATCGTATCACTATATTAAGAGGGTAAACAGAAACAGGTATGAAGAGTGCCACCACGTCTTCTTGGGGGATGATGATGATATAGGGAATGTCGTTACAAGTGTAGGGGAAACTGCACCAACTGTTTCCAAGTAAGGCTTCATCAGAGGTGTTTGGAACCCTGTGGGAGAGCCCTAAGACGCCTTACTCATTGTTATGTTTCGATTTGCTCATTGATTTGAGCGAGTAGGTGCCGCTCTCGGGCCGGTAGCCTCCATATATATCTTGTGGGGAGTGAGCAACACCTGTTTAGAATATGGAGGGTGGGTTTTCATCCTGATGTATTTCCTCATCTACTTCTTCTTTGTGATCCCATTTATTTATGTGGAGCTCACGATAGGACAGTTTAATCGGAGTGGACCCCTCAAAACTCTTGAAAGGGGGTGTCGCCTCTTTTGCTGGGTAGGGTTGATGATGCTTGGTGGCAACTGCCTTTTCAATGACGAGGCTGAGTTGGATGCTCTTATCCTTGGTGACTTATTTCAGGAAACCAGGCCAAATGTGAGCAACAACACTGGAACACTTTGCTTTGCCAAAATGAAAATCCAACATGGGGGAAAGGAGATGACGTCAGCAGTGGAGTTTTCGAGGGGACGGGTTCTCCGCTATTGGAAAAGTGGGTGGACAAATGATGTCGGACATTGGGATCCTTTCTGTTTCCATTTTGAGAGGGCGGAGAGTGGCGCTTTGAGGGAGTATGAAAATTAAAATAAGGCTGCGAATGGGGTTGAGCAGCTATGGTTTTTATGGGCCGGGTGGTTTCAAAATTTGAATTTGGTGATATGCTTGATCCTCCTCAGCCTTTTGGTGAAGAAAGTGATAAGAATGAAGTGTATGGCGCTGAGGAAGATAGATTTATCGGCTGTCGTTTTTCTTTGCGTCATTATAAAAAAATTAGTAAGCAATTTTTTTAAAATTAAGTTTTACATGTATTTTTAGTGCTTTTGTTTTTTCGGACGGGTCTACACAACGGACTATACTTATCTACCTTTGAGTGGTTCTTCAACGTTGATCATTACCTACATTTTTTTAATCCAAACGCTTTAGTAGCAGCTATTCGACTAGGGGTAATCAGCTCTGGAATTGGGACGGGGATGTACATAAACTTGTGAAGTCATAACGCGTTTATCAACGACGAAATCAAGTCCACTGTCCTTCTCATCGGATTTTCCTGTTTTTGGGATGCACATGTTAACCGGCATGATCTTTACCATTTGGCATTTCAACGTGAGAACTAATCCTACATATGAAATAAATCCGTAAGCTTTTGGGAATGATATTTTTTTCGACATTTTTTCTCACGCCATGTCCCTCCACCCTCGATCAGGATTTGGGTGGCTAGTCTTTACCTCCATCTTTGGAGCAATAATTTTATTGGGACTAACGAGAGTTGTAAGTTGAGACAAAGCAAAGAAAGTTTTAATTATTTTTCAAGTAGAAATTAAATCGAACCATTTTAATTTTTTTTCGGACAGATTTGTTTGCTGCACACCATCAAACAAACTTTCTGTGACGTCAGGAAGAATTATTACGATCCAATCCGGGTCCACTTTGACCCCACCCGATTGGAAAGTGGGTTGAGACAATGGCGCTATAAAACCTGGACCCTAGCTGGAGATCGAAAGGAAGTGCTAATGATCTAATTTATTGGAGGAGCAGGATTGTTCAACATTTTTGGTATAAATATGTTCCGGTGTTTCCTTTGCTGATGGAGACCACGGCAGTATTTTTCGTAATGGGGCTTCGCAGCCCCTCAACAGGTATGTGCGGGTGATGACCACGTGGAAAGTAACTTTGGAATACAGATTCATTTGGAAAAGCCGCACCTTCTTTCCCCTCTTATACTTTCTCCTTTTGAATCCGGGAATGGAAGGATTTGGCTTTGACGGGTGCCTTTTCCCGTTACCCTTTTGTGCTTTGGGTATACCTTCGTCGGAGCTGTTTACTTTTGCTTATTTTTTTTCACTATAAAAACTTGGCTGGATTCCAAAGCGAAAGGACTGTGGTCAAATTTGATATTAGATTCGAGCCCAGAACACACTCACAAAGACATGATTTGGTCAAGCAAGCCTTCCGAGTGGCTTTACAGGATGCACCACCAATACCTTCCAAGCGGGTTGAGAAAAGGCCATTGTAGAAACATTTCGGGGGCGACGATCAAATATGACAGGCCCACGTGTGAATGCACCATGTTGAAATTCCTTTTTGTAGCTCTGGGTCTCCGGCAGCAGAACAACTTGAGTAGAGATGGAGATGGAGTTTGATGAGGAGAGGAACCAAGAGCGTGATTTGTTCCAGATGAAGCCCTTCCCCAGGAAAATTTCAAAACCTAAGCTCTCTCCTGAGCACATTTCTAATGAATGAGCAGATCCAAAGGATACGACAGCTCCGGAAGAAAGCTTTTGTGAGGAGGAGACACGATTGGCTCAAAGAAACTCTCGAGTTTCAACCCGACACTGAAGTGGATAAGAAGAAGGAAGAGGCATAGCAAAAACAGGACAAGATAAAGGAGAAACATTCATCAGACTCGGATGATGGAAGCTCTTCTTCTTCAGGTTCCTCTTCGTCATCTTCTGTAAGTTGGAGCAATGGCGGCAATGCTGATGATCATGAGCACGTAGGAGGAATTGGTGGTCAATCTGCTAAACAGCACCACAACACAGCACCTTTACTCTCCAAATGGACGAAATTGGGGGTCCGCTTAGGAAGTACGGAAATGGGGGAGTGAGAGCAACGAACACCATCCCGTATTACTGACAAATTAGTTTTGTGGAGAAAGACGTTGTCTGCAAGAAGGAATGAAGAAAGTTGGGATGAGTTTGTCAAGCATGCTTAGGAAAGGGGACCAGGGGATGATTAAAAAATAATTTGAAAGTTTAAATGTAACTGTGAATGAGTACGGAAGTAATAAACGAAATTTCAAACCAGTAATTTATTATTTTTCCAGCTATTGCAAACAATTTAATTAGCTCCATTCTATAATAATATAACATATGATTGTGATTATGATTAGGCTATGTGTCTAAAAGATAATTTGGGGTTGATGGTCATATCGACAATAAGTTTGACATAGATTGCAAACCAGGATTTAGATTTTATGCAGAAAAATGGGTAGCCCGTCACTAACGAGATGGATCTGCAGGCTTTGAATCCCTTTCGCAACACCTTACTAGTTCCGTAATGCAACCGACACTTTTTGAGGAAGGTATCAGAAGCCTCTCTGAATGTCGTGAAAGGTACACTACTTCATTATACGTCACCATATACTGGAATCCCGCACGCAAATAGCTCGCCACAATTTGGCAGACATGGAAAATCATCCACAGCTCCGTGGTTAGGTAGAGCAGGAAGCCAAAACAGATGATGGAAACGGTGTGTCCTATCATGTAGCCGAACCAGGCTTCTCCTACGGCAATGGGAATGAACATTGGGGTCCATTCCGGGTGGAGGCCAAGGTACTCCACGAGACCACTGTAGACTGGATCCCATTTTTCAACGAAGGCAAATTACAAGCTCCAGTTGCAAGTTATGTGGCGAATTACCCCAAATAAGATGAGGTGGTTGTGTGGCTGGGTTTCCATTGCGTGAAGATAAGTTTCGAGGAAAACGCTTGGAAGAATAAAATAAAGCAATACTTACACATAAAAAATATGCGGATGGAAGTTGTTTTGATGTGGGACGTGCGGGGAACCCAGGTTTTTAAACCTAAAATTTTTTTTTGCCATTTTACGCTAAAATCTGGGAGGGAAAATTCCATGCTTGGTATGTCACTACGTTACTTACGAATTAATTGGGTGTCTAGAGCAACAGTGTGCAACTGCTGAGTGCTGACATCCTAGAAAATATCACTGGAAAATTGGAATTTAAACCCTTTATACCATTTCCGGACGCAGAGTCCACCATAATAAAGAATATAAATGGAAGTGGTCTAGTGAAAACAAATATGAACGCATCTAGCTGGCGTGTGGTCAAAGTTAATTGGGTCAATTGCCAGGAGTCCAACTGGAAAACTGTCTTCGAATAATTGATTTAGTAACCATTGCAAACAAGTATGTAGGTGATTTAAGGTTATGCAGTTGACAGTCGAATTCAAATCTCTATTTAATAACTTTAGCCTTGTGTTCCTAACCACGCAGGGATAAACTCATTTATTCCTTTCTGGATAATTCCACCAGTTGGATACGGACGAGAACCCCTATTAGACCGCATTCCCCTTCCACCAAAAGGTTCTGTAAACAGATACAATTTCCTTGGTCCTCACTCATTCCTTCTCAAATATGAGACTTTCACCAAACCTTTCACAATTTATAAGCTAAACTTTATGGATACGAAGATTTCATCTCCAAAGAAGAATATTTCCGAGTTACGATGGGACGATTATTCACATGTTTACCATTCAGAAAAGGTGAGTGCAAAATAAAAGTCAATAATAATCTAAACTTTCACCCCATCGTAATAAATGTGCATGTTACTTGGATTGAAATGACACATCCCCTTGACGGAACTTCCTTTGCAACCAACCATATGGGGTTATGGAGGATACAGTCATAGCATGATGCCTTAGTTCCAGCCCCAGTGCTCCTTCAACACTTTAATGTCATCATTGCAATTCCTAATTTACGAGGTGGTGGAGAATGACATGTTGCATTAATGCTTAAAAATAAGCAGAAAGTATTTGAAGATTTTGAAGCTGCCACTGAATACCTTATTAAACAAAAATACGCATCTAAAGGCCGTATTTATTTTCTGCAGCAGTTGCACACGCTGGAGTTTTGGAACATCTGGAAGTACTATCCCCTCCACAATATTCAAATGCCAGAGAGCAATAATGCAACACAGTATCCAGCAGTTCTTGTTCTTACTGGTACCCATGATGATAACACCGTTGTAGCTGGGCATTCATTGAAATACGTGGCGAAATTGCAGGAGATTATTGGAAGAAATGCCAGAGAAACAAAACCAACCATTTTGATTGTTGATGATAAAACAGAACATAATCCTAAAAAGCCTACTTCCTTCCTGGTAACTATACCAATTTTAAAAAATTTTATGCACCCTAAAATTGTGTAAAAATGTCTAATTACAAAAAATGTCTCCAGATTGATGAGCAAGCAGATGTTGTTACTTTTGTTGGGAAAACAATAGGACTGAAGATTACTAATGCATAAATATTTAATAGTAGACATAACAGCCAAAGTTTTTTAGCATAAAAAAGTACTAATCGAGCTTTATTAAGACGTGTAAACAATTTCCAGTGATAAAACCTCATAGATAAGGGTACAGCATGAATATTGTCATACAAAATTAATGACCAGGCTAATTTTAATCAATGACAAATTGTAATCAAAGAAGACCTTATAAAGTCATTGTCACTCCCAAATACTTTGCACAAATAGCTCCCTGAACTCAACACAGGAGCCATACGTTTGAGTCAACTCCTTGAAATCAACCGTCTTCAATACTTCTTGCTTGTTTCTGAAAGCCATAAAAAACAAGTTGTGTAGAACATTTTAAAAGTAAAACTATAATTTTTTTTAGATAACTGCTATGATAAAGGATAATGTTAGCTAACTTTATAAAAAAGTCCATTGCAACACGCTTCAATTTAGGGACACGGTGATAATGGGCAAGAACAGTGATTCTAGCAACGTTTTCAACCGATAGGTGAACAGCCAGTACATTCTCACATCTCCCTTTTAAATCTGCACACTGGAATTTCTCAGCAATTTGGAGAAGATGAGGTGCTAGTTCCAATAATCGCTTTGTTTTCCCACAGTACATCCACTCTAGCAATCCTTCCACGGTGGCGCTGTCAAAACCAGTTATGGAAACGGAGTCTTTCAACGGGTCTGCCCTGAACATTTGAGCAAAGACAGGACTCCGGGCTGAATAAAACATGAATGAATTTTTAAAATCACGATAATGTTCAATAAAAGTACTTTTCAGAGAGTACAGTCACAAAATACGTTAGTTATACCCTTGAGGACAAACTTGTGAGCCAATACTGGCGTCTCCCTGCCATCTACTGAGATTGAAACGTCCGTAGCCCCAGATTCTTTAAACATTTGGGAAAAGTCATTTGCAAGGGCGACGGCGCCTTCCCTTTCCAATTTTTCCTGAGCAGGAAAGCCAAGAAACTCCTTAACACCGTGCTGAATATCCCGTTCAATCCAAACGGTGCAGTGAAACTGAATTGGATTATTTGCCAAGATTCCTTGCATCTCTGTTGAAAGTAAACTCTGGTACCATCCCCGGCCATAATTTTTCCGGAATTCCAGAGCGTTGACAGAGTCTAAAACAGACGAAGGACTAAATCAGTTTAATATTGGACAAAATGACATGCTATAATTCTAAAAAATTGACTGCGTCAAGGTACACTTGCCCAGAAACTTGATGGGGCTCTCAGCAGACTGAATGCTGACGCTGATTTGAAGACGGGCCCGTACTTTCCTGTCGGGGCTATCCGAACCGGGTCCAAACTCTCTGAGGACAAGGTGTATCGTCGTGTACTCATTTCCTAGATGCATCTCCTTTGGACAAAGCATCAACTGCCTGAAAACCGGTCATAAAAAATGGAACATTCAATAACTGGAGTTAAGAATTCATCAGAGTTCACAATTAGCTGTGGTTGATATTCATAACATGTTATTATTACCAGCTATGTTGACTTTTTGCTCCTCCGATGAACAGTGGAGACCAGATCTTATTCAAGGTTCCACTCGGCTCTTCAAAAGTACTCACCGTCCACGCGAACGTGAACTTATCGTATTCAAGCTGCCAACAAATCAATCATCAAAACAATCAAAAAATTCCTCAACCTCTAATAAAACAAAACATGTCAATGATCAATCATCAATCTTACCCATGTGTTTAAATCAACATCTGCAGGCCCAGCGTTTTCCTCCAACAAACTCCCAAGCACTGATCCACTGCCGTCGCCACCTGAAGATGGTCCCGCTTTTGCCATGTTCAATGTTTTCAAGATCTTCACAAAAGCACCACACACTTTTTTAGTACTCTTGAATGCGTAAATAAGGCACTGGTAGGAAAAACGAGAGGATGTGGTATATTAAATTCGCTCACCGACTTTGGATTATTTTATATTATTGTTACTTCTCGTATTGCGAACTACTGGAAAACCAACGAATGTAAACATTTACATATGATCTGAAAGAAGGGTTGAGGTATAGAATCCGGTGGATTTTGTTTGAAAAAACTGAAACCACCAATCGATGCCTCTTGACAAGAGGAACACAATGGCACCAATTATTTTTCTTAAGTACGGTGCCCTGATCCCCAGGGGAAAAACTAAAAGTGTCAGGTTGCCCCAAAGGTGTCCAACAGTGCCCCAAATGTCTCTGACACTACCCCAAACGTATCTCAAATTCCCCCAATTATTGGGGCAAAATGAGAAATGATGTACTCATCTAGATCGGTCCAGAAAACACACTTTTGGGGCATTTTAAGAATGTGCCTGTATCTCAAAAACAGTAAATATTCCGGAGACAAAAGTTGTACCAATCGACACCTCATCAAATTTTGGTCCAGACGCACTCAACTGTAACGCAAGTAGGACGTTACAGTTATCTATACCTTAACCGTGTGCATCGCAAGTATTGCTGCTAACCAGCTCTTATCAATCAACCGTAAAGCTTCTTCGCATTCTGTTGAAGGAATAATAAACTGCTAGTAAGCAGGACAGAGACTTAGCTGAAGAGGGCGTTGAGTGATCTCCTCCAAACCACCTCCCCCCGTGTCCACCAAATCTCCTCCACCACCTCTCTCTCTCTCTATACCCACCTCTGCGATCCTCTCCCAACGTAGTAAAAGCATTATCTACACATCTACACATTGCAACATAATTGTAGACAACACAAACATCATAAGATGGAGGTGGGTTTCCATCTTTGTCCTTTCTTTCACTATTTCTGTGAGTCGGTGAAATGAATTTTGGAAAAACAACAGATCAAATTACACAATGAGGTCACAAAGTTTGCGTCATTTAACAGACGACAAAGTTTTTTTTTGTAAAAAAAAGTACGAGCAATCCAGATACGGGTTTTTTTTAAAAAAATTTATGACCTTCTCAATTTTGAGTAGGCGTACGTGCGTATGGGTTAACAAAAGGCAATCCATTCATACACATTATCATCATCATTGTGTATCCATGCAATACATTATTTTTTCACATGAGCAACAGCTTTTGGAGACCCAAGGAAGATATTGGTACATATATTACTTTTTTATAGCCTTCTGTAAACCCTCTAAAAGAAAAAAGAGTAATAAAGTAGCAAAGTTTCCTTCACACTTTCAAAAACAAAGAACTTCTCTGTCAGTAAGGCTTCTGAAGGAAAATAATATGATATTTTGAGCACAACTTCAATAAGTCCCAATCACACAGAGGAAAAAACAATCTTAAAAAAACATGCCAAGAAGTATGCCTGATCCTTTTTCATGAATGAATGTAAGGCTGCCTAGTTCAGTCTTCGTTACCCAAAAATGAGAAAAAGGTTTTGGATAAATCAACTCCAACCATATACTACATACACTTCTTAGCTGAATGTACATAAAATGTGCCGTTCATGAGAAACCCCTCCTTTTTTGACCATCGTGAAGAACCAAAGTCTTATTTATTTTTTATACTTATAGTTAGGTTTGCATGTATTTTAGACAGACACATACACACAAGTAGTACTCACATATATGCATAACTAAGTTACATTTTAAAACACACATGAAAAGATCCTTCTTAAACTTATAAGTAACAAACCATGGCTGTGTGTAAGACAATGATTCCCCTCTGTCAATTTGGAAAGTTGCAGTTGAAGGGAAACAAATACCTCATTGTGCATCCTCACACTCATATGAAATTAAGCCATAAACTAATAAACTCCATGCCGAACTTTTTGCCGAACTTTTTGCCGAACCAAGAGTACAACATGCATTGTACAAGGACATGCGAGCAAGTGATCAGTTGACAAAAAGTATTCCATTCATACACATCATCGTTGAAATATTCTCTCCAGCAAAAACATTGCACATGGTTTCAATATTCAAGTTGCTGGTGAGTGCATTATTAAAAGTAATAGACAAATTAATGACTAATGGTGACGTCGCCGTATCCATTGGTTATTACATGTGAGCCCATTTGAACTAACTGATCTTAAAAGAGAAATTACATTAACTCCCTAAAAATGGAGGTTGTTAATGTTCATTTTAAAGTATATTTATAAACTTACTCTCAACTTTTGCAAAAGATAAATGTGCACGATATCAGTAGTGCTTATGATTTGACTAAAATACTGTGGTAAAACCTTGTTTTCTTCAAATTGTGTAGTTCTAACGGCTAAAACTATGGATAAAAAAGCATCAAGTGAATCAGATCAACAGCACTTTCAACCAAAGAAACGTGTACAGTGCCCAGTGTGTCCACAGACTTGTAAGACAGTCATCTGGAAATTCACTTTCGGGTGCACACGAATGAGAGACCATTTGGTTGTGCGGTTTGCAACCAAAAGTTCAAAACGCAGTCGGACGTCAAAGTACATTTAAAAGTTCATTCAGACGAACGGTCTTATTCTTGTATTTGGTGTGATAAGTGCTTCAAAACTATAAAGTCACTGATGATTCACATCCGAGGTCACACAAAGGAGCAACTGTTTTTCTGTGAAAAGTGTCCTGCCACATTTTCCACGCCAAGTGGACTCATTCAGCATAAAAATGTTAAGCATAATTTGAAGAATGGGAAACGGTGTGAATTTTGTGACAAAACATTTTATTTGCCTTCAGACTTAAACAAACATTTACGCGTTCACACTGGTGACAAACCCTTCTCCTGCTTGGTTTGTGGGAATTCATTTGCCAAAAAATCTCACCTAGACGTCCATTCCAGAATCCACACTGGAATTAAGCCCTTCAATTGCAAAAAGTGTTCAAAACAATTTCGAACAAGTAGCCACTTGCAACGGCATGTCCGTGGTGTTCACTCCAATGTTCGTCCCTACAAATGCGAAATCTGTGAAAATATTTTTAAAACGAGAAGTCATCGGGACAGACACACTAACTCACATTTCAATGAAAAGCATCATCGTTGCGAATTATGTGGAAGGAGATTTGCGACATCTGATGGCTTAAAATACCACCAAAAAGCCATTCATGAAAACATTAGGCGCTTCAAGTGTTCAAAATGTTCAAGTTCCTTTGTGGATCGGAAAATTTTGAAGGCATATTACTTGAGAATGCATTGCAGCCCAAGCGAAAGACCATTGCATTGTCTTTTTTGCACAAAAACATATTGCACGAATGACAAATTTGAGGACCATATGAGAAGACATCTATCCGAAAAGCCCTACTCTTGCGATACGTGTGATTTCTCTTCGGGCTACAAAAGTAGCCTGAAAAATCATATATTTAGAGTTCATTCATTACCTTGACTAATATCTGGTTGGGAATTTAATGTATCCAAGTGGATGTGTGTATTTATTATTTGTGTCCTGAAGGTAGAAACAGGGCAAGTTTGAAAAAAAGGTTTGTATTATATACCTTTATTGCTGAACTATATGTTCTTAAAATAGTTATGTTAGCCTTTGCAGGATATATATTGTAAATAGGTTTTGTAAAATTGACAAAAGTTGCCATTATTGCATTTGTGTGTGGCTGTCAAAATTATAATAATTTAGTCAGACCCACATTGATTATTTCAAAGGGTTTCTGTTTATATTTACATGCAGTCTCCATGGGTGGAATAGTAATTAGTATTTGAAATCTCTTAAAAAACCAGGTTTGGTTTTGATGGACTAAATTTTTTTGTGGTTTCAATTATTTGTTCAAATTGCATATTAAAGGTTACGAGAAGGGTTGACTTTTTATTTTTATTACCAACTAAAATCTAATCATCATCAACAACCTTTACGCATGTAGGCACGACAATCCTTGTTTTTTGTCAAAGTTTTTTGACCAATTGCTAAATGGTAAAATGGGTTATTAATAATTATATGTTGACTGCATTTTATTTGTGTTATTGAACTCAAAACTCAATTAAAATATGTATGTATAGTACGCTCGTTACCACCCTTTGTAAAAATAAGCTCGTTTTCTTAACGATTATATACTTATAGATAAACTTGTAAATTTATTAAAACTACTGAAATTGAAGAGATCTTTGGTGTTAAAAGTGCGTTTTTGTTATGAAGTAGTAAAATCTAATCCAGAGATTGATTACGTTACTACAAGAACACAAGATTCTTTGCTGTATTTTTTTCATTTTGATAATACACCTAGTGAGTGAGTGAATTCAGAAGCATAATATGAGATAATTATCAACAAATTGTTATGCTAATAGTTCAATAAAAATGGAATAAAAATATTATTATTAAATGTAAGTTTTTTAAATAAATTGTAAATCCCATCCGAAATATAATCTTGAGTTTAAAATATGCCTTAAATATTTTGTTGCATGTTGTCAATGAATGAAAACACATCAAATGATAATTAGAACTTCATTAAACTATTATGGGGGTAATCCTACACATCGTGACATCATTATCTGTAAAGTCAAGTTGTGAGACATATCAGGCTCTGAATATTTTATGATTATGAAGTTCATATTTTTATATGGTTGTAAAATTTGATTAAGTTTAAATATCAAGGTCGTTGCTTCAAATAACGAACTAGCGAGTCTCATGAAAAATTCCCTCCCTATTTGTTTTTATATTTATAATACGCTGTATGAAATCAGAAGCAAGTTGTACTAACGGTTGTTTGATTAAAACGTATTTTTATGAAAGGTAAATAAAAAATAAATTGTAAATTGTATACAAGTATAGTCGTAGGAGTTCCTTCCTGTTCATGCTACAAAATTTAATTTTAATCCATCCTATAAATGAATACGCATCGTTAAACTATTATATTAGACTCATGTGATAGTACACTTTCACATCATCATCATCATCATCTCCAACGTCAAGTTACTTTGCGTGCTAGGGTCTGGTCGAAACTGCCTACTTACAAGGAAAAGAACTCCTCTGTAAGTTTGTTGATCTTGCGAAATTTACCCCTATTTTGCAAGCTGGATTATAACATTCAACACTGGGTTTATATGCATATATTCACGCATGTCAAGAAAGTAAAGGCAGGTGGAGTTGACTTAATGAATACTATCTCTGTATCTCTTATCCTTTATCATGAATGAAACTAATGGAGCTTTCTGTGTAGCTTCGATTTCACTGCCAAAACATAGGCACAAATCAACAATCCAACCCATATCACTGTGTACGCTGGCCAGTTTCGCTTGAAAATTTAATTTATACCATTATCATTATCAATATAATTTTATTAGCACGTTCTATACTCGCATTTCTGCAAATACATTTACAGTTGTACTCAAGCACACAGTGCCTGTGTTCTACATATCTACTCAGCTCAAATGAGTCTCACAAAAGGAAAACTAGCTCTGCAATAAATATTAGTCATACTGCAATTCGAAATTACATAAAATTCATGCTGTAAACGATAAATATGTAATAAATAAACTGCTAGTAAGCAAGCCAGAGACGTAGCTGAAGAAGGCGTTGAGTGATCACCTCCAAACCCCCTCCCCCATGTCCACCAAATATCCTCCACCACCGCCCTCTAAACCCATCTCTGTGATCCTCTCCCAACGTATAGTGAAAGCATTACTTGTAGAATACCATTCCAGATTCTGGATTTATGCACAAGCACATCCACACGGATGCTATGCTGTGCTTACGTATACGTTTCAGCCAAATCGATGAGTTACTGAACTTTCGAGCTTATAACTTTCGAACCGTTGGACCGATTTGTCTGAAAAGTATTCCCAGAGCTTCTCTTGAGTGGTACTACCAGTGTACCAAATTTGGTCCAAATCAGTCAATGTATGTGACCAGGAGAGTGCGCCCGGATAGACGGACAGACAGTTTGAGTAAAACCATTACTTCGCTGAATGCTCCCGTTTCAGCTACGTAATAATAATGCCAATAATGGCTACGGAATACTATGGTCTGGTGTATATTGTACAATATAATTAAACTGCCGAGGGAAGGACCAGGTCTGTTTTTTATTTGGCTGGAACGTGGCGTAGTGCCTTTTGGTGAGAAACTAAACCATATAACATGTTGTATCTCCATGGCCACGAATTTCCGACTCGTAGAAATTTAATTTTATCGGTGTCAGTTTTTAAAATTTCCTAAAGTCTTGTAAGTTTAATATGGAGAAAACCAGCTTTCACGGTATTGATACCCGTCTTGTCTTTGCCTTCCTCCGATGATATTTAAACTCTGCTAAATGTACTCCTCCACTTTTTGTCAGTTATGGATGCTGCCTGCCTTATTAGCTATGCTTTACGCACGACACAAACTAACTTTATGACAAAATAATTGTCGCTAACACCGATAGTTTTAATAACTATAAGATCTACGATTTTAATAGGAGACAATAGCTTTAAAATGACAAGTTAAGGTAAAAATAAGAACAATTATTAAAAGGTAAAAAGATCACTTCGTCACTGCAATGAAATGCGGACGACAAATTATGTATTATATTCTGCTCAGCTCTCTCACTTCAACTGGTGAGGTTGACACTGACTTTTTTCTTAATGATGATATCAATCCTTCTCCACCATCCAGTTCTACTTGCGTTTCTTCTCCAAAATGATCAGCAAAATGGTGGTCACCCTCCTTTCTATTGGTGGTGGTGGTGAGCCCAGGTTGATAGGTGGAGGAGATTGGCTCAACTCTTCTGCTGCAGCCTGCTGTCATCCCACCGACACGCTCTTGCTCCTTAGCGCTACATATTTGCTCAATGGGCAACGGTCGTCGGCTTGGCGTGCCAACATTTCCGGCCCCATTTAGAACCTCCGGTTCCAAATCCATCCTAAGTCCAAGGGGGCAGATTTTGCTCACTGGGCGTCTGTAACAGGATGTCTTCTTGGTGGCAAAGTCCCTCGCCGTAACCTCCACCACACGTACTTGTCCATCCCGACCAGGGAACACTGCCGTAACCACAGCCTTAATCCAATTGCTCCTGGGGGCTTGATCATCTACTACCACCACGAGATCTCCAACTCGAATCGGCTCAGCCTTCGCGTGCCACTTCTGACGCCTCAGCAATTCCGGAAGGTACTCACGAGTCCACCGTTCCCAGAACTTGTTAGCTAGCAGCTGCGCTATTTTCCACTGCTTCCTCCCGTACTCATCAGAATCATCCAGTGATGCCAGAATGGAAGGTCCACAATCTGTTGTTCCCCGCAGAAAATGGTTGGGCGTCAGACTTTCTGGATCTGCTGGATCCGTCGACACGTAAGTGAGTGGACGGGAGTTCACTATATTTTCCACGGCTTTTAGGGCTGTCAGAAGGGTCTGGTCGCGAGGGTGCTTTTCCTTTAGCACATGAGACAGGGCCTTCTTCACTGACTGCACCATTCTCTCCCAAGCGCCGCCAAAATGTGGAGATGCTGGAGGGATAAATTTCCAGCTGATTCCACTGAACTTCTTGGCACCAAAGATACGACTAAAATCCACGTTCTTGAGGGATTCCTTCAGTTCCCTTGCTGTCCCAACAAAGTTGGTGCCGTGATCGCTATACATATAGCTTGGGCGTCCTCGCATATCCACAAAACGTGAGAAGACGAGCATCATATCGTCCGTGCTCAGGCCATAGGCGACGTCCAAATGCAGGGCTCGTGTGACCATGCACACAAATAACGCTCCCCATCGTTTCTCACGGCGTCTTCCAACTGTCACTTCCATCGGCCCAAAGAAGTCCACTCCTGTGAAGGTGAACGGCGGCTGATACGAAGCAAGACGATAGTGGGGTAGAGATCCCATCTCTGGAACAACAGGTTTCACTTTCTTGTTTCGGCATGTGTAACAACGCTGCGTTATTTTCTTTACGGCAGCACGGCCGTCTACGATCCAGAATTTCTGCCTTAGGTTGTTAAGGACAGCACTCTGCCCCTGATGGGCATTTTTCTCATGTTCCTCTTGAATAAGCAACTCCGTGATATGATGATTTGACGGGAGGATTATAGGTTTCTTTGCAGCCTCGTCTACAAGCGCACAATCAATTCTTCCTCTGAGGCGAATAATTCCATACTCATCCAGCAAAGGAGACAGCTTCCAAATTCTGCTTTTCTTGAGCAAATCCCCACTGGACAGGCTCCGGATCTCTGGAGCATAGCTGTCCTGTTGAGCAAGTTTCATCAGCAGGAGTTCGGCTGCTTTCAGGTCACTAGGCTGTAGATTTGAGTCCAAAAACTCAGACAAAAATATATTAAGCTTCCTTGCAAAGCATGAATCACTCAGATTATTTTTCTTTGGCAATGGCGTGCATGAACGTACTGACCAAGGAGACCTAGCCCCACAATTACCACCATTTTTCCACCACTTCGCGACGGCAACAACAGACGCTGTGACACGTAATAAACGTGTAAACGAAGAGAATTTCTTGGGATTGAGCAGCCAACGCCCCTCGCCTGCTCCCAACCCACACTCCCCTGAAGAGGAGCTGATTCTGGAAGCATCCCCGAGGTGCTCCCCGTCAATTTGAACTGCTACAATCGCCTCACTTGAGGCTTCAACAGGCCAATATTTGTCATCTTTCAAAAGAAAGGTAGGGCCATTAAGCCAACGCGAATCGTGGTGGAAGTCGGTGGACGTGTGTAGCCGGGTCCCTTCATCAGCCACGTTCAAATCGGTGGGCACCCATCGCCATTCTTGAGAATTGGTGCTCTCCTGAATCTCTCCCACTCGGTTAGCCACGAACTCCTTGAATCTGGCAACTTCTGTCCAAATCCAGCTCAGTACGGTCTTGGAATCTGACCAGAAGTACCTACTCGTCATTCCAACTTTCAAACCGGCTTTTATTGCTGTCGCCAGTCTCGTGCCAAGTAGCGCTGCCATTAGCTCCATTCGGGGAACGGTTAACTTCTTGAGCGGGGCGACTCGAACTTTTGAAGCCACGAAAGAAAGGGTTACTCCATCCTCCAACTGAACACGCAAGTAACAAACTGCGCAATATGCTTCCAAACTAGCATCGACAAACACATGGAGCTGGATAGAGATGGCTTGCTGTAGATTGTAATTGTAGCATCTCGGAACTTTGATCTTCTCGATTCCAAATATGTCCATGACCCAAGTCTTCGAGTCGACATAAATCTCATCAGTAGCTTCATCGTCCCATCCAATCTTCTCCCTCCAAGCTTGCTGCAACAGCATCATCCCCTTAATTTTATAGTGGCCTATAAATCCCAATGGATCGTAGAGGCTCATGACAAGACTTGTCATCTCACGCTTGGTAGGTCTGCATCCCATCAAGACTTCTTCTTTCACCTTATGGAAATTGGCCTTGAAGGTGAAGCAGTCTTCAGTAGGGTCTCACCATAATCCCAGTACACGTTCAGCTGGCAACTCTGACTTAACACCAAAATCCTTAGCTCCAGCCGCTCTCATCTCAACAGGGATTTTCTCCAATACCTCTGGAGAGTTGGAGGTCCACTTGGTTACTTTGAAGTTTCCTTTCTGGTTGATCTCCACGATGTCCTGATACAATTGGACTGTTTTCTCAACTGTGGAATCCCCAGTGAGAACATCATCGACATAAAAATCATCACAAATTGCCTGGCATGCTTCAGGATGCTCCTCCTCAAATTCCTTTGCGTTCTCATTCTTTGTGAAGATGGCTGATGCTGGGGAAGAGGAGGCTCCAAATATCATGACGTTCATTTGGTACTCATCAGGCTCCCTTGTTGTGTCACCATTCCTCCAGAGAAACCGTTGTGAAGAGCGATCCTGTTCCCGGATCATGACTCGGTGGAACATATCTTCAATGTCCCCATTGATTACAAAAGGATGTCTCCTAAAGTTCCACAATACCTCAGTGAGGGGACGGATCAGGTCGGGTCCCTTCATCAAATTATCGTTGAGAGCTACTCCATGTGACTTGGCTGCGGCATCAAACACTAGCCTCAACTTATTTGGTTTATTTGGGTTGGTCACTCCAAAATGAGGAACGTACCATTCCCGAGGTGAGCGTGTGGCAATGTTGGCTTCATCCAGTTTTGTGATGTAACCCTTTTCTTCATATTCCTTAAACTTTGCCGAATACATGAGGGCGAAGGCTGGATCTCGTAGCATCTTCTTCTCAATGCCCTCAAGTCTCCGTCGTGCTGCACTCTTGCTTTCAGGTAAAGTCACATCAGGATTACGCCATAACAAACCAACTTCACACTTTCCATCCACTTTCTTGTAGGTTTCCTCTAGGATCTTTTGTGCTCTTCGGTCTTCTATGGAGGCTGCAGTATTTTCATTCACAATACGCACCCCAAAATTGTCAACACTAAACGATTCCTTGATTAGTTGATGAAGGTATTCATCAGATCCACATACATGGTACAGCCTTCCACTTGCTGAGTCATCCATGATTTTTCCTGACACAAACCATCCAAGTTTAGTCCGTTTTCCAACTGGAGCAGATTCATCTCTGAAAAGGACTTCCCTCTGCATCGTTATGAATCCATGGTCCTCTCCAATGAGAACCTCAACAACAGCATTTTGGAGATTGTCCATCTTCATTTTTCTAAGATGAGGCCACTTCCTCTTGATTTCTTCTACATTGACACTGTAGGGCTGGAATCCTAGACTTCCGACAGCGTTGACATTAGTCATCTTATTATATGAAGCTCCTTTGTAGGCACCAGCAACTTCAAAGTTGACGCTTTCCACTCGTTTATGAGAGACATTGCCCATTATCCCAGTGACGGTAAAGTCTTTCTCTCTTCCCTTTATCCCAAGTTCAGCTGCTAGCTTCCCATCAATGAAGCTACAAGTGGCTCCAGAGTCAAGAAGGGCGAATGTCTTCCGAACTCCGTTAGGTCCACGTACTTTCACAGGCACGATTCCTAAGGGACCATTTGCTCCTTCAATGAGAGTGACACCAGCAACATTATTTCCATCAGGAGGTGGATTGTCTTCATTCCTAGGATGAGGTGGTGGTGGATTGTCATTCTGTTTTTCTCTATGAAGTAGTTGGTGGTGTGGCTTGTCACATCTGTCCTTTCCACATGGCTTGGCACTTGGACAATTCTTCACGATGTGCTTACCACGCAAGCAACAGAAGCAGATGTTCTCAGCCTTGACGAAATTCCATCGTTCATGTAGTGGCTTCTTCCTGAATCCACGACAGAGGTCCAAGGTATGTCCACTCTTTTCACAAAATAAACAGGATTTCTTTTCTTCTATTTCAGGGACTATTCCAGCATTTACGGAGCCCCGGCCCCGTTTATGACGTGATTCAGTTGACTTGTCTTCACTGGTATCCAGGATTTGAACTTTCACCATTTCACAAGCCATTTCCTTTTGGATGGATATCCATTCATCAAAAGTTTCCATGTTCTTGGTCTGCTCTGGTTGGTTGCGGTACCACTGTATCCACTCACGTCTCAGCTGAGGAGGTAGCTTCTCTGTCAACTTGTTTAACAGATGCACGTTGTTGAGGTAGTCACTCTGCTTATGTCCCTTGATGCTGACTACTAGGCTTTGCACACAACGAGCGAAGGACACAATTGACTCCGGTTTCCCAAGGTTAGGGTTGTCAACCTTCTCGGCAGTTTGGATGAGGCTTTCAATGATGAGCTCTGGTCTACCAAACTCCATCTCCAAGTTGGTAATGATGTGGTCTACATTATCAGGAGTATTGAACAAATACTTGACTGCATCATGAGCCTTTCCTTTGAGGGCTTTCCGGAGGCGGTACAAGTTGTCGCTGTCGTCGAAGCGGTGTTTCTTGGTTGACCTTTGGTACTGGCATTTAAAACTAGTCCATTCCTCTGGCTTTCCATCGAAGGTCGGAAGGTCCTTGTCCACACTTGAGTTGACAATTATTTTTTGTCTTCTGCTATTTAGGCTCATTGCCTTTCCCAGAACTTTAGCCAACTTTTCCAGTTGTCTGTCCTCTTCCTCTTCTTCACTTGAGGGGTCTTGGTCGGAGTCAACATCCACTTCGGGTTTCTTCTTTGAGGTGGATTCTCCTCCATCATCAACACACCATTGAGTCTTGGCACTATCTGCTTTGAGGCTGACTTTGGAGTTGGAGTCATCAATGGTGGAGCAGTCATCTTCCATCAGGATTTCCTTTTGTAGTGAGAAATCTTCAATGGCGGTGCGCTTCTCTTCCAATAGCTCCTTTTCCAAATGTTCAATTTTCTGCCTAGCTAATTTAATAGCTAGGTTGGAGGTCCGCTGCTTATCCAGCAGCATTTGGAGAACTGTCCTGTCGCTGCTACACAACTCGTCATCGGGTATAGCCAGCAACTTATTCCTCCATCCCTCATCATCATCGATCATCGTCTTATTGTAGGAGATTTCAGCCTCCGAATCTCGAACCTGCTTGCTGTAACTTGAGTTGAGGGACGACAGTTTCCTCCTTTCCTCAAGCTCCAGTTTCTTCAGCATGGTCTTGGTCCGGCTGGACAACGAAGCACTTCCAGGCATGATGATGATGACGATAACACAGCACTTCACACACACTATACAATTTTACAAATTACAAAATATTTACTTTTTTACAAAGCTTACAATAATTTTACGCAATTCCAGGTTATCCAGGAGCTATATATCCGGGTTTCTGGATCCGTTCGATTGACCACAATATTGATACCCGTCTTGTCTTTGCCTTCCTCCGATGATATTTAAACTCTGCTAAATGTACTCCTCCACTTTTTGTCAGTTATGGATGCTGCCTGCCTTATTAGCTATGCTTTACGCACGACACAAACTAACTTTATGACAAAATAATTGTCGCTAACACCGATAGTTTTAATAACTATAAGATCTACGATTTTAATAGGAGACAATAGCTTTAAAATGACAAGTTAAGGTAAAAATAAGAACAATTATTAAAAGGTAAAAAGATCACTTCGTCACTGCAATGAAATGCGGACGACAAATTATGTATTATATTCTGCTCAGCTCTCTCACTTCAACTGGTGAGGTTGACACTGACTTTTTTCTTAATGATGATATCAATCCTTCTCCACCATCCAGTTCTACTTGCGTTTCTTCTCCAAAATGATCAGCAAAATGGTGGTCACCCTCCTTTCTATTGGTGGTGGTGGTGAGCCCAGGTTGATAGGTGGAGGAGATTGGCTCAACTCTTCTGCTGCAGCCTGCTGTCATCCCACCGACACGCTCTTGCTCCTTAGCGCTACATATTTGCTCAATGGGCAACGGTCTTCGGCTTGGCGTGCCAACACACGGGTTAGAAACCATTGCAATCAATTGAAAATTCCCAAAAATCAAAAAAATGCTTAAAAGCCCAATATTTCGATGTAAGTGTTGCAAACCATAAAATATAGTGAAATGACTCATTTTAGACAAAAACAGCTATTGGCGTACCCATGTTTGTATTGAAAACTCGAGTTTGACAAATTGGAGGCTCGTTAACTCAGAAAAAGTCTGCTATGGAGAGCTTGCATTTGGCACCAAATAATGTTACAGTATAAGGTACTTCTATGTCAAGTTTCAGCCAAATCAAAAATAACCTTGGTTGGTCCTTGTTTAGATTTGAAATGTCAACTTAAGATTTATGACGGGACTCATTGAGCAGGTTCTACAAGAAAATTCAGATTCTAAACCTTCTGTAACGAGGGGTGAGTTAGAACGGGAGACAGTAGTTCAAACGGAAACTACACTTAAACCGTAATAGCGAAACATGATAATTAATGATTAGTAAACTTGTTAATTCCATTATATGTCTATATTTTAACAGAGTATGATCCATTATGTGCTTGGAGGGTTGTTCTTCTTAGTGAGAAGTTGTTAAAGTTTGAGCTAAACAAAAGTTTGAGTATCTTTTATGCTTTGAGTCTGCGCTCAAAGATGACAAGACATTTGGCTCAAAGATGTCAAGGAAGATGAAACTCAATGGATTTTTTTATCTTCATTGATGAACAATGGCAAGGGTGTCCGGACATTCAGAACATGAAGCATCATGACTGGACAAGAGTTATGAGATATGGATGTGATGAATGGCATCCGGCCGAATGCGCTTTGAGCAAGACTAAGTGCCTTGTGTAGTTGGCCTTGGATGTTGTGCTTGTAAACTATGGAGTCAAACCTTTGAGAGGTCATCATTTTCCGGAGGAGTATGAGTGAAAAGCTTTCAAGAAAATCAAGGCGTCACATTTCTACTCTTATAGGAACTAATTGGAGGCTATGGAACTCTATTGCTTTCATCAATTAATTGACTACCTAAGATTTCACAAAATGTATTGACAGTGTAATTAATAGATGCTACTTATAATGCTATGATAAAACTAATAATATAATGTAAAACTACATCAAACTTAAATAATAATCTTAAAATTGTAACCAATATTATGTGTCACATTAGTGTAACTACCTCTCGAGGGCTTTAATTGACAATAAACCTATATTATTATTATTATTAGTCATCGTCCTCAAAATCGTCATCTTCATCGTCCTTTCTCATCGAGAGTTTCTCCTTTCGGCGCTTTAGGTATTTTTCGACTTGTTTTTCCCCACTTGGCCGAAGCTGTCCTTCCGACGGCCTAAATAAACGGGGTTAGTTAACAAATACTATTTAACAGAGATTGGTAACTGGAAGGTTCTAGTTACAAGTTAAGTTACAGTTACATTTTATTACAAGCTCAGTTACAAGTTACAAGTTATGTAACTTAACTGTAACTGTAACTTTTCAAAAAAGTTACCAATCTCTGCTATTTAAATATACTTATACTATACTATACTTATATCAAATATACTTATGTGTATGTTACCCGCCAGTTACTTTCAGTCGCCAGTTTGACATAATGCCTCTACTGGCGATTTTGTCCGAGTTTGCTGCTATTTCCGGCTGCTGAGTTTATAAATTTCCATGTTTTATGTAGCAATAATAAGTACAATCCTAATATTTAACTTTATATATCCATACCTCCAATTCTGGATGCTCTGTTGTCGAAACCGTGTATTCGTTTTCCTTTATGGGTTGGGTCGACACGCCAACCACTAGAACTAACGCGATGAATATATATATAGGAGCCATATTTTTCGTATACGTGAAGAACTTTTGTTTTGGTTAAGTAGAGTAGAGATCTTTCTATCAGCTCTTCCTAAGATATCAATGCCCAAAGTTGTTCTAACCAGAATTTCATGTTCAGACACTCTTTAATGTCCAATATTTTATATCGTTTTAATGTGTCGGAAATTAACAGATGTGAGTGCGACGCAGATAATAAATAACCCGACAATTCGAGATGTAATGATGTACCTTTAAAATGCATTGATACGCATTTAAACACTTTGATACACCTCCTGAGTGATCCCTCCATACCACATAAGAGATTGCTTTCAAAACCTCTGAGTGATTCTCTCCAACAAACCTCCGTGAGTGATCCTCTAGAATTTTATTGTTACTTTTATGCGGTCAAAGGTCCCACTGGGGTCACCTAAGAATTTGGGGACCCCATTTATGAACTGCTCTTTCCAGTAGCTTCATTTTGATGCATCACAACCCATACCTTGCTATGTAAAAAATATTTGACCTTATCATGGTCATAGGTCACGTTGGGGCTATCGAAAACTTTCAATAATAGTGTTACTGATCTAGTCTCACCAGTAGCTTCATTTTGATGTATCACAACCTATACCTTACTATTCAAAAACATTGACCTGACCTGTGACCCAGGATTTCCCCTGTATCGATTTGACTCATCTTCGAACTCAACCTTACTTTTGACCTAAGATATCTATTAGATCGTTGATTGAACATTTGTATTTGTCACTATTCTGAATATACATAAACTGTTGTACATTCATTTTACCTATCCTGATTTGATACATATTATACGCTTGTTTTAATAACGTTTAGCTTATGATTACTTTTTGTTACAGATGTTGATAGTTTATGAATACTTTGGCACCAAGTAATACCTAAAAAATAATTGACTAACGGTGATAGTAAATGGTAAAAAATCCTAAAAATATAAATGCATAAGTATCAAATAAATTCGTTGTAAACATGTATATAGCACAGTTCTGTTGATGCTTCATTTCATTAGTCTTGTTGAAATCTAGGAAAATGAGAAAATTATGCTAGCCTGCCATGCTCATTTCATTTGTATAAAATTAATGCTTACATGATTGCTGCATTTCAAGCAATGCAGCCCAATTGACAACGCAGATATGAGACGGGGGCAATGAACCATTCGATCATTTTTCCTTGTCGGTGAAATAAACTGTCGATCTGTTTTCCACGTCGACCAAAAAAACCTGTCGATCAGTTTTCCCGATCGATCAAAAAAACTGTCGATCAGTTTTCCTCGTCGAACAAAAAAACTGTCGACCACTTTTCCCTGTCGAACCAAAAATGGTGTCGACCAGTTTTTCTAGGGATCTTTCTGACGGGGATCAATGTGTATAGGGACCAAAAAGTGGAGACCACTCCTCCTGATACGTGTGATGTCAATGGGAGGGTTACGGAATTTGGCAAGAGTAGAAAGGAAACAATTAAAAGATATTGTGACTAACCTAAAGTCTGGTGGTTACTCCCCACCTTACCTTAACAAAGGCGCAAAGACTTGCACCCATTCTCACGAAAGAACGTAGTATCATTTTGGGAGCATTTTTGTCGGAAAAACAAGTCACGCATTACATGGAAAGCCTAGCGTTTGCTGGCTGTGCCAATTTGGCATGCCCTTATCATACCAAAAAGGAGGTGAAAGAGGTCGGTGAAAGTTGCATTTACTTATAGCAATTAAAATATTTTTGGTACGCCCGGTTAGCCTAGTATAATATATAGCCATAAAACCACATGTCTCACAACACCCCCACCTATAGTTTAACATGTATCACATATAGAAACGTAGAAAGTCATACATACATAGATAGATAGAGAAATTCATAACATGATTGAATATAGAAAGGACTACGAGTCCCTTCACCAAAGATACGGATATAATCTCTCCGGGTAGATTTGGCTTTCTTGATCAGTTTATGTTACCCATCTCCTCAGTGTCTAATTTTGCAGCTACTTCTTGTTGGTATGAAATGGTAATCTCGGAAAGGAAGAAACTGATGCAAGCAGCAATTGATTCAATGATGATCACACCGAGCGCAAAGCTAACAATATAAATGTTAAGGTCGTGCATTAAAATGACGGCAACCGCAAAGCCGATGAACTGAAGGACCAGGAGACCACAGAAGTACTTCAGTTTGAGCTCCAATTTGGCGACCAGCGTCTAAAATCATATGAATGAATGTTGTGCAATAAGTGTCGTGTTAATTTAAACTTGATGTTATTTGCTCATTTATTTTCTCAAAAGAATGAGCCATGGTTATACATCCTGATATTTCAAATTGTCAAACTATTTCATTTGATTTGAGTAGTTACAGTGCCATAGTTGATAAATATTGACCCACCAAGGCACAAGTTCCAGATGGACAGGGTAAAGATGTACAAACATTGAAGTACCAGCATACCGTCTGCAACAACAAAAACGTAAAATTTACCGTACATTGAAATACTTCATACTTGATACTGCCATGATTTAAATGAGAAATTATCAAAACGGGCAGAAGCTATGTGAGAGTACAAAAGCTTCGTGCACCCATCAAACTCAGTCTCAGTGAAGATCACAGCATCAGTGAGAATCAGTTTGCTAATTTGGAAAATCTGTATAAATAACGTAAATATGGTATGTTAATTTGGTTGGTAAATATCCCCCATATTTCATTGTTTTCCATGACTGCGTCATGGTAATTCAGACTATATTACAATGAGTACACTACAATGAGTGTCCAGAACAAGTAGACGCTGACCCATGATGGCAATTGGTGTAGGGCTCCGTGCTTTCTTTTTTGTCTGGGATCGATTTCGGCATTAGGATTATCAGTCAGTTGTCTGTCGTAATCTCTCCTCAAGTTTTCCATTGAGCTGTAATCCCTAGAAACAGACGATGATGACCTTTCTCGGTTCAAGTCGAACCCCCTCATCATTTGCAAAAACACGAACAGCTTGACGACTTGCACCCTTTGCGACAACGATACGTGAACAAAACAAGGTTGTACAAAGTTAAATATATCAGCAAGACGGTGAGATAGAGGGTACGAGAAAACGTCTCTCACTCACGGGACAGAAGAGAGGACAAACTGGGAGAAGGAACCACATAGGAGGAAAGGCAATGTAGAAATGGCTAGGGCTTCTCACGCCTACGCCAATTTATACCCGATTTTTTTATGTATTTGAATCTGAAATATATATGTGTACAGACAATGATGATACAAATCAATGCTGATAGAAGGATAGCAGAAATAACAATAATTTAATATATAACGTGTACCAAAAAATGGTTACTCCATTATATTCTCATTGCTATACTAAACTATACAGACCTATAGTGAAAATGAAGTGTAAAATTTACTATTTCTCGTAGTCCACGAAGATACATAGGTCGGATCAAGCTCAGGAACTCGGGGCTTCTACAACTGCATTGACAATATTGACATCCGCATCTATTAAGAGGCTGTGGTAATACATTTATCACTGGCAGACGATGTGTTGTACATCATATTGTACTGTACTGCCTAATAAATATGATAAAGGATGGCTAATAAGTTAGGGAACTGGCGTAATGTGGTCGTATTTTCCACAAATGTGGACTTTTTTACTTCATTTTTTCAGCACAATGTAGAAAATCTTAATATCTACTTATTGATATCTTGAAGAGCCTTCTGAACCTCTTTGATAGCTGTGGAGCGAGTTATTTTTGCAGCATGTTCCAAAAGGGCTTTTCCGGGCGTTTTCGAATTTCCTTTGGAATTTTGGTCCAAACCTGCTGGAATCCCTGAAGGCTTTTGTGTGCATCTTATCGCTGCAAGTACCTGCTTTTGCAAATGACCCAAAAAGTTTCAATTTCTCGACATTGGGGATAATATTGGAGGTTCTTGCATTTGGGTACAAATTTGATGTTTTTGGCCCAAAGGTGCTCCTGAGTCTTTTTCGCAAAATGCGAAGAATCCAAGTCCGGCCAGAGAAGTTCACCTTCAATATCATCATGAGCATTGATAAAGGGAAGCAGGTGACGCTTGAGACATTCTTGAATGTTGATTTCCGCAGTCGTAGTTCCCACTGAAAAGTAGGTTTGCGAAAGTTTCCAAATTCGTCCATCGTCTGCCGTATCAAGATTTTTTTGGGGAACTTAGTCTGGGACCGATACTTTTGAGAACTGTGGACTTCCGCAGGATCTGAACTATGGTAAAACCTTTGTCCCGGCACTTAAAAAGCATCCAGGTGGACGTACGCCTCGTCATAAAAAACCAGAATTTTCTCCGTGTTTTTTCACCATAAAAAGTTTGACCCCTCTTGCACCCGATTTTCCTGATCTTTAATGTTTTTGGGCACAACTTCGGTGTCCTGGCTTTAATGTTCAACTTCTGCGCTTTAATATAGCTCAAAGTGTTTGGTAAAATACCGATTGTCTTGACCGCCTGCTTCACTGTTAAGGTTGAAGTCTTGCTGTATGCTTTCCCCACTTTCTGTACATTTCTGGGGGTTGTAACGGTCACTGGACGTCCAGTTTTCTTCTCGAAAACTACTTCACAAGATTACCCGCCCTTTTTAGGTACCTGTAGAAAGTTGTTTTCGATCATCTTTCCTCCTTAAAATGATGCCACGGTTTTTCAGAGTCACGACCACTCGCGTCAAAATGGTAATGTAAAACCCGATCTGCGAGCAGCTGACTTTGAACTCGTGTTAAACGTGAATCCGACATTTTAGAAACTCCAAAATTGCATATGTATAAGACAAAAGTATGGTCTTTTTAACGCACCAACTCTTATTAAATTATAACTACAGGTGATCGATTAATTTAAGTTTGAATGCTAGTTCCCTAACTTATTAGCCATCCTTTATATGCCATATACCACAGCTCACTTAATACATACAATGGATGGAAGGGGACAAGGTACCAGCGAATAAAGTTAACAAATGTCCAATTTCTCTTGTAGCTAGCTCTCTGACAAGTGCAATTCATTCTGCATATATAGTTATGCAATACAGGACGGGTGTGAGACTGGCTGCGTGGTTTTATGAGCGAATAAAGTTGAGGACGATTTTAGTTGAATTTTATTTAAATAAACATCCGAAAAATCGGAAGTGGATGATCTGATAACTACTACACAAACTTAACAAGACAATACCAAAAAAAATCCTTATTCCTTATGGAACAAAGATTCAGATATGATTAAATAAGACTAATATGAGATATTCGATGAGCTTTCAATAAATTAATAATTCTGAAAATGGCATTGACAGCTTGTTTTGCATATCAAAGATAAAAGAGTGTAGGTATGCATGTGCGTATTATATACTTACTCGTCCTTCATAAAATTTACAGAGAATTGGTTACGCGTGCATCTCAAAGTATGATTGTCACACGTACAAAATTTAGGGTTTATATTCGGAATGTGAAACTAAATTAGGCATCACAAAACTAAAAATTAAGCAAAGGCTACAATGAAATATGGAAATCATGCGTCACATACAAAAGTATGTTTAAAATCTTTTCGTTAAGTGGTTGATGACCTTAGGTAATGCAAGCCTAGAAAACTGTGATTCCGCGTGAATTATCATTTTGCAATGCCTAAAATTATTTATGGAGAATTAAATGAATAGAATGGTTTCATAAACAACAAAAGGAGATATGTGCTGGACGAAAATTATGTACTCAAGAATTCTGTTTACAAGAAATAATTACCAGCGCAGGAAATCATTGTTAATTTGCATCAAAATCCATCAAAGACAAATTTTATCATTTGCCTATCGATTGTACTTGATGTATTGTCCTGCAGCAAGTTGCTAGCTTTCCACAAAATTAAAGACATAGACAACGTAAGGTTAGCAAACAAATGGAATGAAATGTGTTGTCGATGTCCTCCAATTGTATGTAAATCACATTTTGAATTGGTAAATACATTTTTTCTGCAGTTTTCTTTTCTTCTTGATACTTGAGAGAGGCACTGATAAGATAAATGTAATGAGTGCAATGAGCGACTGTAATATGAGGCACTACTACCCTAAGATTGAGATTTAGTACGTATCAGAAAAAAGGAAAATGCATCCACAACGGGGTTGTATGTATGGTACGATAAACAGCTTTCCATACTATAAATTTGAACAAGATGCTTGCATTCGCAAACCCCCAAACTGAAACATGAACAATACAACTGCATATTTTCATCTCAATATAGTGAATTATTAGAATCAGAGTATATAGTAATCAGAGTACATGCTAATCCAAGCGTACAAGCTCTTTCAGCAAACACAAGAGAACTTACTCGGAGTTCTGGGAAGGCAAGTTTCATTCGGCATTCGAAATGCGAGCAGCAAGCATTTACAAGACGTCCAACTTTAACATCCCAACCTAGCTCTTGAAAAAAGCCTTCCACCCAATTTTTCATTTGGCTTTGTTTCCATTTATGTCAATAGGAATACATAAGCAAATGATGGGGCATCCAAGTGAAACATTAATATTGTACTTGGAAATAAATTGCTAGTTAATAAGGTTTTGTTCATATGGAATTGTCTTTCAGAAACAACAGATACACTATCTACACGGGATTCAACGTTCATCCGGGATGTTTTTCCAAACCACCGGGTGTGTAAGGACGGCTCCGCTACCTACACAGATACAACAACTCAATTTCCAAAATCAGGTAAATTATCTAGATTAATTGAAGTAGATGAATTACTGCTTTAGTTTTTTAACTAATTTGTAACGTATTAATTTCCCAAGTAAATACATATCCCAGATAAATTAGCAAAACAACATAACATTATCATCTCATAAAAAGGAATTTGGTTTTGTGAAAATCTACCAACTAAATCACGCATTTGATAATTGGTTGCTCACTTGTAACATGCATATTTTTAAGATGTAAGCCATTTTGAAATTCAAAATTAATTCAACCGACACTTACATGTATATGTAATTGGATATTGATTGGTCATATACCGTAACTACTGCTTTCACAGTTCTTAGTATTCGCCTAATACTTACCCTTTTTCTGAATAAAACGTTCACGTGTTCTTGCTTTGCTTCTTTCAGCTCTGTGCCAGGATGTTGAATGTGAGCTCATAAGTTACAATGACAAATTTTCATGAATGCTCATTATATTGTTAACATCGATGTTATCTCACTGTTAATGGTTAAAGTATACTTAATTGAAAATGTTTTGTATGATAAAGCCAATGTTTAATGAGCATGACCATAATTTTTCAAGGGAGTTCATGCAGATCAAATGGCACCCCAGCATCTTGTCCAGCAAGAACATCAGGAGTATCTAACAGTCCAAATTTACGAAAGGCCACCCCATCCTCATCATTTTCAGTACGTCTCACTTCATCTTCCACATCAGCAACAGTTTGGATACCCGATTATTCCATCGCAAGCCAACGTTCGAAGGCTAATTTCGGAACCGGCTCTAGAAGAGCTTGAGCAGTTTGCTAAAACTTTCCAGCAGATGCGTATCAAATTAGGTAAGTGCTAAAATAAGATGTTAAAAATGCAATGTCATAGCTCTGCAATAATTGCTTCACACCGTTTTGTTGTTGAGAGATTCTAACTCTTGTTTGGTTTTCACTTGGCTTATAGGATTTACACAAGGCGATGTTGGTCTTGAAATGGGAAAGCTTTGTGGAAAAAGCTTTTCTCAAACGACCGTTTCCAATTTTGAAGCTCTCAAATTGCCATTTAGGAATATGTGCAAGTTAATGCTAATATTGCAAAAGTGGTTACAGAACGTGGATGAATCACTGCCCTACCCGAGTAGTGGTCAGTCCAACGCCAACACCACACCTGAAGTTATTGAGCGAAAACGAAGGAAAAGAAGGTATATTGAAGATGGGGAGCGCGCGGCACTTGAAAGAGTTTTCATGGAGAATCACAAACCAGATTCTGAACAAGTAAAACATGTTGCAGAGAAACTTGTCATGGAGAGGGAAGTTGTCCGACTTTGGTTTTGTAATCGGCAAGTTTTTACCCTTTGTTAAACTTAAAATGAATGTGACATTCTTATGCCTTATTGTTTTCTTTGCGTCTTCTTTGAGCTCGGTTATTTTTATAAATTAAAAACGATTATATTATCTTTTTCGTTTGTATTTTTCTACTCCCATGGAACAGGAGACAGAAAGAAAGGCGATTATTTCAATCTAAAGGTGGAAAGAGGGGTTTAATTGAAAGCCTGCATAAAATTCCATTCCTTCCACAAAATGAAGTTGGGTTCCCTTGGAATGAGCCTTCTTCAATCTTCTGTTGAGCCCTTGTCACCGGTTTACTTGACTTTCCATCCCCGTTAATATCTGCTGATAGTAACCTTAATGCTATTATGAAACAGACCCTAATCGATGTTTTCTGTTCATTTCTACTGTCCCAGTGAAATCTGCTTCGCATGTATTAATTTAAATTAAATAGAAAGTCCATAATAAAATAACTAATCCCATTTACATATAAAGTATCACATAGTTATGTAAAGTGAAAATTAGTTTTTTGTGAATCTAACTTGTGCGTAACTTGTTTTTTTGCGCACGTTTTATTAAGTATTGAATTTACTTAAATATCATAAGTAGCCGAAATTTTCCGAATTTATAGTTAAGCTATGTATGTATATGTATTTCTAACATTGATAATGTTCCTAATTGTCTTTATAAAACGTACTTGTTTTCTATAAACAAACGCATTTCCGTTCCTGTATATATTTATCACCTAACCATTTTCATAATGATTTTGTATTTGGGTACTGATGCTTGTTACAATTTTTAAAAATCAAGACCGTGATAATCAATTAAAGTGTCGTGTTCTGTTGGTTAATGCTTGTGCTTTCTATTTTTTTCCGTTTCGTAAGTTTTTTTATATAGCGACTGAGTGTTATGCGTTAATTCATCAGTTAAACGTTTGACTGAAATGGCTATCATCAAGAATATAATTGAGTGATTCTTTGCCGAAAACGTTATGAAAATGTCGAGAAGTAAAATAAAAAAGATTTATGAAATCACCACGATTATTTCACAATTGGCGTCCGAAATGAAGTTGAATATGTGTGTCTGAATACGCCTATACAAGAATGTTTTTGATATAGCTAAGTATTTGCAGTTTCTCATTTGCGTTTCTCTAGGAAGATCATCTCATGCTACCGCGGAAAGATGTTAAGCTCAAGTAAAGAGCCTGGAAACGGTCAGAGAAGATCTGGCAGTACGGCATCTATCGTAGCATGATGATATAATGTTATTGCCGAATTATGAAGTAATTCTTAGTAAATTACAAATGGAACTAATATAATTGATTTCAGTTTACAATCCGTGGAAGTGACGAAAGCAGAAGATTTCCCGATTACAAGTGTAGATATCTGTTCTGCAATCAAGCGAACAACTGTTCCTGAGGACGATCTCATAATCAGGATGAATGACAACCGCAGAGATTTCAAAAAAAGTGGAGGAGTACGCCAACAGTAGGTAATTTGGTTGTTTAATACTGCCTTGCTTGAGAAGGAGACATAAGATATGATATACACACACTGTTTCGTTGCATTAATAAGATGAGAGATGAGGAAGAAAAAGCACCAGTTCTTGGTATAACAAGCTTTTAGGTAAAGTTGTGCATAAATTTTATGGAATGTATGCAAGTCGCACAAAGGCTTAGAGGTGGACAGGTCAGTGACTTGAAAATAATTAGGAGTACAACCAGATAACTTGTCCATATCCATCCTAAGGAAAAAACTAACTTGGCCCATAGAGGGTCAGTAAGTCGGTAAAAGATTTATACTTTATTTGTACATTTACTTGGGTCAGCATTCCATACATTTGGGTTTCTCAGTTGAAATCCAAGCTGTACAGACATGTACACATCCCTTAATTTACAAAACAATAATACACTTAGGAATTATGAACAAAATCTCTGCGGATGGCTTTAAGTCGCTATTGGTAGGACTTGATTGGTAAATATATGTACGGAGTGAATGAATGAAGGTAAAGAATCCCAAGACACTACCTGAGAGCAACATAAAACATAAAAAACGAAGAATCTGCCGTGGCTCAGATTCTCGTCGCTTCTCAGAGATTGTAAGGACGGAAATTTTAATACAAGTTCATGGTGGTAAATATTTTATGGGAGAAGAATCTGCATTCCGATGATCCTATTAATTTTGTCATTTTTCCTCGAAAGAACTGGAAGAAAAGTAGCATACACTCATATATTGTCCACCTATGTATGTACGGTTATTTGGATTAGAGTATTCATACTGTCACCTTTCTATTTGCTTATTGTGGAAGCAGACCGTAGCCACAGCACAGACAGTTTTGTATTGTATTAATCCCAGTAGCAGAGCTAGTGCTTTACATGTTTGACTAAATGAATCGCCTATTTGACTGCTAACTTACTGACAGAGCGAAGACCAGACTGAATGTCTCCTAACTTGGGCGAGTGACTTCTCGTTCTCACACAAACGTTTATTTTAAATTTCTCTCGCTTCGCAGGTAGTAGATAGACCTCAATGCATTACATACTAGCCCAGAACTGATTATCTTCCTCACATACCAGTAGAATATTTTCTTTTTGGCATGCATTCTTACACGTCACAGTTTGAAGATATGTTAGTACAGCATTTATTATTCCTTAAAATCAAAGATTATTCGGAGGCTCTATCGATGAAAATTATTATATTATTTTATAGGACGTATTTAATTTTAGTGTGGTTTGAAGCTGTAATTTGCAAACTTGTCATTTTTGGTTTGTAATCCTCATTCGTAATTTCACGTTGAATGCAGTTTTTTTTATTGGATTGCGATTTCAACTTAAGTTGGATCCAAATCGCGATTGGAGTTGTGTACTAATCATCATTGCTTAAAAGCTCCCTTTCTCTTTGTATTATAATTAAAGTTGGGACTTATAATATAAGCCACAGCACTAGAACCATTATGGAGCGTAAGCGCTCCAGTAATCATGATGATTCCCTCCCCACTATAGTAGAAGAATCTGGAGAGGAGATAGTAAGCTTTTAAATTTTGTGAAGCAGTTAGAAAATAATAGTATTTTGAGTAGACAGTTTTTCAGTTATGTTCTTCCAAACGTTGAGTCTACTTTCTTACTAATCCTTACCTATATTATACACTTTTATATGTGTTTACAGGGTTCCTCAACCCGTGACAGTATGGAAGAAAGCCATTCCAACACCAGCACATCTACTACTGCATTTAAGAATGAGGGTGGCATGGGTGAAAGAAGTAGGTCAAAATCTAGAAAGGCAAAAGGCAGGAAGAAGAAAAAGCAGCCCTGGACCGTCAGTAACACAAAGGGGAAGCCCGTCACTAACTCAAAATATGCCTACTCGTTAGTACAGTTTTTATTCGTTTTTAGCGATTTATTTTATCCTCCTTATATATATATATAATACAATGCTTTGCTAGAGATTGGATAAAGACCAACTTACTGACTAATATGTTTTCATGATTTAAGGTGTCAGGCTAAAGAGGATCATGGTCTCCCTATTTATGGCTGCGCCTTTCACCAAGATCTACGTAAGGACCAGCCCATTATATTTGCAACTGTTGGTATTAATCGAGCAACGATCTATGAATGCGCCGACGATGGATCAATTACCTTATTACAGTGCTTTGAGGACCCTGACGTAAGGAATCTAAAACTTTAAATATTTTGCTTATAAGTCAAAATAGATTGATGTGAATCATTAATTAAAAATTGGTTTGGTATAGCCAGAGGAAAACTTTTATACCTGTGCCTGGTACAATGATCACAATAAAAAGCCTTTGTTAGCTGCAGCAGGTGCTCGGGGAATAATAAGGATCTTCTCACCTGCCACAGCCACCTGTGTCAAGCATTATTTAGGACATGGACAAGCCATTAATGAATTAATATTCCATCCGATAGATAGTAATATGCTTCTTTCTGCTTCTAAAGTAAGACTTTTTATTGTCATTATGATTATGGTTATATATACATCTTGAATGGCAGTTTTAAAAATATTATAATTACTGTAGGATCATTCTCTTCGTCTTTGGAACGTAAGAACTGACTATTGCGTTGTAATTTTTGGGGGCGTTGAAGGACACCGTGATGAGGTTATAGCAGCTGACTTTGACAGCACAGGCTTCCGCATGGTATCGTGTGGAATGGACCATTCCATAAAAGTCTGGAACATTGATAAGCCCGAAATTAAAAGCACAATTAGGTGCTCATACAACTTTAAGCCCCATTCAATTGTGTAAGTTAGTGAAACATTAAAATTGAATGCCTAGTAGTTCTTGTAATTAACCTTTTGGTTACACAATTTAATATTTGTAAATATTTATTAAATTGACAGACCATTTCCTACCAAGATACTAAACTCTCCGGACTTTTCAACCAGAAACATACATAGGAACTATGTGGATTGTGTCAAATGGTTTGGTAACTTTATACTCTCCAAGGTACGTATATAAATTTGTTTAACACTTAATAATCAGAAGACATAGATGATTACACGCCATGTTTACTTACTGATTTTTAGTCATGTGAAGAACAAATAGTTTGTTGGAAAGCTGGCAAAACGTTCGAAAAATGGGATAAAATCCCAAAATCGTGCTCGGTTACTTCGTAAGTATTTATTTAAAACATTTGCGACTTTATTTTATTTTATTAGTGATGATAAAAAGTTTTATTCTTGAACCATGTTACTCCTTATACTTTTCAGGGTCATAACCAAATTAGGCATCAACGATTGTACTTTCTGGTTTATGAAATTTGCGTTAGATTCTCGGAAACATACGCTAGCTTTAGGAAATAATATTGGGAAGATATTTGTTTATGATTTAAAAGTGGATGAACCAAGCCAAATTCAAGCCACAGTTTTAGCCCATTCCAAATGTACTACTGCGGTCAGGCAAACTGCCTTCTCTCGTGATGGAAGCATATTAATAGTTGTCTGCGAAGATGCTACTATTTGGCGTTGGGACATCAAAAAGGGAACTGATGAGGATGGCGACAAGGAAAATCTTTTTTAATCTAATAGCATTCAACAAACTTTGTGAAAAATTATGAACTTTGGTTTTTTACTTTTCTACTTAATATAATTTATAATTCATTTTATAGCACATTTCTCGCTGACGGCTATGTTTGCTTCATACTTTCAGGCGACGCTTAGCTTAAAATGCGTTTTAATATGTCGTGCTGAGTGTATCATATTAAATGTTTATAATAACTTTAGATTTCGTTAGCCGCTTAGTTAAGTTCTTGGTTAGAAACAGTAGGGTAGATGTATTACAAACAATCGAGTTCTTTCACTTCATAGTACTTGTACAATACTTTGATGTAATGAGTAATTAGCTAAGAAAATTAACTTGAACCCTTAAGGGTCGCGTATATGTATGTTGATATGAAACATGCTATTCTCAATGGTATTGCATGGCTACAGTTCACAATTAAATTGCATGAAACTTTTTTTAATGGATTCTTCATGAAACTTTGCTATTGTGATACGCATCGGTTTTTCCAAACTACACTCTCCAGAGGCAGAAACAGAAAGAAGTTAAACTTTTTAGTGAGATTTTGTATTTAAGAGTTGTTAGTTTAGTATTTTTTGATACATAAGTACATGTAATTAAAAACAGTGAGTCTAGCTGAATTGAAATTATTTGCGCTGGAACTAACACTTATCATTCACCAGCAGTTAAGCTTCCGCATTTCTTTGACACACTTATGAAATTGATCCGTTAACGTTCAAAGGTAAACCAGGAACTTTTCATGCAAGCATTTCCCCAGAAGTTGCTGAAACTGCCGTCTAAATATTTCCTGAATGACAATGTTCTCAGAGAAAGTTCAAAAACTCAAATAAGAAAGCATTGGGGTAGTTCCACATCACCTGAGCCGAGTAGTATTTTATCATCTCATTTTAATACGAACGAATGGCATCTTGCTGAAGGGATATAACCAAAAGGATTGGATTGGACTCGTGAACATTGCCTTTGATTATAATGTAATCGTGATAATGTAACAACGAGTTAGTGTTGGGTTTGCAGATGTCGCATACCATTACGTAACGCCTGAAAATTCCAGCAATTTTCAATCCAACTAGCCCGTTTAAATGGGGTAAAACGATCTCAAGGCTCATTTTTAGAGAGAAAATTAGAGTTTATCATGTCTCATATAATATGTATAGTAAAATCAAATATAATCCAAATAAATTTTAAATAGTTCGTTTCAATTTTGTTGGCTTACACATTTCTTAAAAGTTTGAAAAATAAACAGGAACGATTATGAAACGTATGGAAATAAATATGCTTTCTTTTACCAACAAACAAGCAGGCATTTTTAGATACCCTTTTCTTCCTAAAACTATGAATTATTGTACCAATCATTTGTAACAAGCACCAATAAAAAGTTTCTACCGAATATTGCAGAGATATGTTCTTCCAATTCATTCTTCATGTAATATCCGACATCAAATACTTCATACAATCTGATGCAATTTAAACTCATGTATTTATATGAAACCTTAGTGCAGTGTAGTAATCAATATGATACTCAAACGAAGTCTTACTTTAAAGGTGGATGCATAGTCTAATAGCTTTTTCAATAATTCGTACAATACCGAGAACTCATTAATTAATGTGTACATTGTACACCATAAAGTACGATGTAATATAATGCTTTTAGCCTTGAAATCGATAATAAAACCTGAATTAAAACAATAGTTGGTGCAATAAAAAAGGTATGTCAGCATAAAAGTTTCTGTCTCTTCTTTGAATTGAAGTGAAGTAAACTTATTGATTTGTCACAATTTCTTATGAGAAACACTCTCGGCAACATCATCTTTTAACATTTCATGAAGGGTTTTTGGTAATAAAATCGGAATGAATCGTGCTGAACTTGCGGGTTGGTTTTTTAAATCTATTTATTTATTATAAGTGAGTATTTTATTATATGAAATACTATCATTATTCTTAGAACTTTTGAAAATGTTTTACTTGATTTTTCTATAGCCAATAGGGAAGCCAAACAAACAAAAATTGCCGTAATGATTGGAATTATGGCGATCCTATTTGTTGTTATCATGTTATTTCACATTCCTTCGTCTCAACCGACCCCTCACAACGAAATTCCGGCTCCTGAGAATTTTGACGGCGATGGAATGATCACCTCTTTGGACAAAGCTATTCAAATCCTCAAAGAGTTTCCTGTTGTGGACAGCCACAATGATTTTGCATTCAACGTAAGAATTCTTTTTCAAAATCAGTTATCAAAAGTGAATTTTTCATCCAATTTGAGAGCCGTTAAGCCCTGGGTAACTACCAGTGAGAGTCATACCGACATTCCAAGATTGAGACGGGGTCATGTTGGGGGTGTAGTAAGCAAAATAAAAATTATACAAAGCATGAAAAAGGTAGAAAACTGTGTGGACTTTTTTATCATCGTAAATTTTAGTTTTGGGTGGCCTTCACACCGTGCAGTAGCCAAGGAAAGGATGCTGTCATTCAAACTTTGGAGCAGATTGACTTGATTCATAGACTCGTTGATGATTATCCAAATGATCTTTATTTAGCTACTACGTCGAAAGGTAAAAATGTATAAAAGAGATTTCTTATTAAGATGATGAATTGTTGGTAAGTTATTTGATTGATGTTTTTGGTTTAGATTTACTTCTTGCAAATAAAACAGGCAAAATTGCGAGCTTCATCGGGGTTGAAGGAGGACATTCCATAAGTTCAAGCCCAGCAGTTCTAAGAACTTTTTACAAACTTGGAGTACGATATTTGACACTGACGCATCAATGCAATACGCCATGGTAAGTGTGTCAAATTATAACAATAGAGATTTCCCGGAATGGAAATCAAGTACCTACCTACAAATGATTGAGTATATCTCATTTTATTCTTCGCAAAGGGCCGATTCGTCTTTCGTGGATATGGAAAATCCCATACCATCCAGCAGCCCTTTCGGCCTTTCAGAATTTGGGGAGGGCTTAATTTATGAAATGAACCGGATTGGGATGATGGTGGATTTATCGCATGTTTCTGTAGATGCAATGCGATCCGCTCTTAAAGTATCAAAGGCACCTGTAATATTTTCCCATTCTGGGGCAAAAACCATTTGTAATCACCATCGTAATGTGCTTGATGATATTCTGAAACTTTTGGTTAGAAAACTTTAAAACCATAAAAATATTCAGGATTTTGTTTGAAAATATTATGATTGCATAACGTTTCCGATTTTGTTGTTTTTTTCAGAAATTGAACCGGGGAATTATTATGGTCAACTTTTACAATGAGTTTGTGAACTCTAAAAAAAGCAGAAATGCAACTTTATCTGATGTTGCGGATCATCTAGACCACGCCTGCAGAATCTTCCAGAGCGCGAGAGCATTGCTCGCAGAACATTGCTCGGAACCATAGTGTTCTGCAGAACATTGCTCAGTATTCTGCAGAATTTACCAAAATGTTCTGCAGAACTGAATTTTTTTTTTAGAAATTTGGCTTCCACAAAAAAAATTCCTGCGAGTCGGCAAAGCCGACTCGCAGAAATTTTTTTTGACATTGCAGAACATGACATTTTCGCTCGCAGAACACATGGAAGATTCTGCAGCCGTGATCTAGACCACATAAAAAATTTGATTGAGGTAGAACATGTTGGACTAGGGACTGATTATGATGGAGTTCCCAAGTAAGAAAATATTTTGAGCTTGTGTATTTGAAGTAATTAAAAAAGTAATATGTTGCAAAATTTTAACTCCAGAATGCCTCAAGGCCTCGAGGACGTATCAAAATTTCCACAACTTTTTGCCGAGCTGATTGACAGAGGGTGGAATAAAACTGAATTGAGCATGCTTTCATTTCTCAACATTTTGGAAGTTATACGTAAGGTTGAGCAGGTGAAAATCGAGTTGGCTTCTGAAAGCCAATCTTCAAAACCAATGGAATCAGTTCTACCAGTAACAGAAATTGAGGCAAAAAATATGACGGTGGATTGCCAAACGGACAAAGCTTTGGGAAATCTTATTTTGTGAAGAGGACAGCGCCGACAAATAACGTGACTGAGAATAGCCAGGCTTCCTCAACAACTCTCAGTCCTGAATTAACTGAGTCCTCAGCACCTTAAATGATGTGCAAGTGGGTAGTAAAAATGGTACTACTGAAACATAAAAAGTTTGTCCAAAAATAATTCCATGTTTTTGTTAAATTTTAATAAAACTTGATTTCATAACTTGAACTCATCAGTGTCACGTATCACACTCATTTTTGACAATCAATTTGAATCTTCGCTCCACTCACAGCCTTTAAGAATTTATTTAGTCAAACGATTTCAGTTTCTGGAAACGTAAACGTGTGCTGCCTGAAAATGATTAATACTGGATGCAATCTTTTCCTGTGGGTTGCACAAACAAGACAGCTTTCCTTCTTAATACTCCAAAAGTACGTGGAGTGACCTTAAACGCATTAGTACAAAGCACCGGTAATCAAGTTACCTGCACTTTTTTCAACAACATTAAAAAAATAAGTAGTGACTAAACGAAAGTGCACTGTTGACCAAATAATTTTGTATGTGTTGCTAGATACATACAATGTAACATTTTCATGGCTAATGCCGCGGCATATTAGCATAGCATATCCTGCGATAGCGCATAAAAATCGTTGTTTTTCATGATCTATGATTAATCTTAGATTTATTTGTCTTGCAACTCAAATCCTCATAAAGCCACCACTTTATTTCAAACTTGAGTGGAGTCCTAATTCATTACAGGTGGAAAGTGAGGTACTTTGTAGTACTAGACTAGGATAGGATAGGATATCCGTGTGCATGCAGTCGCACACCTGTTGATTGGTTACATACATTGTATTTTACCTTCTTCTCCACCCACCTATCAATCATACGTGTATATTATCAAATGAAATGTTAGAAACATAAAACATGGACACGTGAACCATTGTGGTTATGAATAAATGAATGAATTCCAAATGGTTAAAATTTTATTTCTCTGATTCGATTCCCCTATCTTTAGTAATACCCTTTTCCGATACGTATGCGCATACGCTTTCAAATTTTTAAAAACCGCTGACTTTCATTGTATTAAATTTAAAATCGTACTGAGAAGCAGAAAATTTTGTTTAATATTTTTTCTTGTTCGTAGTTTTGTGCAGAAATGTTTTTCCGTAAACAAGAAGTGGGTTGTAATCTATTTATGTGTTTGATTAGTTCCAAGTACCAAAAACATTATTAGAAAGTTTTAGTAGATCGAACTAGCAAATGTGCAGTTAGTTCTAAATTGGTATAAAAGTGTGATATCCATTTGTGAGCATTTGCTAGCCTTCTATATTTCCCGTCGACAAATTACTCTGTGCTCAGATTTATGAGAGATTTAAGTTTCATGATAGTCAAACACTAAACAAATAGAAAAACTAAGGTTACATTTAGTTCATAACACAAAGTATGTACATTTAGACTGTATATTGGATTTATTGGTTGGTCAGTGAGGGGAGGAATATACTGAAAAATTAAAAATGTTAGTAAAATATTAATGAAAGTGTTTTCCACTACAATATAATATTGACAATTGTGGAATCAGTTGTCAGGTTTTTTGATTAAAAGTGTTAATTTAAAGCAAACTAATTCCACCCCAAATCGTTATGCGGGCTTCAGAGGGCTATTTTCACTTCCTCATTAGCAATAACTGCATATCCAGTGTACAAACTAATTGACAAAAAAAACCTGTCAAATCCTAAGGATACAGTATAAGAGTGCATGCATCCCATTTAGACAAAGTCGTTGCACGACCATCTCAAAAACCAATTTTTTTGTGCTATATCGAAAGACCTCACGAAAATATTAGATGCGTATTTTTTTTCTAGCCGGGGTATGTTGAGACAACGGAGCTGGGGCTACCTGAAGTTGAAACACCATAAATCGATTTACTCCAATATGCATTGACCGATTGACCTGAAATTTGGTATGGGACATATTGACTGAATTCCCCATAGGGTATTTTTCTCGGATTTTTAAAATTCGATTTTTGAGCGGGAGATTTCAAATATCAAAAATTCAAAAAAATTTTGCAACTCAAACAAAGTAGTAGAAAAGTGATCACTACTCATGAAAAGAAATAATCAGTAAATACTAAACAAAAAATTGACCGTTAAAAATTTTCAAACTTGGCGCCAACGCCATTTGTTACCAAACTGAACATTGTAGTTCATAATCTTGTAGCATACGTCAAAATAAACTCAGTAAAAAAAATTTCATCGAAATCGGTTGACTAATTCCTGAGATATTTGAGTCTAAAGGTTTTTTGTCCGTTTACTATTTTTTCCATTCAAACATGATCAAGCATCACTCAAGCATCACTGTGGTCCAACCAGAACCTCAATATGTGGTATACTTCTCGAGATATTCGCAAATGAAGATTGGCGGCCCAATCCTATATCAGACCTTTTGGAAGAGTTGGTCGGAGTGCCTCCAGGAATAAAAATTTGGAATTCTAAGAGAAATACCCTATCAGAAATCAAGAGAGGAGTCGACCTGTACCACTTTGGTCTCAGTAGCACATATAGTTTAAGTGCAAATCGAAAAATGCCTGGGATGGATCTTGGTCCTCCGAGGTCCAACAAGGAGGAGTTGGCTGGACTCCCTCCAGAAATGAAAATTTGGAATTCTAAGAGTAACACCCTATCACAAATAACAAGAGGAGTCGATCGGTACTACTTTTGACTTAGTGTGGCAAGTAATGTAAGTGCGAAGTGCTCAACTATGACAGACCTATGTGCCGACTTTTGCGATTTACTGACAAACTATAATTAGCCAAGGAGTCTTTTCGTACAAATCAAATTCTTTCGTCATTTGTGATACGATAGTTTCCTTGGATTTCAATTTTCACTTATGGAGGCCACTCTGGGTAAGTTCTCCATGCTGGATCAATGGTTAACAAGATCCGTCCAATTTTTCGATTTACACTTAAAGTATAGAATTCCAAGTTGTCATTTCTGGAGTGAGTTGGGTTGATCCTGGAACCTATGGGGACTGTTATGCTCCCAAGGCATTTTTCGATTTGCACTTAAACTATATGTGCTACTGCGACGCAAGTGGTACAGTTCGACTCCTCTCTTGATTTGTGATAGGGTATTTCTCTTAGAATTCCAAATTTTCATTCCTGGAGGGAGTCCGGCTGACTTTCCCATATGGACCTATGACGACCAAAATCCTTCCAAGGCATTTTTCGATTTACACTTAAAGTATGTATCATACCGAGTCGGAAGTGGTACAGGTCGACTCCACTCGTGATTTCTGATAGGGTATTTCTCTTAGAATTCCAAATTTTCATTCCTGGAGGGAGTTGGGTTGATCCTTCCATATGGAACCTATGGGGACCATTATGCTCCCAAGGCATTTTTCGATTTGCACTTAAACTATATGTGCTACTGAGACCAAAGTGGTACAAGTCGACTCCTCTTATGATTTCTGATAGGGTGTTTCTATTAGAATTCCAAATTGTCATTTCTGGAGTGAGTTGGGTGAATCCTTCCATATGGAACCTATGGGGACAAATATGCTCACAAGGCATTTTTCGATTTGCACTTAAACTATATGTGCTACTGCGACGCAAGTGGTACAGGTCGACTCCTCTCTTGATTTCTGATAGGGTATTTTTCTTAGAATTCCAAATTTTCATTCCTGGAGGGAGTTGGGTTGATCCTTCCATATGGAACCTATGGGGACCATTATGCTCCCAAGGCATTTTTCGATTTGCACTTAAACTATATGTGCTACTGAGACCAAAGTGGTACAGGTCGACTCCTCTCTTGATTTCTGATAGGGTATTTTTCTTAGAATTCCAAATTTTCATTTCTGGAGGGAGTCCAGCCAACTCCTCCTTGTTGGACCTCGGAGGACCAAGATCCATCCCAGGCATTTTTCGATTTACACTTAAAGTATGTATCATACCGAGTCGGAAGTGGTACAAGTCGACTCCACTCGTGATTTCTGATAGGGTATTTCTCTTAGAATTCCAAATTTTCATTCCTGGAGGGAATTGGGTTGATCCTTCCATATGGAACCTATGGGGACCATTATGCTCCCAAGGCATTTTTCGATTTGCACTTAAACTATATGTGCTACTGAGACCAAAGTGGTACAGGTCGACTCCTCTCTTGATTTCTGATAGGGTGTTTCTCTTAGAATTCCAAATTTTTATTCCTGGAGGCACTCCGACCAACTCTTCCAAAAGGTCTGATATAGGATTGGGCCGCCAATCTTCATTTGCGAATATCTCGAGAAGTATACCACATATTGAGGTTCTGGTTGGACCACAGTGATGCTTGAGTGATGCTTGATCATGTTTGAATGGAAAAAATAGTAAACGGACAAAAAACCTTTAGACTCAAATATCTCAGGAATTAGTCAACCGATTTCGATGAAATTTTTTTTACTGAGTTTATTTTGACGTATGCTACAAGATTATGAACTACAATGTTCAGTTTGGTAACAAATGGCGTTGGCGCCAAGTTTGAAAATTTTTAACGGTCAATTTTTTGTTTAGTATTTACTGATTATTTCTTTTCATGAGTAGTGATCACTTTTCTACTACTTTGTTTGAGTTGCAAAATTTTTTTGAATTTTTGATATTTGAAATCTCCCGCTCAAAAATCGAATTTTAAAAATCCGAGAAAAATACCCTATGGGGAATTCAGTCAATATGTCCCATACCAAATTTCAGGTCAATCGGTCAATGCATATTGGAGTAAATCGATTTATGGTGTTTCAACTTCAGGTAGCCCCAGCTCCGTTGTCTCAACATACCCCGGCTAGAAAAAAAATACGCATCTAATATTTTCGTGAGGTCTTTCGATATAGCACAAAAAAATTGGTTTTTGAGATGGTCGTGCAACGACTTTGTCTAAATGGGATGCTTGCACTTATAAAATACATTCAAAAAGGTCTTGTAACGTTGTCACAACGTAAGGTCAAGGTCAAGTATAAGGGCATGTAAGAGCATGAAAGTAGGGTTAAGGACTTGTTACTATTCGCGAGGACTTTGTGTTAGAATTTTTTCTCGTACACATATTAAGGTCAAAGTGAACTCAAACGTTTCATCATGCGTTTTTTGCTGCATACTTTACGAATATAAAAACGCTTTTTGTACATTTTGATTCTTCCACAATATAAATTCTCCTGAAAATTCAAGGTTATGAAGAGGGTATAAATAGTAAGTGAGTATGCCCAAATTGCCATTCGGCGTCTCCGATTCTCCGTGTGAGTTACCTGAATCGTAGTTCTTCTGAAAAAAATTGAAAATTTTGGAGCACTGAGAAATTTTGGAAAAAACATATTTTCCCGTTTCTATATTCCTTGGGAATATTTCCAGTCCGTTGTATATTTACCTCAAGAATCTTTCTTGGAAGTCATCGTGAGAAGTCTTGTAAATTTTGCTCTTAATTACAAAAGGTAAGAAAATATTTTTATTTCCAGCATTCGTTTTTCTAATCTATTTACTAACGAGGAAATGGTCAGGCAAGTGACCCTGCGAATTGGCTGAATTTGGAGATATATGATGCTTTAGATACCACTAGTTAACATCTCAAAGGATTTTACTCCATAGCCAACTTTTCGTTGAAAAATCGCAAAAAATCGATTTTTCATTTTCCATTTTTGACTTTCTTTATGGAAATTTCCTGTGAATGGCCTATTACAAAAAATGGAATTTCAGCAGTGGAAATTATTAGACTGGAAACTGAACTATTGTTGGAGGAAGTGGTTCGGAGGGATTTATGCAGGAAACTTAGGAGGGAATGATGGAAAAATAATTTTTCATTCGATTTTTTATGACAGCCAGTGCACTATAAAATACGTTCATTCATGCGTTTAAAATTCATAGCGTACTCCCAAAGGCACCCTCCAACCATAATTTAACACAGCCTCCATTATTCCCTCCAAAGTTTCCTCCATCATTCCCTCCAAAGTCTCCTCCAACAATAGTTCAGTTTCAAGTCTAATAAGTGTAATTGAAACACTACTTTATATTTCGAGCATGGCTAATTTCCATTGCTGAAATCCCATTTTTTTGTAACAGGCAGGGACCTGTGTGACGTAACTTTTCTCCATGTAAACTCCATAAAGAAAGTCAAAAATGGAAAATGAAAAATCGATTTTTTGCGATTTTTCAGCGAAAGTTGGCCATGGAGTAAAATCCTTTGAGATGTTAACTAGTAGTATCTAGTTGGGTCACTTGCCTGACCATTCCCTCGTAAGTCTTTTTGTATGAATTTTTACTCCTTTAATATGATTTACTTAGGTCACCCGAGGTTCCTTAGCATACATATCTGTCAGAAACATGGAAGGCCAAGGAAACAAACCAATCAAAAAGGAACAGGTTAATCAAGATTCCAGCGATACGGACGATGAGACTAGGCGACGTCAACTCAACCAGCCATCATTGCCGTCATCCTCAATATCAACTGCTGAAAAAAAAGAAGTGGATCAACAACTTCAAACTAGTTCCGCTACGCAGTCGGTTCATCTGAAGGATGACAACGAACCCGTTCCTGGACCAAGTAGAGTGAAGACCTCAACAAGATTGGAGGATGATAATCAGGATCAACGGGTCAAGAAAAGGAAAAAATCTCCTTCCGAATATCTTAACCGTTGGCTTATAAGTCAAAGAAACTTTGAAGCTGATGCCGAGACTAGGAATCGGGACTCACCCAGAGCACCAGAACCTGATCAATTGCACTCAAGTAAGCTAAAATGGTTTCAGACTTTTATTTTACATTCAAACGAATCTCAGTTGTGATAATAATTTTTTCTCTTTCTTTTCCATGCTCATTATTCTTTACAGATCCTGTAGAACCAGAACCGGAAGCTCCGCGGCCGGGTTCCTCCACCAAGACGGTCTCCAGAAGCAGCTTTGAAGAGAGACGTCGCAAACAACAATTAAAGTATTTGGCTGAGCAGGTAAAAAACATAGAATTTTTCTACTTGACCTTAATATCTTATCGTCAGTTTATTTTAGCCACAAGTAATTCGTTTTGCAGTTGAAAAATGTCTCGGAGCACCTTGGCAGCATGAGGAAGGAGATGAGCCACCAAAAGTTTCAAATGAAATACAACAAATTTTTAGTGGATCAGGTACACATATTCATTTAACAAAGTAACTTTGACTTTCAAAAGGTTAGCTTGTGAGCAATAAAATTCTAAGTCTAAAATTTTATTTTTATATTTAGAAGGAGCTACTGAAGAAGCAGCAAAAGTTGACAGAGGCAACATCTTGGCAAGATTATTTGCGGAAGCAAAAGGAAAGCGATGAGAGCGAATCTTCTTCTGATTCAGATTGAGCATTCGGACGTGCTGGGTTTGATGAACGGCGTTGGATGTGTGGACTAGTGCGGAAATTATTTTGCAACTTGTATGACTAGTTTTAAAATTTGTAGTTGAATGACATTAGGATTTATCTTTTTTGGCTAACGACCGTTTATTAATTTGTTTAGATACTGGTATATACGTATCTTAGCATGGTAGTGTTTTGTAGAAAATGTTTACAGTTAAGATGAATTATAACGTAAACGTGTTATTCAGTTAGAAATTTATTAAGTTAAAAAATGAACTTATTTTGCTTTGTAACCTTGATGTATTCAGATGTAATAATGGATACTTATATAATAATTTGTTAGCTGATTAATTATTGAATTATTAGAATCGCTGACTGTAATTGGCAGTATAGTTGAATTGAGGTGTAAATTATGACAGATTCCTAAATATTCTACTGTTTTTTAGTAAAATAAAATCGCTATTTTACTAGTATCTCATCAAAATGTATTGCAGTGAATGTGTTTTATTAAGTATATATGCGAGACCGTGATGGAGTGAACATCTAAGAAAGTCGAAAACTCATCCCGACTATTTCAAGGAACTCATATTTAAAAAAAATTATTCTAAATTCACATTTTACCATGCAAGGAGAAGAAACAACTGTAGCCAGTCAATTTACTATTCAATCACTTTTCATGGAGAACATGTGATCGCCTGTACTTCTTAAATGCATATGTGGTACCCATTTTATGTAAGTTTGTACACACCATAACGCTCGTATATGCATTTTTCAAACAGAACAAAAACATTAGTATCCCTTTTGTGAAAAACGAATAAAAATGCATAGCTAAGGACAATCGATATGATTTCCATGGCTGTTTGGAAAATGTAGCTGCTAATAGACCTTTCTTAACGTATAGGGCAACATAATACTAAGAAAAAGAAGATAGCAATCGGCAGTCGTAGTAGTAATAGTGTTGCAGTTATTGAGCTGGAAATATTAGAAATGTGAGTGATGAAATATTTGTAAACGACTATTTGCAAATGCGTTTTTTACATAAAACACTAATGGGGTCTGACGCCTTATTTATCTCCCCATGTTATAAAGCTTCTCTGGTTTTTTGTAAAGCTCGTGGTTATTTATTGGTGGTCTTTCGGAATGGTGAACACGATTTCCAACAAAAATTCAAATTCGCAAAAATCAAACAAATTCCCAAAATTTTGATAATGGCGAATTTGAAAATGAGCCCCAATTAACAAACATGCATTTTGGCGAAAATTTTTGGGAGGCAAATGCAATTTCTTGAGCTTGCGTCTCTTTCCCATCATATTTCTTTTTCCTCACACATTCATTTCAGTCTTCTTCAAGCATCCACGTCAAATCGTTCAAAAATATTTTGGTGAAGCTTCATGTACAATAGATTCGGCATGTATTCTTTCGACTTTGCGTTGAGTGTTTAAACTAATGATTCCTTTTTAAATGTGTAGTGTTTCATGTAAAATTCGATGAAAATATTTTAGTTTTAGTCTTATGGAAAATCGAAATACATACGTTTGTAATTTAGATTAACTAAGTACACTTTCTGGATAAACTGCATTACCGAGTGATAAAATTTATTACAAAAATACACTGACTTTTGTTTCATATTGTATCTGACTACGTTTTAATGTTTATCAGAATTTAATATAAAATATAAAAAAAATGACTTGTAATATAATATAAATGAAGCTCATATTGAGAGTTTTTATTTTCATCAAAATTCATACTTTGGGTTTTGAGTGTGGGCCATTATGAAAAAGGCTTAATTCAAGCCATTTTTTTGTGTTGCCAAAACGAGATACAGTCATTTATTAACAGAATCAAAGTTTAAATATTATCAGGAAGAAATTTGCTATTAATGACATGAAGTCCTTAATTATTTGGAACTCCTTACGATTTGCATTAAAATCATATTATTGGACGATCTGAAGTTTCGATTTTATAACCCCTTGCTGAATTTTGCATTGTTCATGATTGAATATAATGTGGGCAGTTATAATCACTGGAAAATGCAAATAAACGCTTTGACACGGGTGATGATTTATGCTACTGCTTCTTCACTAAACAATTAATCAATTCAAGTTATTGCATACAGCATACCATCACAAAATAAAAAAAAATTAAACAAGCATGTTGTGTATGCAGTTCCAATACGAGTAGAGATGAATGACGATGCGATGAACTGTGGTCATATACACATTTATGAAAGGTGATTCCAGATTCTTCTTCACAAAAGAGAATTATCAATACAGGAAATGTGTTTTTTTTACAAACTCGAAACAAAAAGGAATATAATCCCTCCAGTGAATTGAGTCGAAAGAATGAATACAGTTTCTTGCAGTGCAGGCTTACAGCAAATTCCTAGGCTTCCATCAAATTCTAGACATGGATAACGTTACGTTAGCCAGCAAGTGAAATGGAATGTGTTATCATTATCTTCCACATCCACATTGTGAATAATAAGTTTTTTCCGCAGTTTTCACTTTCTAATGCCATAGAGGCACGGATACGATAAGAGTAATGGCTTTATTAAGCGATAACATTGTTAGGTTCCAATACCCTTGGGTTGAAGTTTAGAAGTATGCAAATATAAACGAAATGCGTGTACAACGGGCTTGAATAAATGATACGATAATACAGCTTTCCATTCCATAAATCAGAACAACTTGCTTGCATTCGCTAACCCCCAAGCTGAGGCATGAACCGTGCAACTGCACACTAGTCCTACATACTGTAGGTAAAGTAACAAACCTTCATCTTTCTTCAAAGTTATCACAACATAAAAAATTATAAGGATCGGAGTAAGCTTGAAATCTTCATGTTATACTGAGAGGACAGCCTATTTTAAGAAATTAAGAGAACCTTCTCGGAGTTCTAGAAAGCCGAGAGCCGAGCCGAGTTCATCCTTTGAGATGCGTGCATTTAGCATTTAAAAGGTATCAAATTTTATTAAAACACATCCGCTCTACTTTTTACTTGGATTGTTGTTCGGTGTTGCTATTAAGTTCCAAATGACTGTTCATCCCAGTGAAAAGTTATTATTGTATGCGGAAACAATCCTTTTAATTTTCTAAATGTTGATCTACCTTTTGTTTTTCTAGAGATTTTCCAGCCATAGCATTTGACCCCACAAAAAATACACTAGGAAGGTTAACAAGACGGGATTTAACAGAGCGCTCCATGCACTAGTCATGTTTATTCAAAGTCCAGGAAGCGGACCGGCTACCCAGCTGCCTGTACAGGATGTACAGACACCTCTCCGCTTACCAAATAAGGTAAATTATTTCGATTCTTTGAAGTGGATGTATTAATGGTTTCATTCTTTAACTACTGTCTTCCATACATATCAACTGACTTAGTATTGTACATATCAATGACAAACAAGCAAACAAACATAAAATTATCATCTCATAATAAGGAAAAATGTGAAAATCGAATCTACTAACTAAATATTGCATACCCAGTTCATATGTTTTGATATTTGGTTGCTCACATGTAGAATGCATATTTTTAAGAAGTCATTTTGAAATTCGAAATCGACATTCAACTGACCCTTATTTGGAGATTGCTTGGACACGTCCAGCAATTTACAGCTGGCTGAATTTCCATGTAATCTCACTTTTAAAGGTGCTCTCGATTGCAAATTTTTCGTATGATAAAACCAATGTTTAATGAGCATGACGTTATTTTTTCACATTAATAGGCAGTTAAAGCAGAAGCAAATCAAATGGCACCCCATCATCTTTTCACGAACACCCAGGTACCACAGCAGAAAAATCAAGAGTTTCTAACTGACCAAATATACCAAAGGCCACCCCATCCTCATAGTTTTCCGTGCACCCCACTCCATCTTCAAAATCATCTACAGTCTGGATACTCGATGGATCCGAAGATAAATGTTCGAAGGTTAATTTTTGAGCCACCAATTTATAAAAGGCCAACTCTAGAAGAACTTGAGCAGTTTGCTAAAACTTTCAAGCAAATACGTGTCAATTTAGGTAAGCGTAAATCACATTAGTTTCATTAGTCAACACAATGTCATAGCTCTGCAATAATTACCCCACGTCGTTTCGTTGTTGAGAGATTTTAACTGTGTGGTGTTCATTTGACTTATAGGATTAACTCAATATGATGTCGCTCATACGTTGGGAAAGCTTTATAGAAATGATTTTTCTCAAACGACAGTTTCCAGATTTGAAGCACTCAATTTGTCATTCAGGAGTGCATGCAATCTGAAGTCGATGTTAGAAAGTTGGATTGAGTATGATGAAAAATCATTGCGCTGTCCGAGTGGTCAGTCCAACGCCCACACCGCACCTGAATTTATTGGGCGAAAACGAAGGAAAAGAACACGTATTGAAGATGGGGAGCGCGCTGCACTTGAAAGAGTTTTCATTGAGAATCATAAACCAGGTTCTGAACAAGTAAAACATGTTGCAGAGAAACTTGGCATGGAGATGGACGTTGTCCGACTTTGGTTTTGTAATCGGTAAGGTTTTACATTTTGTTAATCCTGTAATCCAGGTGAACCTCTAATGCTATTTCGTTTTCTTTGGCACACTGAAATTTTTCTATTTTCTTTCAAACTCTGTAATTTTTACAAAATTTTTGTAAAATTAAGTTGTAAATTCTTTTGGTTTGGGTTTTTTTCTACCCATGGTCCAGGAGACAGAAAGAAAAGCGATTACTTGAATCTAAAGGAGGACAACAGGATTGTATTGGGAGCCCGTATCCCTCATTGCTTCCACAAAATGATGCGTTAGGTTCCCCTGACATGCGCCTTCTTGCATCTTTTGATACACCATTGTCCTTTGTCACCATGGCGTTCCACCCCCGTTAGCATCTGTAGGAATTTCCTACTCTGTCCCAGTAATATCTCCTTAATATATAATACTATTAAACACTACTATATAATAAGTTCAAGTAAGTGGGAACTCTAAAGAAACACCAATCCTGGTTATATATAAGGTATCACATATTTAAATAAGAGTAATTGTTTCTGTGTTCGTCCGTAACATATTTTTTTGCGTACGTGCTAATATACTAATACTAATATGCATTTAATATACTTAAGATTTATTAGCAGCCAATGTTTTAGTTACAATTCTAAGATACGTTAGCAATGTATAAATCTTTCATGTAAAAATAATTTTGCTCGCAAAAAGTCTTATAAAATGTACTTGTTTTATGTGGAAAAAATTCACTGCCTTTTATAGTAGTATTTATTCTTTCAACCTTTTTATAATGATTTTGCTATCCAAGGGTTTTGTATTTCAATGCTGTTGCTTATTAAGATTTTAGGAAATTGAGTTTGTACTGCCCAATTAAAATAGTTTGTTAACCTTGACATGATTATTTAACAGTTGGGGTCCGAAATGAAAATGAACGTGCTTGTTTGAATATTTGTATTATCTTATTTACTTTCTCCGTTATGCATGAAGTTTGTATGCTTGTATTAGTATAGAAATTATACTCAACGTCCAATAAATCCTATTTTCTCTGAAGTTTTTACTAATATCGTGGAGCCTACTTCATTCTAGCATAAATTTATTTGAAAACTAATTATAAACAAATTCGTATGAATGACAAATAGTTGGAAATATATAAACCCGACAACAGGCCTAAAGAACCGACACCCTTATGCAATTTAACTTAAATTTGGAAATTTTGAATATTTAAAAATTACGAAATTTCGACATTTTAACGTTCGTAGGTCACGCTGGGGTCATCGTAGAATTTTTAAAATAGCATGAATGAATTCATCTAAGAAAATAGAACCATTTTAATGTATCACACTTTATACTTTGCTATTTAGAAATATTTGATCTTATCTTTGCCCTGGTTATCAATAACCGATAAGACCCATCTCGCTTCCCAGGTAAGGTCTTGACCTAAGGTATCGTTTACCAAAAAGAATTTTTGAAATTCTTCAACCGTGTCGCCGCTATCGTGCTCACGGACAGACAGACGGACAGACAGACAGACAGACACCATTTGTGAAAATAAGAACCTACCCCCTTTTGCAAAGGGTGCCGGTTAATAAGTGGACGAGTTGATATGCAACTGTTAACAAATCTGAACTAACGATCAAGTATCTAACACTAAAGAATTTTCCTGTTTAATATAATACTAAGAGCACATTGCTTGTGACTTAATCCCGTTGGCGCCAACTGCAAGGCTAATTTCAGCCTCGCCGTGGTTGGGAAATATTACAACATTAAGCAAGATTAGTTGCATAGCTAATTCTTGTATTGGTTAACTATAATTTGTAATAATATCGATTAATTTAGGCGCATATGATGGTAAAACAGAAAGCCAGCGTCTACGAAATATTGCATTTTTGCATCTTATAATGTGATGCTAAAGGTTGCATGAATGACATTAAATGAATGCGTAGGTCGCGCGTACTCATATGCTATACAAGAGTAATTTCAGTTGGTTAAATGTAAATACTTGACATTAAAGATATACAAACACAATAGAGCATAATTGATCTAAGAAAAATGCTATAAACTTTATTCGTAGCAAAATTGTAACGGATGTATGTTAATGTGAAATAGATAAAGAGTAAATGATGAATGTGGAAGTAATAAATGTATTTGTTTTAAGTTGAATGGGGTTCAAATAATTTTTGTGATTATCGATACAAGTTGAAAATAAAGATGCCGTTTTAAAATTCCAAATTATTTTGCTTAATGAATCACGCTTTATTTAACGCCCCGCCGCGTGACGGAAAAATTCTAATATTTAAGTTTTTAATAAAATTTCACATATCAATAATATGTAATAGGTTGACGACGTCGTAATAGTGGCCCACGCCTTTGACGGATCTCATTCACTGGGAGCTTATTTTCATTTGGTAAGTTATTGACATTAGGGCTCATATATGGAAGTCGCTGTTCATACTGATAGAGAATTGGAGGACCAGCATACGGATGTACATTTGGAGCAGATAGGAATGTTTGAGATGTGTCGTACGGTTTGTTCGAATATAACCCACCATAATTAGTTGCTGTCGGACGTTCCTCAAAGTCAACATCGTTGTTACTATTTTCTGTATCAGAGACAAGGATACGTCTATGCTGCAAGCCATTGCGTCCATTGTCTTCGTAAGTTGGCATAATTCCAGCATCAAATTGTCTAATTTCCCCTCCTTGTATTTGTTTCCATTTACCAGGTTTGACATGAAACTTAGGAACGTATGTGTTAAAGCTAGTAGCAGCATTATTGTAACTGTGTTCCCGATTCCTGGTTTTTTGATTTATCACAGGAATACCAACTTTCACTGTCTCGTCCACCACTGGGAGGGTGTAATCAAAATCTGTGCTATTCTGGAATACGTAACTTTCGGTCCAGTTGGGTTGACCTTTAAACTGACTTTGTTGGACATTCGGGATAGGAGTAGTTACAATACGGACTGCCACAATAGAAGGACCTTCTAAAGTTGAGGCAGGTCTTGCTGAACCTGGAAATTCTTGTGCCTCTTTAAACTGTGAGGATGTATAAATGCTTTTTAAAACATTGCCCTTCCCAATGTTGGAGTACAAGATCGGATAGGGTGCTTGTGTTCTATAAGCTTCTTTAACTTCATAACGGGAAGGAGTCTTTCTCACATGCAGAGAACCCGGAGCATCACCTGCATTGACACCGGTTGTTTCACTCCCTACTCTTATTGTTGAATAACCATTTGATTTACTTGAAGTCTTTTTCCTTTCATACATTTCTGTTAACAGTTTTGGTAGCTTTGTTGGATGCCGAAATTCATGAAGAAACAATGAGCGATGGTCTTCGTCAATTGGGTATTGATAACCCGTCTCGAATTCATTATTTTTCGAATCCACCATGTTATATAATGCTTGAAACTCCAAGCTGTCAAAAAGGGGATTTAAATTGTTCAGTACCAATATTAGATCATTAGCTGTAGTCCAGCTAAATTTTGAATACATTCTACAACAAAGCAAATAATAATGTCTTACTTTAAGTCCAAATTATAAAGTTTATAGAGTCGTATTTCCGTGGGACGGTTATTCGTCTTATGTTTGACTAAAAACCGGGGAACTTTTTTCAAAATGATAATACGTCCACTACCATGAGGATACATTGGATTTTCGAATGTGACGAATTCATAGCCAGCTTCACGCTCGGGCCGAATAAATGCTGCTTCTTCTTCGTAATGACTTTCGAAAAACTTATATTCAGTAGCATTTTTTACCCTTTCCTGAATCACAAGCTTATTTATATTCATCAGTCCACGCACAGGAATTATTCCCATATGTAGAGAATGCCGAGCAGGTGTATTTCCATGCGTCGAATGGTCCCAAAAAGAACGTTTGTATTGTTCAACTTTATGTGAACTGCATTGCTGTAACTGTAGCGTAACTATGGACACTTGTAAAGTTAGCGTAACTAACCATGGAAGTGCCATTTTAGTTTCCCATGTACAATTAAAATGTACAACGGGTATAAACAAAGACTGGTTAAGTAGATTTCAAATATATTTTTGCGATAGGAAATGATATGATATATACTTAGGAGCGAACCACGTTAATAATAGGGCTTTCAATGCAACTGTGTCGAATTTAAGCATTTCTTGGAAATCTTTAAAGACGAATTAAAAAGTACAATGACCAAAAGTTCGTGGAATCGATTCTCTTCGAAGCTATAAAACTATTTTATGGCGCAGCAGTATCTCATTAAAACTCTGGCCTTAATAAATATATTGCAGATTGCACTCAATTGTTGGATTACGTCATGCTAATATAATGCATGATTTATGAAAAATAAACATGCATAAACATAATGCATAAAAATATGATGCTGTTATGACCATCAATCCATCAGGTTCATGACGTATTTTGGAAGAAACAGAAGATATCGTGGTTAAAGAACCAGATGTCATGTCAGACGTTTCAGATGACCTTCAAGACTCCTCATCCCTTCCATTTCCGAGCGGCTCCAAACAGCAAGAAGGAGATGATGTTGATGCTAACGATGATGATAATGACGATGCTGAAGGGGAAGGTAATCTTGTCGGTGTTGGGTGGTACTTCTGAAGATCAAGGTCACGGGATCATCGCGTCTCCGTCTCCGGTGGCAAATGTCCGATTTGGTATGTGTAGGAGAGTTTAAAGGCTAAAAAATGATTTTCGTAATGTTTGCAACGATGTAATAAGCTACATTTTTGTTCTTAGATCCATCCGAGTGGTACAGAGGATTTGCGTAGGCTCGACATCTAAGCAGTTGAAGGAGAAAAACTCTTATGTATCACGTTTTCATTCTAGTTTTTAAATATTATTGTTGGTTGAAATTAATGAAATTGTATTAGTTAAGCGTGTAGTTTCATGTTCCGTGTATCCTTTACTGGATTAGGAAATTCGAGAAATAAATGGATAGTTATTATGTTTTAAGGTAAAAAGTCAAAGCTTTGATGAATTAGTTGCTCAAACGAATGTGATGTATTATCGAATCACTGTTACCCAAAACTTGATAAGATCAAGTGCCTACTTTTTTTATAGATAAATAAATTCTGCTACAATTTAGAGAACGCAGCTTGTACTGACTACACGCCCTTCCATTTAGCATTCTACTGACCACATATACTAATGTAGACGTTTACTAACTGAGACGACTTGGCATAGTTTTTGAAATGACCATCGGATTCAAAGACTAGTACTACCAGCTGATTCAGCATTTAAAATAATCTCTACAAATACTGAGTTTCAGCTAAATCTAATAATTACTTTGAATCATTCCCAAATGCATTCAATTCCTTTTATATAACAAATCACTTCAATTTATTTCCAAAATTTTGCACTTGTTTTCAAGGGAGGAAGCTTTCACCAGAGTAGTTTTTAATTTTACATTCCTTTTCGCATCAGGTTTATCCACCGATACTTTTTCTACTTCCGCATTAAAATTAAGGTGAGTATCGGAACCACAAGAGCGTCGTCATAATCCCGTCGTTTCTCGGTGTTGCTGGTAGATTGTTGATCATCTTTTGGTCATGGATAATGCAAAGATGCAGTCCTCACAAATAAGATACGCATTTGTAACAATTTTGCTTCACTTGCCTTTGTGCTTTCAGCTTCTTATAAAGTAAAATTGATACGCAAGATATTTAATACACAAATCAAAAATCAAATTTACAAGATTCCTCACACAGGCCTTTTGAAACTCCTTGTTGATGTATAACTTCTTTTCATACAAAGTAAAAACCAAAATGGAGGGATGTAGAAAGCATTTATGTAATAAATGAGGAGGGTGTTTGCGTTACCTGGTCTATTAATAATCTTTTTATCCAAGTTGGATTTAATCAAGTAGAGTTGTCCCATCAACTCTCAACTAATTTGCTTTGAAAGTTTCCCATCTACCAACTGCTTTTTTCGAGCCTGTACTTTGCAATATTTTCAAACCAGGTTCTTCCTTGCACACTAAATGAGCTTTCGTACATTCGAGATATTTGTAAGCAGTTAGAGATTGGGATTGTGTATTATACAATTATTATTAGTTCCAATTACTCGTCCAATTGCTTAATGTGATTTTTTTACTCCAGTCTGGAATCCGTCTATATCTTTCCTAGTTCAGTGTCCACGATGGAAAGCAATTAATGCTTTCTCAAACTCACCCAGTTGAAAGAGGGCTTCGGCGTACTGCAACAAGCCTTTAAAAATAATTTGCGTTCATTTGGATCCCATCCCATTTCTGCGTCTTTTAAGGCCGACTCTGCATCCCTAAGTTTGAGATAGCATTGACTTGGAGCCACCAAAACACCCTTACGCTTTGGTTTCATTTCTAATGCCTAATGCCATAGGAAAAGATAAGCTCAGTGAACAAGTATGATTCCTCCATTTTTCTTATAATAATTAGTAGACAAAATATTAAAAGTAAGTGCAGCAGTTGATTTTAAGTATTTTACAAAGCAAAGGAAATTGAGGATTATATGCTTTGGCATGTTTATTTTCCAAAACTTTATTCTACTCCTTTCTTATGTAGAATGGCTGCTTTCTTTTTCTCCTGCAGGGCATCTTGAGACGCCAAATACATTTTGCGAATTTCTTGTAAAATTTCCACCTTTTAGGTTTAATACACACTTGATTTCATTTATATTGCTCTTGCTAACATTTTTGAATTTGCTAACTTTACTAATAGTTATAACTTTCTACACTTTATTTTATTTTGCGTCAGTCAAAAGATGCGAGCTTTGTCAATAATAATCTCCGTGTTTTTTCAAAATCGACTGAACAAACTAATCTTTTCTGACTATTTAGTACCTGGAAGGTCAACGATAACGAAATACGCTATTTGACTACTTGTGACTGGATATCAGTAAGCAGGAATCAGTAAATCGGAATTCTTACGTTTCACATTTCCGGCTTGACTAAAAACAAGAACCAGAAAAAATGTTTCGTTCTGTCATTCGTTCAATAATATTCACCAGAAATTGCATAATATAAAGAACAATATGCATTGAGAAAATAGGAAAAAGTGGAGCATCTAAATAGTACATGCTGTTTGGTTAACTTACCCTACGTTTCCTTACACTGAAGTTAAATGGTGATGCACAATGTTTGGTGTAAGGAGAACTTGAATAATTGCAAGTAACACATTGCTAATTATACTTGTTTCCCTAAGACATTCTTCACCTCCACTTTCACAAGGGTGAAAATTAATTGGATTTCGAGGTGGACGATGCACAAGTGTTACCATCGTTGGTCAATCTAAGCAGAAAAGAAAACGCTTTTAGCTGAAAGTTATTATTCGAAAAGAAAAAAAGCATACAACAAGTTTTTATAGAAAGTGTTAAGGTAAATTCATCTAATAGTAACTAACACCAGATTACAGTTAACTCATACAATTTACTAAACTACAAACTAGATGGGTCATATCACACATTAAGATGAAGAATTAATGAATCAATTTTCTAAATATTACAGTTTTCACCTGTCTGCAGATAATACTTAACTACTACCCTAGAAGATTGTTGGTTAGTCCTTCTGTGGTAATTTATGTTATATATATAGTAATTAGTAATAATAACAACATCAAACAACTCATCAAAATTAAACTAAAATAATTTACAAGAAGAATAAATTCTCATACTAATTAACAACAGCAATCTTATCAATCATCTTCATTTGGCTTTGTTTGAGCACCAACTAGCTCTAGAGTCTGATCGTCTCAACTCTGCTAAAGTGGCCGCTGCCAAAATTTTGATTCAGGAATTTCATATGCAGATAAGTACAGCTTTTAAAGGAGAAAACCATTGCGTTTTTAGTTTTTTGAAATTTGCAGTATTCACTTAAATATAGCAGTTTTTCAAATTTATGATGTAACATAAAATAATTATTTACATGAAAACTAAAAAGTATTGGACAACTTGGCTATTCCAAAACGTTATGAATACCATTGATAAACATGCCAAAAATTTGAAAATTTGAAATTTCGAAACTTTTGGCCGTTATCAATGTAAACTTCGAAAAGATTTAAAGGCAAGACGCATGAAAATTTACTTCTTTTTATGATTGAATAAAATTCTTCAAGCAGCTAAGAACCCACTCAAAAAAAACTGAGAAGTACTTTTCATGCGTCCAGGAGTTATGAAGAAAAGAAAAATGAAATAAATTTCGAAAAAACGACGTCATGGGCTGTTCATTTTTATGTGCTTTGCTTAGTTTTCAACAAAAACGAGAGATGGGTGATTCTCGGCGGAGTTAATATATTATTTAAATACTAACTATCATTTTTTTTAAAGTTGGACTGTCCACCCATGGTTAAGTCATTTTCGATTTACCATCACGTTTGGACGGTCCATTGTCCCAAGAGTTAGTTTACCGCCTATGATTACTGCTCAATGTTAGCATTGAGATAGGTAAATCTTTCAGCGACCACTTTAGCAGAGTTGAGACGATCAGACTCTCTACATTTTCAATGCTCATGTTCATGTTCAATCGGCACCACTGGTTCCGATTGGTGGATGACTAAGTTGTTCGCAGATGAACTCATATCCCGTTCAGAAGGATCATCAGTCATTTCTTTTGTACTTTCCACATTTTTAGTCCCAGCTAATACATCTTCAGGACAGGAACCTTGAGTTCTCGTTCACAGCAACTTGGTACTGTCCCTCTTTCTCTGGTGCGTTTGAATGGCTTTCAGATTTCAAATTCGCATCACTCGACAAGTCCGTTTGCTGTTTTTTCTTGGTTTCCTTATGAGAGCCCACATCTTCATCGGACTAGCATCCGTATCTCAGATAGTTATTGAAACTGGAATTCCTTCAATTGTTGTTGCCCTGGTTGGAGTAATTCCAGTACCCTTTGACTTATCATCTAGCAGCTTGTTCTCTTGACCTTTCATGTTTTGATGACTTTCCAATTTTGCATCTATGTTTCCACTCTTTTCATCTGCAGTTTTTTGCCAACGACCATAAGATGCTTGTTGAGCAAGATTTGTTTGATTATCCGGTTTTTCCTTTTCAACTTTAAAACCTTTGATGATTCCAATTTTTGCATTTGTTTGGATAGTTGGGATAGTTGGATCACATTTAATATGGATATCAGTACTAGTGCATCTAGTCAAATCAGTTTTTAATGATATAGAAAGCATTGGCCAGGGGGAATTGACCATAGTCCGTGTTTTTGGTGCAAGAACATTTCCAGGAGCAGATTTGAAGTTACGTTTTTATATTTTCCGATTTCCTGACTGGGACGGTCCCAAAAACTCCCGCACCTCCTGCTTCACTTTGACTCACAGTGCCAAATCTGTAATTCCACGGTAATTACCCTGTTTTTTAAGCTGTGGGATTTGCAAGTTCAATAGTGTCGTTCATGTCAAGAAACTTGATTCACAACTGTCGTCGAAGTCAGAGACAAACACGGGCCAAGTAAACTTTTTATTGGTGGTTTCCGTCGCAGTATAGACTGCATAGACTCGAAAGCTTGTTGCTGAGCAAGTATTTACTGATAAGGGGGAATATACGCGAAAGAACTGGGCCTGTGGGATTTTGACCACTTCTTCTTAGGCTTTCTCTACTTGGTTTTCTCTGAGTAATAGTCATCAGAGGAAGATGCGGAGCTGCTCGAAGAAGATGATGAGGAGGGTGAAGACTGCCTCTTTCACTTTTTAGATTTAGAATGTTTTTATCATTTGAAGAATCATTAGCTACCTGAGGTTGCACAGAAATTGGTTGGGATTTTGGATTTTGGGAAGAGAATGGTACAATTTTGCTTCCGTACTTAGATTACAAGTATTCTCTTTTTTTATCATTTTTTTTTTGGTTTTTCAGTTCGCTTGTGCTAGTGATGGGTGTCGTTTTGTAAATATTATGTGGGGAGCTGCTAACATTTTAATACGTATATCAACCAATCAATCATATATTTTTCCTAACACTGTATTAACTAAACGACACCATATTGTTTGTCGTACCTTATAATGTAGTGTATAAAACTTATAACAGATAGGTGGGTCCCCGTCTGTTATGGTATGCTATGCTGGGATGAATTCGGCTAACGGATTGCTTATCTGCTCAGAAGTACTTTGGGCTAACGCTAACTTATGCTACTATACTATATACTATGTGTAAAGAAGGAGATGCGAGAACGAGACATGAGTTATCTCAACTGGCCGCTGTGGCTGAATGAGTTGGTTCTCACTCACGGCTATTTATTACGTAGCTGAAGCGAGAGCATTCAGCGAAGTAATGGTTTTACTCAAACTGTCTGTCTGTCCGTCTGTCTGTGCGCACTCTCCTGGTCACATACATTGACCGATTTGGACGAAATTTGGTACACGGGTAGTACTACTCAAGAGAACCTCTGGGAATACTTTTCAGCCAAATCGGTCAAACGGTTCGAAAGTTATAGGCGGATGAGTTCAGGAACTCATCGATTTGGCTGAAACGTATACGTATACGTAAGAATTGCATAGTATCCGTGTGGATGAGCTTATGCATAACAGCGGAATCATGTCCTTGTGCATACATCCGAAATGCGGAATGGTATTATGTGTTTACTACGATGGGAGAGGATCGCAGAGGTGGGTATAGAGAGAGGAGAGAGAGAGGTGGTGGAGGAGATTTGGTGGACGTGGGAGGAGGGGGTTTGGAGGAGATCACTCAACGCACTCTTCAGCTACGTCTCTGGCCTGCTTACTAGCAGTTTATTATATATCACTTCATCGAATGGTTAGCACAGATATATGAAACGTGAGGAGGTTGAGCTCCTTATTACGTAGCTGAGTATTCAGCGAAGTAATGGTTTTACTAAAACTGTCTGTCTGTCTGTCTGTGCGCACTCTCCTGGTCACATACATTGACCGATTTGGCTCAAATTTGGTACACAGGTAGCACTACTCAAAAGGACATCTGGGAATACTTTTCAGCCAAATCGGTCAAACGGTTCAAAAGTTATAGGCGTTAGAGTTCAGAAACTCATCGATTTGGTTGGAACGTAGTGTGGATAGCATGGATACGTATACGTAAGCATACGTAGCATACGAAACGTGTAGTAAGCATGTGCACATCCGGAATGGTAGAAATGCTTTCACTACACGTTGGAAGAGGATCGCGGTGCGGTGGTGGGTTTAGAGAGCATCATGGAGGGGATTTGGTGGACATGATGGGGTTTAGAGGTAGGTGATCACTCAACGTCTATTTCAGCTACGTCTGTGGGCCTGCTTTCTAGCAGTTTATTCCAATCAACCTGTCGGCAACTAACCTAAATGCTCATTTCATTGTATTTAAAAAAAATGACCAATTGACAGCTTTTGGGTGGCTCATTTCATTAATGTATGAAATTTTGCATGACACGCAAAGTAGAAGGCAAATTTCACCAATCAGGATGTGCATCTGCATTTGAGACCCCGCTGTAGTGATATTATTCCTAAAATTCGTGAAAACGTCATCTCCGTCCTCCTTTTTACAAGCTAAAATCTGTCGTGAGGTACAAGAATCATAACTTTTTATGTCACGTTCCCTTTTTGTTCTGTATTGTAACGTATGCCGTCTCAATAAGGTCAGACTGGAAGAAAGCTAGTAGCTGCTTTAAAACAATATGTACTAAAAAGAATGTTATTGGCGAACCACTTTCAACTTTCTATCCTTATTACAAATGCGCCACTACTCTCACAACTTCTTGTCATAAAAGTTTCAATACACATCGTCTCCAAAGAAATTGATGTGTAATTTGTTATGGTCTTTGCATAGCCGATATTGATACTGTGTTCATCATTGGATTTTCTTCAGATGGTGGCGTTTCTCAGTCTGCTTTATTGGAAACCCTTGCTAGCACGGAATTTTAGTAAGATATTTAATTATTAAATGCATTTATCATGCAAGCAAGAAAAAACTATCCAAATTTGTTCCGTATACCATCATCATCAATCTAGAGATTTAGTATTAGAAAATGGCTAGCTGGAATTTGGGATAATATTACTTACGACTGGTAAATTACATGGAAATACTCAGACTACTTGTATTGAAATAGCTAAAACTCTGTACACACGTTTGCCTTTGTGACCAAGTATTAATTTATAGGATATTTTCTCATTGTGGGGATTTTTAGGGCCATTTGCAATAAAGTCCATAGTAAAATTAAAATCACAACTAACCTTGCATATATCTTATTTCATTTTTCGAATGCAAGAAGGTGACACTTTGTATACCATCAACTAAAAGCTTAAAAAAGTATTTTGATGACCTTCAGCATTTTCTTATAAATACACAAGCTAATATGGACTGTGACGTGTACAAGTCATAAATATTGTGTAACTTTCCCTTTTTTCTGTATTGTAAAAAATCCGTCAAAATGACACAAAGTTAATAGGTGAAACAATGGGTAGAAAAACGCCGGCATTGACGACCTACTTTCAACTTTCTATGCCTTCGGATCAATTACTTTGTATGTGCCACTTGTGTCATGACTTTTAAGTCTCAATATTCAACATTATTTAAACCCATTGCAGTGCAATATTATCATCGGAAACTGTGGACGTGTTGTTAATCAACCCTTACCAAAATATATTTCCATAAGATTTGGAGGCTTTTCCGCCTACTTGATTGGACTTATTAGCAACTTGTTTTACGGTAAGACATTTACTTACTATATGCATTATTCAGGCATTCGTGAGATTTCGTGAGGACTCAGTCTAGTCATAATCAAGATTCGCCTGAAGCTTAAGGATGGCTTTCAGAACATGGGGAAATCCAAAAAAAAAATAATTGGTTTGCCATACAAAGAGGTTACGCTTAGAATAAGAGAATGGTACTTTGATATATTTGGGGTTTGACGTATAAATGTATGTGCACAAAATATGTATCTAATATTAGGTAAGTAAAAACGTAGTCTACATCTTTGTATGAAGTACCTGGGAGTTTCAGAAAATCCAAGAATGCGTCTTGGTTTTAACAGTTAGGCATTCAAATTTCAACATATATTGTGACGATACATAAAATTAAAAGTACCTTGTGAACAAAAATCTAAATGCTCGAGAATATATAACAGATTTTTATATACTTTTGCTAATATTGAATATCAAGGAGCATCGGGACATCATTTAAACCAATTCATGTAATAACTAGTCATTCATTCACATTGCATTGGCTACAAAGATTAAAATAGTTATTTTTGTACACCCCAGCGTGTTTTTAAGTCATTCAAAAGTCATATTCATATAAAAAAATCTATATGTCAAGGAAGTTTGCATATTCAAGGAAAGTTTAACATTTTTTACTTCAAGGATTTGTATTATGTAAAAAAATATGTCATTTTCCCTTCATTGTATGACAGTCAGTGCTCAGACCCCTAACTAGGGGTCCAACCGACAATTTTTCATTAAAAAATTAAATTAAAACAATTTCCCACGGTGAATAAAATATTTACTATAATGGAAAATTAGTGCAATCCCTGAAGTCACTAAAAGTGACTTTTAATTTTTTATTCACCGTGGGGAATTTTTTTACTTTAATTTTTAATGAAAAATTGTCGGTTGGATCCCTAATTAGAGGTCCGGGTCCCCTGATTTAAGGTCCGACCCCTAATTAGGGGCCCGGGACCTCTAATTAGGGGTCCAAGCACTGACTGTATGACTAGTGGAAAGTTGTCGGATAAAGGGAGAGCCAGAGTATTAAAATAACACTAAAAGGAAATTGGTATTCACTTCTCTATCTACATCAAAAGTGCACCAATTGTGCCAAGGGGCTAGAACCTAGTACAACCTCTAGGCTTATGATCTGCAAAAAGTTTTGGTGAATAATTACAAGGTCAAAATTGATACCGTGGAATTCATTTGATTTTCTTCAGGTCGTGGCGTTTCTCAATCTGCTTTATTGGGCACTCTTGCTAGCACTGAATTTTAGTAAGATATTTAATTATTAAATGCCATATACCATCATCATTAAAATTCAATCTAGAGGCTTAATATTAGAAAATGGCTAGCTGGAATTTGGGTTAATATTACTTACGATTGGTAAATTACATGGAAATACTCAGACTACTTGTATTGAAATAGCTAAAACTCTGTACACACGTTTGCCTTTGTGACCAAGTATTAATTTATAGGATATTTTCTCATTGTGGGGATTTTTAGGGCCATTTGCAATAAAGTCCATAGTAAAATTAAAATCACAACTAACCTTGCATATATCTTATTTCATTTTTTAATGCAAGAATAAAGGCGACATTTTGCCTAACATCAACTCGAGAGCTTAAAAATCTTAAATACTTTTACGCCCTTCAGCATTGTCTTTTGCATAATCTAAAATCGGTGGTGACGTGTGTAAAGCATAAATTTCGTGTCACTTTTCGTTCTGTATTCTAAAGTATGTCACCTCAATAACACCAGTTTAGGAGAAATTTAGTAGTTGATTAAATTGACTTTAAAACAATATGTACAAAAACGAATGGCATTGGCGAACTACTTTCAACTTTCTATACTTATTACGAATACGCCACCGCTCTCACAGCTTCTTATCGTAAAAGTTTCAATACTCATCGTCTCTAACGAAATCAATATATAATTTGTTTTGGACATAGCGGACGTATAGCTTATCGCTTATCCACTACATCCAAAATGGATTTCCTACGAATCATGGTGCTTTTCAGTCGCCTCCATTGGACAACAGTACACAGTGTTACGGTAAGTTATTTGCTCACTCCACGAATTTTGTCTGGACTAAATACTTCGTTTTTACGGGTCGGGCCATATTAATTTGACGGGCATTGCTTACACAGACTGCACCAAGCCATTTATAAATGTGATTAACATTTGTCAATTTATTAGATGGGGTTCAGCATTCGTCGCTTTTTAATAAAGGATGGACAAAGCGGCTCTTCTGGGATTTATACACCTCTCACATTAAGTTGACGGGTAACATTGAATTGAATGTTGGGCGGCCCGGGGTGGTCACCGGTAAAATGTGGCCCAACTTGGGCCACATTTTACCGGTGACCACCCCGCGGCTCTAGTTGTCATTCTATATTTGATGTTATGGATTTGTCTCACCTTTAAAAGAGTTTTCTGGAGTTTGGAACCATTTACAAAGTGAGTTAACTCAAACCCTGTGTGAATTTTTAAAAACATATGCTTGAAGTATTTATATGCAGTAGATAAAGTAATTTGTTTTTGAATTTTTGAAGTTTCCCATTCAAAATTCATTCAAAATTAATTTGGAGACATGGCATAATATTGCGTTGATATTACCTGGCGTGTAAACAAACCAAATGACGGTTTACGAGCGTAATTAAATTGCTTCACAGTGTAAATTCGCAAATATTGTGACAAGAATATTAGCTTGCTTTTCTGATCGAAAACATATTCTAGCTATCTAAAATAGACAATATACGCTGCATTTGGCGATTTAAACCAACCGAGCTTCAACGTAAGCGCTCATTACAACCGTGTTCATTTAATTGCCAACTACTTCTGCCTTATCTTGACGGTGTATAGTAAACCTTAAACAGCATTTGGCGGCACCCACGCGTTTCCAAAATGCTCCAATATGCAGCTTTGGTCAAACTGCTGGTATTGAGTGCCATAATGAGAGGAGAAAGATGTTCCAGCTAACGGTTGCGGCGATGGTATCAAGCCCAACGAACATAAATGTATCTGTACCCTCATATTTTATGACAGCATTTCTTTTTAGAAAACCATATTTTCAAAGTTTAATATCTCATTACTTTTCATCATTCAAGGACACAATATTTTGTTATGAATGGGAATTATAAATTATCGGTTAGTGGTAGCTAGATATTTAAGTGTGTCAAACTTTCGAATGAAAATACATGGGCTTAATTATTAGGACAAAAGAGAGAAATCAGAAGTTTCACCAGCTTTTACTATTGTGGATTGTGTTCTTCAATGTCAATATCATGTTGCGTAAAGTGTTTAATGGAAACACAATGGCAATGAATGATGATGATGAAATCTGTAGTGGATGAATTTTATATATGATATAGCAGTGCATTCTTTTATTAACTTTTCGTCAGTGAGCATACCAAAGCTATAGTGCCCATTAAACAAGCGTTCCTGCAGCCACTAAGAACTTACTCACCAAGAATTTTATCAGTTTAGTTTTGCGAAAACGTCAAGCAGCACAATGTTTCTGAAACTTTGTTCATCATTTTATCCCTCACCCATCTCAACATGGTTGAGGGTGTTGGTTGGGAGCTTTTGGATCACGTATGAAATATTTTCTCATCATGTGCATTATTAGGCTAACTACTTCTGCCTTATCTTGACGGTTTAAAGTAGGCGGCACCCACGCGTTTCCAAAATGCTCCAACATGCAGGTTTGGTCAAACTGCTGGTATTGAGTGCCAAAGTGTCTGGTACCACCATAGGGGCTCCCTTTTCATTAGATGGGAACCGTTTTCTAGTGAACAAAAAAGTTTACGAGTGGAGCGGATTTGGAAGCGCAGCGTTTGGATTCATGCAGTTATTACAGTTGGTGGCATCTGGTTTGTATAAAAATGGAGGTGGAAGTGGTTTCCAAATCATGGATCTAAACTGCATTTTGTCTTCTTCTCAACAATGTTCTTGTACGTGGCATATTATGCTTGGAAGATGTATCATTCAGCAGATACATTTGCCGAGCTAATAAATGCTGCCTGTCTCTTTGAGGAAGCTAATACAGAAGGGATGACGCGAACGCTGGAAAAGAGCAGAGTCAAGAGGCGATTGACAGTAACAAAACTTGTGGAGTATCTCTGTCGAGTGGTTACAAATAAATTGACACCAAAATGTCATGGTTATTGCAGTAATCCACCTTCCATCACAACCGATCAATGTTCTATCCTTGACACCTGGCAAATACGTACTTGACTTGTTGGATTCAATGAAACACTTGGAGCTCTATGGAAACACTGTCGATTGGATAATTAGGAAAGTTCTAACTTTCCTTGTGAACCAGCGCGTGTGAATTTCTTCTCTATTCAGACAAATAAACGCTGTAAACATCCAGCTGGCATTATTCAACCAATCCCACTCTGGAATCCGTGTGGCATTTCTAATCAGTTTGGAAACGATCGTGGTGCTTTTTGATACGTGTTATCATGCTAGCAGGTGATTTCACTGAAACCAAAATATTCTGACTAAACCTAATATTCTGCCAAGCTGTGTTTAATGGGTCTCTCATCATCCTCATTATATTTGGAAATTGTGGACATGTTCATGAATGGTCGCAAGAGATCCTGGAAATAATGCGGAGAACAACAGCATTCAGCGGATGTGTGAGACGGGACATGAACGAAATGCGTAGAACCATCAGATCCCTTCAGGCTAAAAATTAATTTCTGGAGCACAAATTTTGTGGAAAAGATGACACCATTAATATTTCTGGAGTTTGTACTACGACGAATCTTTGATGGAATCATTTTATGTAAAGAGTAAAGTCAGTAGTAGTCCATCATGCTTGCCGGTTCAAGGTAAGATTAAACATCAAAGAATTTTTAGTAGAAAGGCTTAATAGTACATAGTTACAAATGTATTATCGTAATTGTTAGTTTATGGAGTTAGCGTATTTAAAGGTGCACTTGAAATTTCTCAGATAAAGCTAATTGCAGTTTCAAATGCACACTCTTCGTCAATACTAGTGATAGTCCAGTATAGATAGATAAAGGCTGAGATAGATGTGGTGTATGTGGACGTTGTGTGAAATAGCTTGCAATTAAATTTATCGTCATTTTGGATGTTTAATTCAGGGGTTTCTGCGTTATTAAGTAGGTTATTGAGATCCCCAGACAAACTTTACTGTTGAAAGAAAAGCTTTGAAAAAATAGGTTAGCAATTGTTCAAAATATTAGCATTCTCGTGGTTCATATGACTTGTACACGTCACTACGGATTGAGGTCAAGGTCATGAAAAATACCAAGATTAATTGCCCATGATACTCAAAATGCCACCAGTTTTTCTTGCATGGAATGAAACATGATTTGATGCTAAATTTAATGCCAAGTGTAATTAATTATGTATCCTTTATACGCGTAACTCCGAATTAAAACAATATGATATGTACGAATTTTCATTGTCTAGAATAGTTATTCATACAAAATTTAATAACAATATTTCAATAACAATTACATTTTACACCATCCAAAACTTGGCATATAACGAGCATACTGAATGTAGAACATGTTTGGATAGTATTTTCTTGCATATAATCCAACTAATATCAAGATTACAAAACAGATTAGGAGGACAATTATCACAATGTAACCCCATAGGAATTGAGATACACTTGAATTTGATTCAGTAGGACTCGTGAAAGGTAAACTCTCCATTTTTTCTAGAAACAAGTATTGATTTCTGCTTTTATCCTTGACTACCCTCCACCACGCTGAATGTGTCCATGGGTTTGAAGTAAAGTTACTCATTTCATCAAACGCTTCAAAAAGAACAACCGAAATATTATGTTTTACCGCCATATCATTCATGACCCGCCAGTACTCCATCAAAGTTTTTTCATGCCCAAGTTTATCAATCGTTATTACCACCCATGAACTTTCAATTCCAATTGATATATCGCTACCATAATTTTGTATTGTTTGTTGACACTCTACAAACTTCTTGCAAAGAATTTTGACTGCTGCATGTGGATTTTGTATTGTACTATTCAAAATATCATAAAAATGATAATGATTGAAACCAATAGGTCGAATGTGGTTTAAAACTTGAGGTAACCTATCGGATTCGCAATATTCCTAAGCCCATGAAGCACCCAACTTAATTTCCGTGTGACTTGGGATTCGTGCGTTGCTCAAGTATTTTTTGAATGTTTGATCTTCATCATTATTTTCAAGTGCAATGAAAGCTTTATCCTCCAATATAATAGTTTTCACCGTCCCGGGATAAATTTGGTTGGCTGTGTCTGCGATGTTTACAAAACGGTTTATCAGTAGAGAATATGATGAAGATGGTGGATTCGTGACAGAAAATCCTGACTCACTGAAGTCGAACGTTTATACAACTGTATTGGAGGCAGAGGTTGTCACTGATGCTTTTGAATGTTCCGGAATTAGGGGACCTCTGGGGGAACTCAGAACCGTTTTGCTTTGGTCCTATTGAAATTGAAATGGACAGCTCCAACTGTGGTGAATTTGGCTTGGGGTGATCCCTATTGTAGGTTGTGACAGCAGACGGGACCAGTATATGGGTTGATGGAGGCATCCGTACCGTTCTTCAAATCCTTCAGCCATCCTTTCTATAATTGAAGAAAGTTACGGAAGCCTCCATCAACCCATATTATTATGTTAAAACAAAATATTTAAAAATATTTTGTAAACTCTCAGAGTTTCAGATGACACTGGTCCCGTCTGCTGTCACAACCTACAATAGGGATCACCCCAAGCCAAATTCACCACAGTTGGAGCTGTCCATTTCAATTTCAATAGGACCAAAGCAAAACGGTTCTGAGTTCCCCCAGAGGTCCCCTAATTCCGGAACATTCAAAAGCATCAGTGACAACCTCTGCCTCCAATACAGTTGTATAAACGTTCGACTTCAGTGAGTCAGGATTTTCTGTCACGAATCCACCATCTTCATCATATTCTCTACTGATAAACCG